>CM021700.1:76509104-76530818 GCA_011074415.1 Stictonetta naevosa | reverse complement strand
CCTTCTTTCTTTCTTTCTTTCTTTCTTTCTTTCTTTCTTTCTTTCTTTCTTTCTTTCCTTCCTTCCTTCCTTCCTTCCTTCCTTCCTTCCTTCTTTTCAGAAATTGTTTTTCTTGATTTTTTAATTGTATTTGGAAACTCAAGTTGCTGGGTGTCACACTGTGATAGGTGTATGACAAGCTTTATATAGAGATCACAATTCCAAACCCAATCACTTACAGTCTAAAAAATAAATGATATAATAGCAAGCTTAAGTAAACAATGGAAAAGGGAAAACAAACAACTGTTCTGGACACTGTATGGTGGAAAAAGAAACTGTGTGAGAGCTAGATGACTGAATCTGAGCAAAGCACAGAGCTTATAGACAAACTAGCAGTCCATGTTTTTCAAGACAAAAAAATACTATGTGTTTTATAAAACAAAATCCTCTTAACTAACTCACAGAATGCTACAATTAACTGCTAGAATACACAGAATAGGAACAAGAAATTAGTAAGTGGAGATGAATCCTCTTTCTAAACCAAACTTCCTTACTTTTCTCCTTTACTGTTTCTTTTATAGGCTTGTCCTCTCTGAAAAAATACTACATTTTTTTGGGAACACATTCACTTGAGTGGCAGCAACCAGACACAGTGAAACAAATTATCTGTTTGTCTGCTTTTCTATCTAATATGAGAAATAGAAAACATCTTGAAGAAGGAAAGGGGAGAATATTTTATCAATTTAATGTAGCATAATACCCTCTATTATTGTGGTAGTTGCTTACTTTATGTAATTTTTAGATTTTAGACTTTATTTTTTTGGAAGGTGTCCCTTTTCATATAATTTTCATTCACCAGCGTTGGTCTATTTCATTTCCCCTTTCTTAGCATCATCTGTGATTTTTCTCCCCTTTTCATTCATATTGGCTGGAAATTTCAAGGGCATAGACTTTTCCTTTCAGTAAATATTTTAAAAATTATTTTATATTAACAGTTAATGATATTTCTCCTTTAGAAATGGAGAAAATCATTTTTTTTTTTTTAAATATAAGTATTATTTTATTCCAAATTAGGGGGATGACTTTTTGGGATACACATGATCCTTTTTATTATTATTATTTATTTTTTATTTTTTTTTTTTTTTTAGTATTTAATACTCTTTTAAAATCTGTTGTATACTTTCCTTTTGTTTTAGGAAATGGGGAATGTTTTACAGATTTAAAGTGTAAATAACTCACATGGCAACTTAAAAAAAATGCATTTTTTACTAGTTTAACATGGCCAGGATCATCACACAAAATTGTTGTATTGCAATACTATCATGGGGAGTCATCTGCCATGTAGGTGAGTGATTTTAACAGTTAACAGAATGGATCAGAATATTTCTTCCAGGATGAACAATGATGAAACTCATTTAGGCAATCTCAAAATGTAATGCGGTTTCTTCTTAAAATCCACAAGGACCTGAGATGTTGGATACGTAATATCTGCTTGTCAGTGGTTCCCCCAGTTTCATTTTTACAATCATTTTCAAAATAAGTCCATAGCTACCTTGGTTAAAAAGAATTTATCTTATATTTCCTTCAATCTCATGCTTGTAAGACCACCTTAAATTAGGAGCTATGCTGGTGTAGTGTATTTTTTTGCAACTCATCACAATATATAAAATGGGGGTGGTATCTTATTAAAAGAGTAGGTTTATCAAAATAATTAGGTGTATGGCACAAGAGAATAAATTGTGATGTGTAGGGTTTTTAACAATATCTCAAGGGTGATATGATTAATTTTTCCATCAAGTGAAGCTGAAATTTGAAGGAATATAGGATATTCCTTTCACTGTAACAATACCTTCTCCCTTGTCCTCAAATGAACAGTTTCACTAAAGAAAGCAAGAAGTAGGTAAGTCATAAGAGCAAATGTATTCTCTCAGTGGTAATGAAAATGTGCAGACTGAGAATCAGTTCAGACTGTGAGTTAACACAGCCTCCTCCGTCTGTCAGAAGAATTGTAAATCCTATACAGAAGATTTGTGACCAAATGAAATGGATTTGGGCTATGTTCCTGCCCTATATGGGTACTGTGAAGATATCCATGAACTTCCTTTTATTCAACAGAAAATATACAGAAAGATGGAGAGTCAGCACCCTGCAAACTCTGTGGCATTTCAATGCTCCACTTTTGCTGGAGGGAAAATAGTTATTTTGTACTGATTTTTGTCAAAGTGCCAGTCAATTTTTGTACAATGATAGTAATATACCATGGTCCCTAGTTCTGACTGTGGAAATACAGACAATTTGAAAACATCCTACATATCTACATCCTTGGTTTGTCAAGTGATGATTTTGAGAGAGATTGAGTGAGCATGGTATTAAAAAATGCCATTTTGTTGTCATAACAAAATTGGTAAATGATAGGAACCTGAGTGGCTCATATTGGCCAAGAATGTAATAAAAATCTTTTATGGCTAAAACTACATCATTTCACAAAAGAATGAGGAAGCTACAGGATTCAGTTTGTATTTCTCCCCTTTCTTTAGCTTTTAAGAAAATCACCAACTTCATCAAATAAGTCTTTTTCATACCATGCTCCTAGTCAGTAATGTTTCCATTTAGATTAAACCTCAGTTAGGAGACCTCTTTGGTCCATATGGAATTGGCTTAATTAAGAGAGACTAGTATGTTGTACCAAGCTAATTAATAGCTTAGTAATTGATTCATCTTTCAGGTTGTAATAGTGTCTTAAAAATACTGTATCCGAGAGGGAGACGGCTGTTCACCAATATCTAACACATTCAACCTGAAAATGAACCAGTCTAGTTCCAGCTCAGATTTGCCACTTCAGGAATTGGAAGTTTTCTTGTCACCCAAGTATGCCTAGTGTTTCTTCCTCTTCCTAATTATTTTCCAGATCCAAAAAGAAAGTTACAGAAGTGTATGCATGCAGTCAGTACAAAAGAGCCAAGAGCAGAGAAAGCCCTCTTCAGAAGCAAAACATTGTCCTGCTGCCTCCTGTGGGGCTGCTATGCTGGCACCCAACTCCAGTAATGGCAGCACTGAGGTGGATTCTGTTCCCTCCAGGACAGAGTGAAACATGAAAGTAGTAGCAAATAATATAAATAGGACCTCCATTACCCACCTTTTATTGCTGTTCAAGTTGGACTGCCAGGTTGGTCTCCTTACTATTACTTGATCCTTGATTCTCATGTTTTCATTGATTTTGGTTCTATCACCTTTTTACTACACTGCACGTATTATCAGTGGAACAGTATCTGACATTTATATTATACTTATGCACTTCTGGTAGGACTTTGTTTGCTTTAGAGCTTTGACATCTTTTAATAGCACATTAAGTTAACAGTATGTAAAAAGGTACTAAATGAAGAGTTTAGATTGGGAGACAGTAGTATTTCATATACTTACATTCTTAGTTATTGCAGTCAGTGCTTCACTTACTCTAGTCTGATTTTCTTCACTTTTGAATGCTTACATTTTGAATATGTGCTCTACATTTCTAATCTAAAAAGAGAAAACAAGATAACTTTTAATTAAAATGTCAAAACCAAGACACACAATACACAGATTTTCTTTATCACCCACCGTTTATATATAAATTAAATCCCAAAGGAGAAATTTATGTAAAATTATAAAATGACATGCCAGGAAAGATTTGTTATGGACACTCACATGGGCTCAAAACCATAAAATAAAGAACTCAACAACTCTAGCTATGACAGAGTGATTGTTTTAATGAACGACTAAATGGCCCGCATTGAAGAAGACAAAAAAAGACATCAGTTTCTTAATGTTGTTATGCCATAATTAGGAGTTATGTAGCAAAGAGTAGCAAGATTAAACACTGATGGGCTTAGTGGACTTAATCCATTAAAACTCATGCTGATAAAAATTCTGCTAGCATCAATTATGGTCCAGATTTTCACAGGTGTTAGTGAGATCCCTATGTGAGATTTTGGAATGCTTCTGATATATAATTCGTGGTGCCTCAGGTATTTCTGGAAATCCATTCCCCTTCTGGAGACTGGATCACAGGGAGTTGATTTGCTTTGGCTTTTCTTACAGAATCATAATATAGGTCTAAATGCATCCTCTAAATAAGAGCATGGACAAAACAAGCTCTAGATTTGATATTCTAGCTCACAGTGGTGATAGTTTAGAAGAGGCTTTGGTACAGTGAGCAAAAACTGCATCCTGGCAGTTTTTAATTGTAATTCAAAGAGAAGTACTCCTAGAAGATAGGAGTGCAGGAAAGATATAATATTCTAGATTTTTTATTTGAAAGTGTTTTTTTTTTCCTTTGTTCTCTTCTTAGTTAGTCTGTTTCTTCTAGATTTTGTTTATATTAATAAATTGTACCTGGCTCCTTTTTGCCCTACTTAGGCATAGTTGGTAACGTTCCTTTGTTTTTAATGTTAGACATAGATATTTCTTTTCTCATCTTATTACTTATCATTCATATTTAATGCTGCACACAGAATTATCTTTTAGACTCTTTTTACCTTTTGATTTCTTATATTTAATGACACACCCAATTGTTTGATATCCTTTTTTTCCCTAGGAACCTGTCACTGCTCTCTATTTAGCTGCTTTGAACTAGCTTTCATCTTCTAGCATTTAAATCATCTAAGTTCACATGTTATCTTACTGCATTGTTCCTCATTATTTACTCCTTTTGACTATAATGCCATTCTCTTCAAACTAGTGTTACTTTTTACTTTGTTTCCTGCTCTTTGTTTTTAATTTTCCAAGTCAAATTTACGCTTATTACATGACTCCCACACCTTAGGTATTGTCATTAACCTCAGATGTGAGACTTTATCAAAAGGGTTTTCAGAAGCTTGTCTGAAGTGTCTTACCTACAGCAGCTCGTTTGTCGACTGCAACTGAGGAGAGTTATTGAATGACAGAAGGCTCCTCTCCCTGGAAGCTAAGTGCCCAACCTTTTGAGTCCTTTGTTTGAATGTAGGTCTCCAACATGGCAGACTACAATAGGAGCACTTGACAAAAGGATTGATTTTACATCCAACACTGGAAGAATGCATATAATTTCCATGTATTACATGGTGTATATACTACATAATTTGAAACATTTTTCTCTAACTACATTCAATAGCTTGTTTGAAGCCTCTGCTGTCTATATTGAATATGTTTTCTATTATAAAAAATGGCATTAGTTTTAAACTCCCAACACCGGCAGTCATTACTACCGATTTTTACCAGATATTATTGATTGATCGCCTGCCAACCAAAATCCACATCATAAATTCAATGAAGTCTATGGAGAGAGCTTTACTGGAAACGGATGAGTTTATTCTGCGGATGCTTCAATAGAGGAATTTGTTTAATCTGCATTTACATTTAAAAATACATTCAGTGCCGATGACTCATAAGGAAAAGAGTTAGTGCATAAGGAAACAATATAGTAACTTCAAGAAAGTCAGTGATGCATTTTAATCCTGAATATTGAGGAAAACTATTTCTTCATTGATGAATGGTGAAAGTAGGATGATGAAACTTCTACACTGGGAAGGAGGTAAATAATAGGTGATAGGAAAAAAACATAAACAAAAACCCAAACGTGAAAAAATCATGTGGGTGAGAACACCTGCCTTATCTTTCAGAAATAGGAAATCCCTGTTTAAATTAGAAGTACATTTAAACTGGACTTTAATACTCACTGTCATCACATCTCAGTGGCAAGAAAAATGCTAAAAAAATCCCCAAAACTCATACCTCAGTGCTTATAGCTATATTGAACAACAGGGGTCAGGACTCTTTGGAAACAATGGTCAGAGGGCAGTTATTCTACCTCTGTCTTCAGCACCTTTCTCTAATGGTATCAGTTGCTTGCTATCACCAGAGACTATGTCTATCACCGATAACCTTAATGACACCCTCTGTTGCTCCTTGCTGCAAATTGTGTTAATAGAAAATAAATTAAATCCATTAAAACTACTGTCTTCACAGCTGACTTTAATTCAAAGAAGCTTTGAATCAAGACATAATCAAACTTTTAGCCCTGAGGCTTCATAATCATTTTAGACTGATCAAAGGGGGAAGTTCTGTGTTATGTTTAATCTAATTGAGGATTGCTACTTACACAGGTGGTTCTGCTGTCCTTCCTGTCATCTCTCCTCTTATATTCCTACCCTTCTTATTTCTTTGTGTGTTTGTTTGTCTCATCTTTATGATCCAGCTCTTTCTTCAGCTGTTTACTTGTTACTTCTAGTACTAAGCAGACATTGGAAACATATGCATGAGAACAGAGTAGAAGATCATGATGGTCCACTTTTGAATTGGATTATGCTTAATAAAGGATGCACACAGGTCAATTTTTCTTCTCATACATGTTTTTATTCAATTTTTGTCATGTAGATTGATCATATAATACTGCAAATTTATTTCTTTATTTTTTAATGTGATTCATACCATAGATCAAAATCCACAGAGCTCATGCAAAGGATTTGCTAGGGAACTCTGGTGGGTGGATGAAGGTAATTACAGACAGAATTACCCTTTCTAACGGCTGCCTGGTTTAGATGGAAACTGGCTGTGAAGTTATTGAAAAATTCCAAATTCAGGTATAATATACTAAATTCAGGTATAATATACTAATGAGTATATTCCACACTACCTTTCAAAACTGAGAGAAATAGGTGGCATAGAAACCATAGTCTTGTACTGAAAAAATCTTTTTGTCCTAGAAAGTTCAATACTAGCTCTCTTTCTGGTATCAGAGTCTTAGATGATTTGGAGATATATCCAGGATAAACAACATAGTGAATTGTACTCAGAAATGAAAATATAGCTGCTGCAGGGCAGACAGCAAACATTGAATCTGTTTCTTGCAATGACTCAGCTGACTCCAAAGATGAATTACTACAGTTAGCACTAGATTAAGTTGCCCTTGCCAGGTGTTTGTCTAACACAGAAGGATACACTAGTTGGGTATTATTTGGGCTACATGGGTAAGGATCCCTGTTTTTAGTTTAAACTAGGAGAAGAATGCTCAAGCTATACATGGCAAGAAGAGAGGGAGGGTGAGCAAGAGAGAGAAAAATATGGCATTCTGAATCTTGCAGAGTTCTGTGACAGTGAGATGTATTGACAGAAGTCAGTTAAATTTATTCAGTAGAAAATACATCACCAACAGAGTTGTGCAGGCTGTGTCTTTGCTCATCAGTATCATTTCTGTCTTATATGTCCTGAATAGAAATCCATTTCCTGAAAATCCCATCTCTGCCTTGCTAAAGAATTCTTCTTTCTACTCACTTTTAGGCAAAACACCAAAATTACTTTGAATATCATTGACACTACAAGATTTTATGGCACTGCATTTCTTAACTGGTTTAACTGTTTAAAAACAAAAACATGGGAGATAAGCAATAAAACTGCAACAGGTTTTGTTAACAGAGCTCTTGGACAGGCAGAATAAAATGTGATGTTCTTTGTCTTCCTCCAAAATTAAGAGTAAATCTACTAAGTAAAATCAGTGGAGAAATCACCAAAACTAGCAGTTTGAACAACATTCATTGACGAAACAATCAACACATTTATTTGAATTTAGTCTTTATTCAACATCATCAGAAAAGTTCCAAATTGTTTTGAAACTGAACAGATATTAAATAAAGATGTCTATAAAATATAAAGACTAGGAAATTGCTTAAATGGGACCTCACTGGCTCCCATAACTGATGTGAGTGTTTGTTTCAGGAGTTTTGTTTGCTTGTTTGTTTGTTTGTTTTTTCTGCATTAGTGGCCTCATCATCCCTCTTGTATAGATGCTTAAAATTTACACCTCTGAAGAGCTATACTTATCAATAATAGGGTTTAGGGTTTATCAGTTGTGGGATATACCCATTGACTAGTTAGGTGTTATCAAGACTAGTTAAAGGTAATATGAGCATCAACACAGATTCTTTATAGATCATTTCCACTGATGTTGCTCAATGGATACTTGGAAATAGATGCAGGGCTTTGTTATAATCCTCTCAAATATTCAGTACGAACATCCACCATTATGGAAAAAAATTCTAACAATGTAGGAGTTTTCTGTTCATATCTATCAGTTTCCTCAAGGGAATAAGGGGGATATAATCCGCCTTAGTAATATCCGTCCACCTTATATTAATAAAAACGTGGCTATATTAATAATAATCTCATCTCTCTCCCTCCTTTTTCTACATATATATCTGTGTCTATTTCATGTGCATATAAGAACACACAGAAACCTATATATTCATGTGTTACATACACGAACATCCTTATAATAGGTACACATATATTTACATTATTTACTTTGATGATGAAGATAGAGATATAAAAATATAAAACATTTATAATTGCAAATCACCAATGTACTTGACTCAGTAAGTTTTCATGAATTAAAGTTTACTAAAACCACCTTTCAATAGAGCTTTTAATCAAAAGGCTCTTTCCCAGATACTAGAGATGAGTTGCTTAATAATTCATTGGACTCATAATAAATGGGTTCAAATCCCACACTGTGGTAAAGTTTCATTAATTTGTTTCTGCTTATATTGAGCTCAAAGTACCTGAAGTTCTTGTAACATAATGACACACTGTCAGGGAAGGGATGGTGCAGGAAGAAAAGGAAATTACATTATTATTTTTAGGAAGCTTCATCATTCCCACTGGAGCTGAAGCACATTATAATTGTATTCAAATGCGTATAACAACGTAATTCACTTTTCAGTGCATTAATAACATGAAAGTATCAATAAGCCTCATAGTAACAGGTTAAAAGTCATTGCACTTCTTATCATCAAATGAAAATTACATCAACTTTCAGCAGATATACAATTTATGTGATGCTTCATACCTATTACACTGTTCATATTGTGTTACATATAGTAACTTCACACAATATGACTCTTCAAACTGGATATGGCTCATGTTTGAAATATTGACTGGCAGAATAATATAGGATGATGGATAGAATGAAGGACATTGATTCTGTTTGGATTTGAAATCCTTTATATTTTTATCTGTAAGTAAAATCCTAAAGACAAAATTGTATTTCTTTGACATCATTGGATTGAAAGTTTTAAGAAAATTAGTGTAATTATAAACTATGTATTTAATTTGAAAGAAAGAATTAATTGCATCTTGATTTCTCAATTCACCTGAAACTTGGTGCTGCTAGTGATGCTTACAGGCAGGGTCGAGGAACCAATGTTTATGCTATAAAACATTTTCATGCTGTAGGCATTCTCTCTCTAGCAGATTTCTTTAGGAAGCTTTTATAGAAGCCGATAAAGCACCAGATATCTGAAGTGTTCAAATGCCATTCCGAGAAGACGTATGCAGTGCCCTGATAAACATTTTGAATTGTAAAACCTTATATCAAAATATCTTGCTACTACTTATAACCATCATAATTCTACAACATTTTATTACATTGTCTTGGAACAGTACAATCTAACTTTGATATTTGTATATTTATAACTGTCATCAAATTGTTTTCTTATATGACCAAATAGACACTTGGAAGAGAAGAAAAACCCAGAAACAAAATAAAAATTTTGAAAGCTGCAATTGAACAAGTATAAAAATAACTAAGTAATATCTCTAAAGCATTCTTGTTTTATTATGTTACTTGAGATATTAAGTACAAAATAATTTAAAATAAAATTTAATCCATATTACATTATTTTTGTTTTGTTTTCATATACTCTGTATATGTTTATTGAGTAAAAGTGTTTATAAAACCCTATGGCTTGCAAAAGTCTAGGGGAAGCAGAGGGTGATTATCATACCTAGTGAGTTCTTTCACTGGCACTCAGAATATAAGTGGAATTTCCTTAGTATCTAAATAGCAAACATTGATTTTTTTTTTTCTTTTTTTCTTCTTGTTCAGTCTCCAGTACATTGAACTGTAATCTCTGACACTGACTTCCACACTGTCTGCTCCACAGTCTATACCCCTCTTCAGGTAGATAGACTGTCACTAGCAGGATTTTTGAGTATGACGCTTTGTTTTTCAAATGCATTTCATATGCTGCCTTGGTTGAGAAGGAAGACAAAACTAGTCGTGGCTGATAGTAGCTAGGGAGCATATGGAAAAAAATTGTAAAACATGCAATAATGGCAAAGAACACATCTTTTAAATGTTGTATACATGAAACAAGTAACATGGCCAAAGTGTATAAATAGACTTACTAAGATAGCATCAGAATTAGAACTATTAAATGCCATCTTTGAAAATTCAGGGACTAGACTGGATCATTTGTAGTAGTAGTTTTTTTTCAAGTCTCTTAAGTAAGTACCAGTATGAGATCAGAGAAATCCTTCAATAAATCCTTTAGCACCTTGAGAAAAATTACAGGCAGCAAAAGTTCATAAGCAAGAAGTCATATTAAATTAACCTCCCATCAAAGAAAATTCCACAGTTTGGTACAGAAGGTAGGATTAATGCAGTGGACATAATGGGCACTGCTTAATTCTTCTATTTCAAGTTCTAACCTATTAAATCAAGGGTGAATTTGAAATATTTTTCAAGAAATCATAATAAACCTCATATGTATAGCAGTGAATAGAAGGAGTGCTTGAAACAAAACAAATGAAGAATAATAATGATATTATCTTTTGTGGGATTAATCCCTAATTAATACTGTTCAAATGGTATTTATTAGCTTCGTGAATACACCAGAAGAGTATATCAGAAACAGAGCAGAGTAGCTTATGTAAGGTGAACTATCTTACCTTTTAGGGAACATAACTTTGAATTTCTCCATTCTGATATCATATAGAGAAATTTTTATTTGTTTCTGTCACACTGCATAGAAAAGATTTGGCTCTCTGTTATACCAGATTTGGGGAGGAAAATATGTGAAACTGCTTTCACTCAGGGTAGTTCTGACTGTATTTCTCATCTTACCAAAAGGAGACAGAGATTTACAATATAGTGATTGACTGGAAAACTACAAGTACTGAGGTTTGGAAGAAAAATTAAAAAATTAAAAAAGTTAAATATGCATCATCTTGGCCAAACGAAAGTTCAAGGGATTATAATGACAGGTCTATGAATATTTGAAGGTGTAATGTCAAGCAGGGTCATATAAAAAGAGGAGAGAGTAGGCTTATTAAAAATTACTGACCAAATCAATAAAATAATATAATATTTTCCCAAGAGGAATTTCGCATACTAAAGCCAATAGTGGAGAAAAGATAGTAAATGTGATATAGAGACCTATTCTGTACTGGCAGAGAGTTAGACTAATGATACAGTATATCTTTTCCAATTTTAGATTTTATGTTTCTGTGATCCTTTATGGACTAAGAGAGATTGGGCTAAATATCTTCCTCCTGAGACTACTTGAAAGATTAAAGTAAGAGTTCAGGAAATTCCTCAGAGTCTGAAAAATTTACAGGATATGAAAGCCTGTGTCCACTACTATTGGTACAACTTCTCATTATGAAAAGACTAAGCAGTGATTAATAATATTTCTGCCACATAAAATGTATTCCACATATACATTTACATATGTATATTTTTATTCCTTTTCCTGTTGTGTATATATATATATATATTGTCTATAATATCTGTAATCAGAAAGAAACCCCCAAACTGGAAGCTGGAGGGAGTTTTAGCTTCTTCTCTGATTGCCAAAGTCCAAGTGTGTCAGGGAAAACTTCCACTAGATCAGGTTTCTCAAACCCACATTCACCCTGTCCTTGAACACCTCCAGGGATGGAACATCCACCACTTCTCTAGGCAACCTGTTCCAGGGCCTCACCACCCTCACAGTGAAGAATTTCTTCCTTATATCTAACCTAAATCCAATCCCTTTTAGTTTAAAGCCATAACCACTTGTCTTATTGCTAAACTCCCTGACAAAGAATCCCTCTCCAGCTTTCTTGTCAGCCCCTTTTAGGTACTGGAAGGCTGCAAAAAAGTATCCCCAGAGCCTTCTCTTCTCTGCACAACCCCAACTGTGTCAGCTGGTTTTCATAGGAGAGGTGCTCCAGCCATCTGATATTCACGGCCCTGTTCTGGACTCACTCCAACAGGTCCATGTCCTTCTTATGCTGGGGGCCCCAGAGCTGAATGCAGTACTCTGGATGAGGTCTCATGAGAGTGGAGTAGAGCGGGGAGAATCAGCTTTGACGTGTTGGTTACACATCTTTTGATGCAGCCCAAGATACAGTTGGTTTTCTGGGCTGAATACATATATTGCCAGCTCATGTTGAGTTTTTCATCAACCAACACCCTCAAAAGCTGTTGTTTTTGCCCTTGACATCCCAGGCTGGATTTAATTCTATAAGGAGTTTAGCTTTCCTAAGCTGATTCCTGGCTGCTTAAACAATTTCTCTAAATTCATCCTAGGTTACTTGTCCTTGAGTCCACCCTCTGCAGGCTTCCTTTTTGTGTTTGCATTTATCATGGAGGTATTCTTATCAGAGAACTTTATCAGCAATGAACTAAAAAACTACAAAGGTAGTAACACTTTCAAAAGGCCAGTTAACAAAAATGTGACATGTGTGTTCTTAGCTTCATTTTTTAAATTGCTTTCAGATACCTTAATAATGTTCTACATATACTCACTTCCTAACAAAAATGAACAGAAATTTAAATTTATAAAGAAATAAACTGCTTCCAGAATATGTTCAAAATTTTGAACTTATTTTTGAACAAAATTCTGTGAATATACTTCAGGGTTCCAAAGGAATAAATAAATGAACAGGTGTGGCAATTAAATGGCAAATAGTGTGTTTGCAATTTAGTTAAAGATTCATCAGATATCAGACCAAAAGTGTGAAAATATTCCTTTCTTTATTGAGGATCCACTGACAGATGTATCATCCCTTCATTACAGGCAAGAAATATTATCAATATCCAGCAGAGCTAAGCTTTCAAAGCAATGAAGCACCTTATCAGAAGAAAACTGATGCAAGAACACTCTGCTGACCAGAAGACTAATGCAGATGAGTCTCTGGCTTCATCAATGATGCACTTATTCACTGTGGCCAGAGAGGCTGACATTAGCATAATGAACTTACCTTCAGCCATCAGCTTTCATGTTGGTGTCTGCCTGCTGACTAATTGGTACTCAGCAGAGGTCATCAGCAGTTCTTCCAGGGTCATCAGAAGCTCAGATTCATTTCTGTAATTACTAGCATCCACACTGTTGGCACAGCTGAACCAGCACCCAAACAAGGCTGATTCATAAAATATTTTTCTTGGCTTTAGCAGTCTTCTTTTGGCTAGAAAAATGCCAGTGTCATAGCAACAGTTCACACTGCTCCTTGGAGCTACCTCAGGTGTCAGTTATATCACATCCCCTTCACTCTCTATAAGTTAGGGAGATGGTTCACATTAGTCTATCTAGGCTTCTTCTTGAATCATCGGAGAAAGCATGTTGCCTCTCAGAAATAATTCTTCAATACTAGTGTAAGAGTCTAAGAAAAAATGAGTTGCCCCTTGGGAGATGCTTCTCTCTTTCTTTTGACTAAAGAGTAAGAAAGCCTAAATAACTTAAAGTTGAGGCTACTCCCCCAAACATTTAGATATGACTTTAAGGTCAAGAGCAACATCATCAACATAAAACTGAACTAATAATAAAATATGTAAGTGCTGCCTGACTCTTGAGTTAACAAGTACCTGTCTGCAGTGCTCATCATTGAAAATTTGTCAGGACTTACAAAATGATGTGGCTATGTACCTTGCACAGGTTAAGCATCACATCAATTCTGGGACTATCATCAAGCATGCTTTGCACTTTGCATGGGAATCAATGCTGTTATACAATAAACTGCTTTTTAGGCAACAAGTGCTGTTCTGTAAGATTCACTAAGACATTCTTTATTTTCCTATCTCAAACAAAATCTGTCTCTCTGTCTACCTATCTAGATATGGTTACTCTGTTGACACATGAAAAAATAAGTTAAATGGAGACAAAAAAGTAAGAATATTGTCTTAATTTTTGCTAATACCTGTATAAAAATGAGTCAAGCAAAAATGTTATGCTGAACATTTGATTTTCCCTTACAGTGTGCAAACACAGGGAGGGTTTCATCTGCTGCACATTGCTGTGGTGAGATCTTTGTACATTGAACAGGTTCCTGTATGAGTAACACCATGAGAACAGAGAGCATTTATACTGCTACTTAAGGTATGTTGGACTAACTGGTAAAGGAAGAAAGAAAGATATTTATGTTTCCATAGTACAGTGAGATTCACTCAGTTTTCATGACCAAGATAATATGATCAATGTGGTTAAAAGGAATTTCTGTAATAAATTATCTTGTTCATATAAAGATTGAAATGAATTGAATTGAATTGAAATGAATTGAATTGAATAGAAATGAAATGAAATGAAATGAAATGAAATGAAATGAAATGAAATGAAATAAAGTAAAATTTGCTAAAGAAGCAAAAATAATTACCAGAATTCAGGATAACAAGGACTGATCTGGTGACATGTTGCAAAAAGACTGGAAGGAATGTTCATAGCCTAGTATGAACATTGGAATAAAGAAATTATGTTGCAGCCACATTTCTTAGGAAAACACAGGTAATTCTTCCCCAAAACAGCTCCAGCAGAAAACAGTGTTCTGCATTTTCTGTATAACGACAGATTTGGAAGGATTTTCTGTATCCAACTACACCATCATTTTTCCGTCTATTCTAACCTTAGACTGTAGGGAAGACTCCATTGTGACTCCTATGATCAGGGTCTACATACAACAAAATTGACTTTTAATCATGTTAAATGTGAAGTGTGAAAGAGCTTAACATGGAGGAAAACTAGTCTGGAAATTTCCATGGCTACATGAAAAGACCAGGCTCAGAGCAGAGCATAAACTCTGCAGAAGAATACAGAGTGATATGCTGCAAAACATCAAATACCATATTGAGCATGTACAGTATAATGACAGGAATTAGGTCAGGAGAAGGGGCAGCAGGTAATTAATTTTTTATCTCAATGTAGATTGGTGAGACTGTATTTGAGTGCTTTACACAGTTTTGGGTTTCATAATACAATATATATACATATATATATATAAAATTTCTGAATTGGAAAGAATACAAAAAAAGGATAACAGAAATTATATTAAAAAAAAGTTTATTAAGAGAATTTGCAAACCCTCAGGAAAAAATGACTAAGGCACAACATGAAAGCTAATTCCAAATACCTGCAAGGGATTAACAAAACAAACAAACAAAAAAAAAGTGACTAGGGCGTAGAAAAGGGAGATAAACTATTTCAACAAACAGTTCAGGTGCAAGAAAAATTATTAACTCAAATTAACTTTGTGAAAAAGAGAAGAAAAAAGCTGTCTGTGTGTGACTTATAGTCCTGCAGTATCATGCAAGTCAGTTCATTGACTTTCTGAGTAGGGAAACCTGAAGTGCATACAGTATCAAAGGATGTGTGCATAAAAATAGTTATTTGTCAGTGGTAAGGAAGTATCTGTCAGTGTGAGTAAGGGCATAGTTTTCTTCTGCCTGTCAAACTCTGAATATGGGCTAAAAAATTCTGATGCTTTTTACCTTTTTTTTTTTTTTTTTTTTTTTTTTCCCTTGTAGGAAATATCTGGGAGACAAAGGGTTGATTCTAGCATACTTTTATCCCAAGTGCTCTGAATATTTCTGAACTGTATTTCAATGTCAGTCTAGTTAATATCTAACTACTGATTCTTCTTTTCCTGTATCTCTAAAAAAAAAAAAAGCTAAGTTCAGGTAGAAACAGATCTAGGTCTGTGCACTTAAACCTATGCATACATCCTGAGTTATCATATGGCAGACATATTACATACAGGTGGGCAAAGACCTACTACAGAAAGAAAACCAGAAAACAGGCATTTAGGCTACTCTAATGATAGGAGTCAATCTTTGGCTAGGTCCTCTATATGTATTGCATTTGCCCAAGTGTGTTGAGAAAAAATGTTATTTTTTTATAGGATTAACTTGTATTTATTTATGTATTTATTTATTTTTCCCCAGTGGATATGTATAAGGTGGCTCAACAAGTGTCAAAGCAAGTTGTGCCTTCATGAAGCTCTAAGAATGTATGAATTTCCCTAATCTCTGTTTAAGAGAAGTCTAAATTTGGAAAACCATCTTATTATCTGCACTTGAGAACATACACATTACTAAAATACTCCAGAAGTCTGTGGTTTGCTGGACTAATAAGAGAGATCTTTGGGGATCTTTGGTCTGGGGTTTTTGTCTGTTTATCTGTTTTTCACTTTGCATTTAATTTAAAGTAAATTTTGATTTTTTTCCCTGTTATCAGTAAAGAGCTGTGATGTATCATGGCTTCAAGGTTGAACAGCTGAAATCACAATAAATAGCTTTTAATTTCTCAGAAAGATATACAAATTGAAACACAAAAATATACAATGAAAAGGTGTCGATCCATATGTAATTAGAATGTGCAAATTGCTATCCCATGAGTAGGAATAGGTTAGAAGCTGGCTTCTGATCTAAGTGGTGAAAGAAATTGAGCTGTATAATTTCTCTGGACTAAAATGGGAACTGTGTGGCTTAATTGCCAGACACTACTTAAAAATTGTGAGGGCTAATTATCAATTTCAGTCTTCTGCAATACATGTAAAATTATATGCTGCAGCTATATGAATACAATGCAGATCTGCCAAATGGTGAGAGCAGTACACTTTTAGTAGCTGAAAATATGCTGCTGGCACTAAGCAGATAATATTTATAACAATAAAATGAAATATATATTCCAGTTATAAATTTAGCTATGTTTATTAAGGATGAAAGATTTCTGTGAAATTCTGTGAAAAGGATGAAAGAACTCCCTGCTCTGGAGTGTACATTTAAATTCCATATCACGTCACCTCCAGCTAATTGTTAAACTGGGTCAGAGAATTCTGATCCATTGTGTTAACTCTTCATTGAGAATTTGATACCTTCCTGAATCACATACCCAACCTCAGTTCAGGAGTGAAGGTACTAATTTATTTGAGCAGTTCCAATTAAGTGATAATCATTTTGCAATAAGATTATTTATGGTTAATATGGGCTTTTCCTGGACCTTGCTATATATTCCTTTCTTTCCTTAATGAAAGAGGGAAAAAAATAAAACCTTGTATCTTTCTAAAATATACATCTGAGGAAGAACAATCAAGTGTAATTTTTTTTTTTTTTTTTTTTTTTTTTTTTTTTAGCTTTCCTAGCACTTATAGAAATTTGTCTATGTGAAATGAGTCCAATGGCTTTAAGCCAACAGACACATCTGGATAAACCTTTTGTGTGCTAGTATAAGACTGCCACAGAACAGATACAAATCTCTGTTCACCTAGAAAAGCCCACAGAATTGAATGCTCTGTGCTGCAGTTGTTCTGTTACTTTCATTTATCATTTCAAGCTGTGTTATTTTGATGGCTTTTCAGTTGCAGGACTGCCAGTGCTGATGCAGAGATAATGAAATACTGAAAGCATCAAACAACAGGGATGTCTGTAACTGGTAATGGGCATCCTTCCTCAGTTTATTAACTCCAGCTGTGCTGTTTGACAGTTTTTGTGAAGAGGTGCGGCACAATGTGAGAATACTGAACAGAGAATAAGGAAGCTAGTGTCAAGAAGTAAACTGCATCACACACTATCCCTACAAGTAGACTTGCAGAATGAGGAAATCATCATCGTCTTTTCAAAACTGCAATCTCCATCTTCAGCCAGCCATAAAGTGGCCAATTTAGAGACTTTCAGTGCAAGTTTCAAAGTACAGAACTTCCATCAAAGTTATTTTCTGATATGAAACGCATTGCCCACACCTTGCATACAGTTCTTAAAGAAGATACATGAAAGTATCTAGTTTTTGTTAATAAGATTAGGTGGGACTTTAGATCAGATAGGTAAATGATAGCACTACGTCTGAGGGATTCATAACAAAATACTTGGGATGCATTTATTATTATTAAAACTTTGTCCAGAATAAGATGGAGAGGTTATTATATAAAGCAGTGAGCACTGAGAAGAACTATTGATCTTTTTGTCTGTTTATTTGTTTTTTGGTTTCTAAAGATATGAAGGTGAATATGCTTTCAGCTGTTACTACAGGTCCATAACTATGGGTCTCTGTGTGAGGAAATAATTGAATGAACTAAGTCAATATTTATCTACTTTTCATAATAAAAATTAATTAATAAATAAGTGTTCTAATAAATTGGTTGTGATCGGTGTCTCTTCTGAGTCAGTCTCCTGCCACAAAGGTTTACAGCCCCGTGGTAAGCAGCTTCAGGCAGCTGAAGCCTCCCACCATTTTTAGTGGGTGCAGCTAAAGCAGACAGCACAAATCAGGAAGTGTTCTCCATTCCCAAAGTTGGTAGTTATATTTAGTGTAAAGGCTCCAATCAACTCATAAAAAGTGCTCTTCTTATCAAAGGGTGCTGGGTACCATCTGTCTTCACAAGAAATTTATGGTGGTGCTGGTGGTAGTGGAAAGGGTAAGGGTAAGGAAGAAAGCGAAACTATTTTGAATAGATGAAGAAGATACTTTTTTTTTTTTTTTTTTTTTAAATTGACCAGTTATATAAATAATTACAAAAATATCAAAGAGTACACTAAGAGTACAGTGTTGCTGTTGCCACTCTTACCTAAAGAACCTCTGATGTTAAGGTCAGTGTAACTGATAGACTGGAATATGCAGGTGCCACATTAAAAGGCTGATTTCACTCCTGCTCTGGGGTTTTCTGTCTCTAGCTCTCCTTACCAGAGATGTTACTCACAACTTTGTGGACTAACATTTCACTTTCAAGTGAGAGGCTTGAAATATTCTGTTATTACTACAGCTTGTCAGAAAATAAGGAGGTGCCCAATAGCCTGGTCATAAACACAACCAATGGGTACAGGTAAAAATTAGTAGAGAGGGAATCATGTTCAGAATAACATTCAAGTGGCATTGTCAAACCTGATAGCAAGAGTAAAATAGCACAGATTAGTAAAACATGCAGTTTGACTATGCCATAGCTGAAATGGAAGTTCAAAATTAGGTCTGTTGGCTGTTTTTGTAGACTTCCATTTACAGCCTAATGATTGCCTCTATAAAATTGTATGTGTGTGTATGTGTATATACAATACATACATGTCTGTATAACCACTTGATGATAAAAATATGCATTGGTTACTGGATATAGATAGAGAGGATGGCAGAAACATCAGTGTATGTCCTTATCTCTTTGGCAAGGAGTAAGAGGGATTGTGGTAGCAAGCCGACTGTAATACCCCAGGATACAGAAGCCCTGCTCTTAAAAGGTAACTGCCACTGAATTGTAGGAACTAACTGCCAGGATCATTCTAACTTAGCACACAGACTATGTTTTCTTGGAAATTCAGACAGGGACAGTATGTTAGCAAGTCATATCTTTTAATCTTCTGGAAGGCTTACACTCTGCTGTTGCAGAAAAAAAAAAAAAAAAAAAAGTTTTTTTTCTGACATTAAACAAGATCACAAATTCGAGTTGATTAGTCCTTTAAATCTTCCTTGATTTTCTGGGAGGCTTGAGGGAGCCATGAGTCAAAGTGCTGGTGAGCTGGATGTATGCCTACTGCCTAATGGCAGTTCTACTTTGTTAAAAGGATGCTACTGGCTAATCTCAGTATTTCTTTCCAGTACTGGGATTGACATTTGGGAAAGGTATTATTAAAAAATAATCTATCTGCCTATGGCATTGGTAACATCTGGGAATAAAGTGGCAGTAAGTGCCTCAAGAAATTCTATAACTGTGTGACAAGGAGTATTGTAAATGTGATCATAATCTTTCTATTTTGTTCATTCCTGATAGATTGCCTTTTTGATGTATCCTAAATTTCAATGAAAATGACTAGCTAAAGACTGGGCTTCAATCTGTGTCATAAATGGACCCTGATACTAAAAACAGCTGAAAACCAGATGCTTGGAAAATCATCTGACACCAAAATATAACTCTGGGTATAATTTAGTTCAAGACTGATGTGTATAACCACATCTGTTAAAGCAGCACAGGGTTGTACCACAAAAGCCCAGCATATAAAAGCTAAGTTTTTTTTTTTTTTTTTTTTTTTTTTTTTTCCTATTTCTCCTGTTGGTTTGAAAAGCTTGAGTCTTTTGGCTGTTTTTCTTTGGACTTCGTAGTGCCAGAAAAAATGTTTTCATTTTCACTGGCGTCACTGACACCTTGACAAGTCTGGAGCCACAAGACATGAATGGCAGTACAGTCCCTGATGCTCCACTCAGGAGATGCACTACTGAGCTGGCCTGAGAGGATACTTTATGCCATGAATCTTTCTGAGGCACCAGGTAGCCCTGGACATTCCTCCTGAGGCTGGCAGCACAGAGGTGAATTCAGCCTATGATTTGTGAAACACAGTCACACAGAAATAACAGATATGCTCCAGCTTATATCTGGACTCATTCAGAGAGTCAATTAGTCAATTCTGTGGTTAAAAGGCTTTTCAGTAGATTGAACCTCTCTACATTCCCGAATCACTTAAAATTGGCCTAACTCTGCTCTGATAGAAATGGTTTTAATCTTACCCTCAACCCAATATCTCCTTTAGTATCTCCTTCTCAGTCATTTTTATGGATATGCTCTTTACTCTTGTGTATATGCACAGGACATATTTTCTAGAAGGTTTTATCACTCTCTCATTTTTTGTCTGATATCAGTTTAATCTTTTTGATCCACATTATTACAATATTCTGCAAAAGAAATAACAATACACTGACTGTTTTCAAGCTGCCCACTTTGAACATAGAAAAGCTAAATGCCTGAGTCTGATAGAGAAGAGAAAAAAGTTCTGCCGAAATGAAATGAAAAACTTTTCTTAACTACCCACACAATAGCTTACTCAAGCCAATGATATCATGTTTCTTTCTTTCATTACCTCCAAATGCTTGTACAAAGGAGAAAAAAAAGGAAAGCTAAAAAATATATTACATACTCCTGCACCACTTGCAAAAAACAAGTCTTGATTCAAAGCCTGGCAAACCTGTTAAGGAGTCTTTTGTTAAGACACTCATACATCATGAGGCATATCACCCCATTCTTCAGCAATCACTTTCTCACCTCAAAGCTATTATTTTGACCATGAAAAATGTATATATTTGTCTTGGATTCTCATTTTTAACTAGTGTGTGATAAAGAGTGGCAAGTAGTCTTTTACCACTGTAAATCCACCAAACCAAAGCATATTGCACTTGTCCTTGAAAAGTCAATACATACAACTGGGCTCACTATGGCCATAATGACCCACCACACTTTTCAATATTCTTCCTAGACTTATATAAATCTTTGCAAATGCTTACAGTGAATTATTTTGACTTCAAGTGCTATGGAGATTAGCTGTGTCATAGAGGTAAACGCCTTGCTTGAAATCAGAACTAATCCTTAATAATTAAACAAGCAATTTTTTTTTCTTCAATAAGGAGGAGATACTTTGAAAGGATTGTTAGACCGGCATATTTCTTCTGATTGCCACTTAAATGTACCTTAGTGGATCAAGACAGAAAACAAGAAACAATTCAAAGAAAAACTATTTGATTTAACAGTCTTGGCATTCAGAGAGCTAAGCCCATTTACACCAATTAAGTCCTCATCCTAAACAGACGAAGGTATAAATGCAAAATCCTTTAATTAATGTGAGGTTTTTGCATCTTTCTTTTCTTTCTTTCTTTCTTTCTTTCTTTCTTTCTTTCTTTCTTTCTTTCTTTCTTTCTTTCTTTCTTTCTTTCTTTCTTTCTTTCTTTC
>CM021700.1:76385581-76509004 GCA_011074415.1 Stictonetta naevosa | reverse complement strand
CCCTTCCTTCCTTCCTTCCTTCCTTCCTTCCTTCCTTCCTTCCTTCCTTCTTTTCTTCCTTCCTTCCTTCCTTCCTTCCCTCCTTCCTTCCTTCCTTCCTTCCTTGGTAGTCCTATTTATCTAAGAATGTTGAAATGAAAAGATGAATAATTTCGTAACCATAAAGGAAGCTAAAATATACTTTATTTTTTCATCAGGGAAAACATGCATTTGTGTTTCTCTAAATAGGAGACACGAGTCCTGTGTTAACATAAATACTTTTAGCATTGTAGACAGTGGTCAGACCTGTCTTACATCCTTTTGTAATCAAAGGAAATTGGAACTGCAGTAATTGACTGTATCTGTTGTCTAAAAATTACATCAATAATTCTGATTCAATTAAAACAAACTCTACTGACTGAACCACCTTTAGCAGTTGTACATATTTATGTGTATTAATAGTTAATATTTGGATGAACTGTATCTGGGTGCTTGCTGGAATCATTTAGTTATTTGTTTACATACTTACCTGACAATTAATTGCTGAGTTTGATGTAAGCTTTCTATTTTGAAGTTGTAGCCATTTTACAAATGAGGAACATTTTCTGACAGCACTTTTCATGAAACTAACTACTCTTTGTAAATCATTGAAAACTATGCTGCTTCTGACTGACAAGAGAGTGACTTGCCTAGAAATTTATCATAGGAAAAACAGCTCATAGACTACACTTTTGGAGAGACCTGTGAAATTCTCTATACAGAAGTAAATAGCATTTGAATAGTATGAAAACTCTATCTATTTGGAGTAACAGCAACAATAAAAATATTCTTCATTCATTTAACCGGGAAATAGACAGCTTAAAATGCAAAAATCTAGCCAGGTAGGGAACTGTGTTAGAGACATTGTCTGTCTCCTCCTACCAGGGTCTAATGGGCATACCCTATTTTCCTGGGTAATTATCGCTAATTATATTGAAAATATTTATCGAACTTCTAATTATCTTGGTCTCCAGGCAGTATGGATATGCAAAGGATGGGTGAGGAATTTTAACTACTCAGTTTCTTTCTGCAAATGTAACTTATAACCATGAAGCTGAGCCCAATACTATTTTTTTAAGGAGCAATATTAATGAGGAAAATAAAAAGATGAGACAGACCAAATAAAATGGACAAGGGAAAAAATTAAAGCTAAACCAAATAAGACATCCAAAACAAACAAACAAATAAAAATGCCCACAACAAAACAAAATCAAACAACAACAAGAAACCACCTTTAAAGTGTTGAAAAATACAGCAAAAAGAAACAGACACAACAAAAATAGTGAAATGAGAAAAGTCTTAGATAAATGTACAAAGGCAGTTGTGTTCCCTGTGCTGAAAAAATTAAATGAAGAACTGCAGGTGAATAATTGGATTTAGTGTCTCCTGTAGTTTTTCCTGTGAGAACTGTACAGGAAGAAAACCCATCTTTAGTAAAGTTATTTCTTGAAATGAAGTTTTTGTGAGCTCATGTGAACTCTGGATTATGTAACTACGTCTCTACAATGTAATTCCTATGCAGAAAATTCCTACCAGAAACATGCGCTCTCATTGTTTGAAGAACTGATTGAATCTATCTTCAGCTCGATTTTCTAAGACTTGTAGTCATATATATAATATCTATGTGAGAGAGAATTATGAGAATGTAAATTTCCTTGACATTTCTGAAGGTGCTGGCCAATAGTAACAAAATTCAACATAGAAACAGTTGTCCAGCTGCCTTGGAGGAGCCCTGAAAGTGGTGGGAAGCCCTACTTTTCCCAGTCAGATCTGTGTACTCCATGACAAACTCTACACAGATCACTGACTACACAAATTTTTGGTGTGCCAGTATCCCTATTTATATATGCTTGCACAGAGGAGAAAAGGATATCATTTATTCTTGTATGTGGTAGGTAGGGTAATTTATGAATGAACTAAAAACAACCATTACCTCTCATGCTTCTATAGGTAAGCCAACTAATCATTGCCACAGGTTAGGATTAAACATGTATTCTCTTCTATTGCTACCTCAAGTCATCTGAGATGTTTAAGGCATTTTTTTCCTTAAGCCCAAATTCCCAAAGGTTAGTATCAATGCAATATCAATGCAATTTAGACTCCTGAATGGCTTTTACAATGAAGAAATAAATATTAGGTACCTTTTTTTTTTATTTTTATTTTTTTTTTTTATTAATTAACTTCCGGAACATCAAGTATGGGCCACTATTTGAAATGCAATACTGAATGAGATGAGATGGACCAAGGTCTTGAATGCAAGGTCATTTCCTTTGTGACTTTCCTTCTATTTAACACAGTCTGGAAATCTGACAAGACAACTAGTGGGAAGAAATTAAATAACAGAGAACTTTTAAAACCATCTGTTCATGCCATAAAAGTACTAACAGCAGCAAGGACCTTTACTTCTAAGTATTTATTACATCATGAAACATTATTTTGAGTAATGAACTTTTTGAAATGCATTAATCACCCCACATGAGACATTCAATACTTTTCAAATATGATGATCAGTATTCTTGCCCCTCTGAATTGCCCTTTTATATCGCAATGCTTAGTAAACATTAAATAGTATTTTGTTTCTTTATACACATAGACAAAAGGAAACAGAAATATTTTTTTTTTTTTTTTTTCAATTTTTTCAATTTTTTCACCATTTTACTAAATACTAAGTACAGCAGTACTTAACATTAGTACTAGTACACCAGTAGGGTGTACTAACCTTCATACCAAGCAACATTTTATTGAATTGAAGTGTAATTTATGTTCTGTATCCTTCTGCTCTTATTTTCAACAAATACCATGGAAATGACAGAAAGTCTCAGGCTAAGAAAACCACCACTTTTCTCAAAACTAACTACAGAAATAGCACTATTTTATGCAGAATGTATACGTATGCCCAGAAGAACAGTAGGCATCATGGATAAGAAACAATGATCTGAGTAACCAATTTTCCCTGTCTTTTACCAGATGTGTCTAGCATATTCCCAGTGATTAACTTCATCTTCTCTCTGGCTTTTTGATCCTGTGTGAAAGATGTAAGGAACAGGAAAGAAGTTGTGGCACTCTGCCTATATGTCATTCTCTGCAGGTCTAAATTGGTCCCCATTCATCATACGAGCAAACATTTGGACACTCATCCATTACTTGACCCAAAGGACTGAGTTTCCTTATTCTCCATCCCCAGTTCTGGCATTCACACTGGGGCTATATTTATGTTTTTCAAGGTCTTGTATTTGTGAATCCAGCTAGGAAAGTGAAATTAGTGTTGGTTTCAAACTTGAAAAAAGACCAACAAAGTCTGGAACTGGACAAATCTCAGAGGCTCTCAAGGCTCTAAATATTTGCATGCAATACTGTCACACTGTTTGAATGACAAACACAAAACTAGTGTTGCTTCACAAATACTCTGTCAATCTGAAACTGACAATACAATTAAAAATATTAATATTTACACATAATTATCCCACTGCAATCATAGACTTTACCTATAACTTCATTTTTTTTTTTTAATTGCCTTTGTAAAGATTAAAAAAAATCTATGGATAAACTCTAAGTTGAACTGACTGTTTGAGAACAAATTCCAGTCCATGATTTTCCATAATCAGAGAAAACATTGCTTTTTCACATGTACTTAGTTTCTGAAATCTGCTTATGGACCTTGTAATGACAGGGATTGTGTCATTACAGATTGATTATTTTATTTTATTTTATTTTATTTTATTTTATTTTATTTTATTTTTAACATGAGGTAAAAACACTTGCTATCAAGAGTGGCACAAAATAGAGGGAGGGATTTGTAAACAATTTTATTTCTCCTCATATTGCACTCAAGAAAGGGAACTGTAGTTGGACTGCATATAAAAATACTTGAGTCCTTTCCTGAAAGTAGAGAATAAAAGCAGCTCCAGGAACATCATACCAAAATGAAGGCCACTTAACTTTACCCAGCTACACCCCATAAACTGGATTAATCAGAGAAGAAAAATTGAAGCTTTCATGAAACTGCCCCCAGTTTTGTAAGAAAATGTTTATAGTATCCCAAGAAAATAACTGGTAATCTGCAAAACTTTTATATAGTGTATTAGATGTTTCGTTTAAGTGATTTTAATATCACAGTCTTGCATACTCATAAGACAAATAAGCATACCTCTTACTTTGCTTTTAATTGCCAGTATCCCATCATTAATTCAGTCTTCTGGACCCTTCAAGGCCCAGCTTTGAGCAATAAACTAAGCGGAGTGCAGGATGAATTTAATATCAATAAAAAAATTGGAGGTCTGACAGGCAACCACCACTTCAGAGGACTATATGAGAAAGAAAATTTTGTTATGGCTTGGTACGTGGACTTCAGATTCAAAATACAAAGGGCAAACAGAGCCAGCCCAGTAGGTTTCCAGGGCATATGCAGATGACCAGTGGTAGCAAAGACTAACTGACACAATGCTCAAGTACCCTTAGCAGTGTTGCAAAGGCCAGGCAGTATACTATAGCTCAGAGGTAAGAGCAGCACAAGAACTGCAGTTCAGAGATGGAGAATTTCCTGTGGGATAACTGAATGATTTTAGCAGTGTCAGGATTTTTTTTTTTTTTTTTTTTTCTGTCTAGAGAAAGATTTATCCATAGAAGACTAATGCTGGATGCCTTTGAACAACTGCACTGTGTCTGCAATAAAACACTTTTTGATGGTTTTTAGAACAAACCTGATTCATATAGTTGCATCATATCTGTGCTGCTTACCACCCACTTCCTAATGCCACCCAGATTTATGGATGACCACTGGGCTATTTGTCTCACCATAGGAAATGTGGACAGGCTGATGTTTAGAACAATAAAAAATAAATTCTTCATGTGGGAATATTGGCTTGGAAGAGCTACAATAAAAACAGCATTGGGAAAGGTCACAAAATAGAGAAGTTGGCAGATTATAAGATTTTTAAGTGCCAATAGGAAATATATACTTCATAAACATTACACATACATGTGACGTGCATACAAAGTTTTGTCTTGTGTTGCTTTTCTGTATTTGTGTGTGTGTGCAGAACACAGCTGTTAGTCACCTGTCCACTAGATTAGGAGGATACCAATTTTCAGTGTTGTCTGGGTATGCAGAAGTCAGTAAGAAGTGGGTAAGACCATAACATACTGATGAAAATAAATAAATGAAGTTCTCTGAGATAAATTTCATCACATTGCTCCTCTGTAAGTTTCATTTTTCATATTCTTGACAGGAATCCCTTATTCTAATAAGAGTATTAAAGGTTCAATTACTTTAATAACAAAACAAAAAAAACACACAAAACAAAACAAAACAAAACAAAACAAATACACAACAGCACCCAGATAGTTAGATTCTCTAGTAAATCTTTTTTCTAGTTCAGATTAGCAGATATATTTCCTTCAGAGCTGATTTCTTTTTGCTGGAAGTAATTGTGTAATGTAGAGATTTGCATACCTGTTTTCCATCTTCTACTTTAGAAGAGAATAGCATCTCAAAGAAAACAAAACTACATGCCTCTTCTCTGTAAGTCTCTAAATGGAGTATATCCCAAACAGCTCACCCAAACTTCTGTCTTCTAGTAGAAAATACATTTATTACATTCTAAAGAATTTTAAAAATGTTTTTTAATGTGATATTTTTTTCTCCCTGACTCAATTGAGATGCTTTGGATAGACAGTATTGCTATACTGATGCTTCCAACATTTATGTAAATTCAGTCAACAGTCATGGTTTACCACAATGCAATAAAGTTAATAAGATATGCTAGTTGGACATAAGTAACAGATCCATGTGTGCTCTTTCAAGCTGCAATAATTAGGAGGTAAAATATGTTGACTTAAACTTCTTTCATTAACTGTTTATGACATGTGTGGTTATCCAGGATTAACTTAGGTCGTTAAACTATATGAACTTAACGTTGTGTGCGAGCCCTGAAAAACAGTCCCTTTCAATCTATTGTTGTAGTTCACTATGTGCTAAACTTGAAGAACTCAGAAGGTTTTAAGGAGTAACCGAAAACAGGTGCAGTTGGCACTTTCATGTCTCTTGGCAACAAAACCTCATCAGAACAGGATTCAATTTTACTACTATTTGTTAAAAGTAGAATAAATAAATGAACAATGTAGAATATCAAAAGAATGTTGAGACAGGGCCAAAGCAGAAAATGATTGCTTTCTCATGCTTAATTATGAGTACAGGCTTGGTCAGTTTAGGATCAAATTAAATGTGAATAAATGTAAAAAATGAGAGATAAAAGTATTGCAAAACATCTGTGAGTGACCTTATTTGGTAGAGGAAAGATTGTGATCTGAACTAAAACATCGTTCAAAGAAAATTTTAAGTTCACCTAATTACTCTGTTTTAACTAGTCATTAAAGAACAAAAACGTTTTCAGATGTTAATATGACCTGTTTGCAATCATGCTGTATAACAGAGAAAATCTAATGCTTGGTACAGAGCAGAGTCAAATGAAGTTCAAATATTTACTATTTGCAAGAAACACATTAACAGAAATTAAGCCATGTTGTTCCTAGGACAAAGACAAATCCAAAAAGGGGTCTAATTGCTGAATTGAATTAAAATCTATTATTATTATTATTATTATTATTATTTTTGTAATAGAAAACATAGAAAATGTTTTCAGTAAGAAGCAGGTAAATTTAAGCATTGCTTTTTTTTCAATTATTGTTTGCCGAGGCATATGACACATCTGTGTTCCATTAATATTATTTACAGAAAAAAAAAAAAATGCTTCTTTTTCTTTTGCCTTCTTCCCCATCCCAAAACTTGCTTCACCTTCCAAATGTGCTGTGGGTCAAAGGGCAGTGAAGACTGCTCAGCACCTTGCCTGTACATTCAGCTCCTATAATATTTCTTTTCTAGCCATCAGTACATTTGGCTAAGAGCTAATTTAGCTAGGAAAGACAGTGTTCATGCCAGGGCTGATCTGTCAAAACAGGCGTGCAAGAGAGCTGATTGCACAGGCTTCCTTGTGCCAGTTTTGTTCCTGAAGCCAGTTTTTCTCTGTCTCCTTTGGAGTGCTGCATGAAACACAGTCTGCATGTGTATGAGAAGGAGTTCACTTAGAAAGACCTCATACTCTGTGCACAAAGCTGACATGTAGGCCTGGGGGTCAGAGGGCATGTTACAAGGATTTCTGCAAGGTGTACAACTTGTCATACAAAATAAAACTTCCTGCTTTCTAATATCTAACAAAGTTCTCCCTGTAAACACATGTAGAACAGCCAGGCCAATATGGAAAAATGTCTCTACTGTTAAAAATTAGGTTTTTATTTTATTTTTTTTAATTTGTTATATTAACATATGCATATACATATATTATCTGTTTGAATAGCACTCTTTAAACAAAAAAATAAAGAAAATAATTAATATTCTTGAAATGCAACTCTTTTTCCAAGTTACCAGATTATATAAAGTGCCAAATCAAATTGTCTGGGGATCCCTTCACAATCTTAAACAGTCTTATTAAAGTAATATACAAATATTTTGGGAAGAAAGGGAGAAAAATAACTTATTTTATTCATGTATTCTCTTTCCAGAGCTCAAAAAGACACCAACTTTATTTGGTGATGGGGAAGAATGATGCAGAAAGACTTAAGAAAACAGGATTTTCAACCATTGAAACCACTCACTGCTTATTGTATCTCAGTCTTTTTTTCCACTTAATTTAGTTTTTCCCTCATGGCTGTAAATGAGCAAGTGAGTTGGTGGTCAAGTCTTCCTTAAATTTAATTATTATTATAGGTTGCTAAAATTTTAGCACTTTTGTTTTTATTAGCTAAAGAGAATAGTATTTCTGGGCTCCTGCATGTAAAGAGTGGTTTCTTTCTGGTTTCCTTAAGTGAAACCCTCTCCAGATGTCCTTAACTTGGCTGCTTGCAATCATAACCCAGCAAAAAATTAAGGCTGCCTGCTTGCCCATGGAGTGAATGGCACATAGTTACTTTATCAAAAACGCAGACATGAGCACAACAATAGAAATAGAGTACAGTAGCGACTTTCCAGACTTTTTTTTCCCCATGGGCAAACTCATTTATGTATTTAGCAGAATGTAGTCCTGTTTCAGGTGGCTTTGAGCTTGTAGGATAGGTATGCCTTACAACTCTGTGCCTGAAAAAGTGAATTCTGCCCATTGCTATGAAAATCAAACTCATCTCTCAGTTAGAAATGCTGAGGCAGGTTCAAGGTGAATCCAGGAAGTCAAATCTTCAAGGCAAGGTTACAGTGCCGAAACACAGTATGCGTACTTTGTAGCTCAACAAAGCTGGGGCCTGAGCTCAGATACAACTATGAGATCACAAGAAGGAGGGTGCATGGGTGGCAGTCCCCAATGAGGTTGGTGAGGGTGATACTGGTGAACTCAGGGCCCTAAATTTTCTCTTCTGGAAAGCTCAGTAATTCTCACACCAGCATGTCATTCATCTGCATTCAACAACAAACCGTCTCAAATCCAGCATTTAGTTTCCACACATTTACCTGTTGTAAGCAAATCTCATTCACAAATAAATCTACGGAGATGTTTCTAGTACTGCACAGTCACAGTCAGTAGTGCTTGAATGCATATTCACATCTGACCTCATTTTTTTATTATTATTATTTTTTTTTTTATTTAGTTTTCAGCTGTGCATTCCAAAGGAGTTTAAAACACACTTATCTTTTAGTTTTAGTATTTCAATTACATAAATGCAGTGTCTGGAAAGCTGATAAGAACTGAAATAGATCTGAGTTTGTGGATCCATGTCAATTCACGCTTGAAGTTTCAGCATTTTGCAGTGGATGCTGATGAGCACTTTAACTTGACAGTTTCAGAACTGTTTTAGAGAAGTGTATTAAATGAGGCACATAAAATATACTATCTGGATAATCAATGAGACTGATCTTTCATATTAAAAACTTATACTTCTGCAGGATTTTTAATCTTTAAATGATCCACAGTCTTGTCTGTAATCTAGATTTTAAAGGAATTAAAACAAAATTAACTCAGAATTTTCTCTTGTTTCTTGCACTGCTTATTTACTTTGACATTCTCAGCATTTTTCTATCACTGTACACTGTCCATGTTTCAATCTCACCTAACATGATCATAATTGTTTTCTGCAAATCCCATTATAATTTCACAAGCATATCAGAGGAATTATTATTATTATTTTTTTTTTTTCCAAGGGCATATTTCTCTACACTTTTCTATCCTTCCTGGCAAGTTTGCCATCCCATTTCCTTTCAACACCAACAAAAGCTTATTATATCTATCAGTACCTATAAAACTGGCATTTCTTCTGTAAAAATATCCATCACTTCAGTCAAAAGAGTGGTCCTAGCAGGCTGTAGCAGTGGTTGTAGTGGTCTGTAACAAAACACATTATGATGATGGCTCCTGTTTAAAAGGAAGAACAAGATTGGGCACATACACGTCATTTTGTTTCAAAAACTGCTAGGAAATGCTGTTGCTGAAGTCAACATGAGGAGGTAGAACCATATTATTTAAAATTATGCCTGTGAAATTATGCTTGTCTTTGGAGTTCTGGATGTGAAAACTTTACTTTGGGCTGTTGGTACAAAGTCAGAAGGTTATCTGAGCCACTAAAGGGTAAATGCTTCTAGCTGACGTTCTTCCTGAGATGTTACTCACAGCATTACATTTCCACAGAGGTCAACAAAAAAGAAAAGGAGAAAAGGGAGAATCAAAGACTCTGGTTAGTGTCTTACACTGGCACAGACAACCATAATCTGCATCAATTTGAAGTGGTCCCCAAAGGCAGAATTCTTAACACTGAATGAAAATCTCTGCATCTGAGATGGAGACCCTAGTTTCAAGAGTATGTTCAGTCAAATGAATCCCAATAATGCATCCTATAAGTAGCTTAATGTAGTCAGATTGTAGACATAACGCTAGGTAAATATGAATCCTTCCTAAAAGACTGTTATGCCCATCTGGGTATGATTAGAGTGCAAGACAAACTACGCAGAGTTTTCCTTCCTCCTTATAGATGGTAACCCCCTTGCCTACAGTTTACTGGATTTATCTGTTCTAAGCAGACTTAAAGTTTTAAACAGGAGCAGCGAACTGAAGTGAACTTACATTTTTATTCTAGAGTAAGCTTGTTTTTGTTTTTCATATCTTCACATATATTTTGTATTAACTATCTAAACCTCCTACACAGGCACAAGCAAAGAAATAATTCTCATTTATTTCAGGAGGAATTTTGCCTGAGTACACATTCATGACAAGGTTTGACTATAGAAGCATATATTTAGAGTAATATAAAACTAAAGAGATATTCATCAAATTTAGTTACAAATGCAAAATTTATGTAAGCAATGATAAGTCACAATAAACAAGCTAATTTTAATAGCCGTAGACAGACCAATATCTCTCTTTCTGCTATATATCTTAATGTACACAGTAACAGCGTGTTTACTCAGAATTTGAAACTATGAATGTGTCAGATTTATCAAATGTATGTACAAATTTAATGGTTTAAAAAAGGGTATCTAAGGCCTAACTTTTCTGGTTCATGTTTCACATATAAAAAATTCTACTTTACTAAATATAGTATACATCATTTAAAAACACCTATGAAAGCCTTGGAAGAAAAGATGATCTGCTGTTCATGCATCCTTCAGCGAAATGTTTCTCATAGGCAGGAAGCCTCACCATGAATGACATGTAGCAACACCTGCTGTGACAGTTGGATCAGTAAGGTATTAAGACAGTCAAAATAATAATAATTAAAAAATAAATAAATCAACCAAAACTATTGACTGCTCCATGCATCTGCTGTCTTGAAGATCTCATATAATTAGTTTCCATCTAAGAGGGTCATGCTATGCTGGAAATTTTGAACCTAATTGAAAGAAAAAACAAACTTCACTTATTTAGGTCATTTCCACATTTTAAACTATAAAGAATATATAAAAAATAACAAAAACACATTAATAAATTTTTTAACAAAATATGAAACAGAAAAAAATAGGCTATAAGCCCTGAAATACACTCTGCTCAATGAAGATCTGAATTTTTTTACATTTCTCCAATTACCCCTACTTTGCCAACATAAGGCAGCATAAAGAATACCTAGAGTAAGATATAATTTTAGGCTGTTTATTGGGTTTAATCATCTTTTGCAGACAAAATATGAGGCATCTATATTTTTAAACTGCTTCTTACACAGTATTTTGTAGCAAAATATGCTATGCTTTTTTCCTATGTTAACTGTCAACATTTACAGTGCTTTGGTGTCTTCATGTTCTGGAAAAAAGAAAACCCGCTCACTGGTTGAATGTTCTGTACAGTACAGTAGATCTCCTGGAACAATAAGCCTCGGAAAACAAAAATACATGTTTTTATGTCACACACAAAGAACCTATGTGGCTTTACCACCTTTATTTAGATGACCATTAAAAAAGTATATTGTCATTTTAAGCCTTGGAATTCTAGAGTTTTAAAAGGCTTTACTGTTATAGCAAGTCCCTCCATTATGACCAGAAAGATATAGTCTTAAGATAATGTCTTAAGATCATTTTTGCTTTTATACTGACTTTTATTACAATCCTTGAGATACCTGTTAGTGTCATGGCTTTTTATTTGTAGTTTAATGATTACCTAAGTACCTCTGAAGTAAACTCTTACACTTTTCTGTTATGTTTCATAAATTCATAGGGCTTAAGGCCAGAAGGGAGAAGTTTGACCCCCCTGTATACCACAGGTTATTGATTGACTCTCAGTTGCTCTATAGTAAGGCAACTTGCACTGTTCTGAAACACACTCTGCAGCAGGCATCCTTCTGTAAATGAGCATCCATACCCTCCCTTGGTATCTTCTATTACCAAATAATGTTCAAACATATTGAAACAATTGAAAACATTGTTTTCAACTACAATTTATCATACTTCAGCACACAGACATATGTTTTTAATAAGCCTTTCTCTTAACTGATTAAAAATAAACTAATAAATTATTATTTTTTCTTGTGAAAATATTTATACCAAATAGCCTATCAGTTTGGTTTTAGTTTTTATTTATTTATTTATTTTCTGTCTCTCTAGTAATTTTGGTGTCTCTGATCTGCCTGATTTTCTCTCACTCCCTTCCCCGCCGCCCCCCCCCCCCCCCCCAATAACCTTTAAAATATGAATACAGGAAAATAAGTGAACTAATCCAATATTAATTCCTATAACGGACACTGAAGAAATAGAAACTCTTAATAAATATTGTTTCAAATTCCATATTTATGGTCCTGGTTAGTTCTTTTGCCACCACATTTTTATAAGGGATTAGATGGTATTGCTTTATGTTAATATTCTCTTAAGTCCAGACTTCCACTTTGTAGTTGTGGCCTTCATTCCACATTCCTAAATGCAGAACTTTATATTATTTGTTCTAAAACAAAACTTGTTTGAGAATATTTCAGTTTACCAATCTAGTTAGTCCTCATGAATGTCAGCCATGACCTGATGATTCATCTGACAGTTCATAGACATCTTTGTATTCAGGAGAGAGTGAAAGGCATTTTAGGGATCTATTTTGGAAGTTAGGTAATTCACACCCTAAAAATCATAGAATCCCAGAATGGCTTGGGTTGGAGGGGACCTTAAACATCATCTAGTTCCACCCTCCCTGCCATGGAATTTCATTCAAATTCAATTTCATTTCATTCAAAATTTCATTTTGAATTTCATTCAAAAATGAAATTGCCTGATGTAGCTGTTCTATTACCCACTAAATGTCTACCAACTAAATGGTAGACATCAACATGTCCCTGCTGTGAAGTACCCCCTTTACTATCACTCTAGCAGTCTTTGTACAGGAATGATTTTATTCTTGTGGCTATAACTTTCATTACAAATATTGAATACTTTATTGGTATGTGGAAGAAGAGAGTATCTACTCATTTAATAGCTTCAGTCAAGGACTTTTTCTGTGAAAAAAAAAAAAAAAAAAAACGGTCGATAATAAGTAAAAGAAGAAACCATGAGCAAGAACACAACAGAGAGACAAACCTGACCAACAAACAATAAGAGAGGCAGCAGGGAGAATCAAACCTGGTCAGTCACACTGATCAGTGAGGGTGTGAGGAATGTGGGAGTTTTTATTTATGTAAGATTATCTGATGCAGGACTTTGTCAAATGTGATGAAAAGCAGAAAGAAGAAGCAATGAACATACAGAGACATAAACGTGACAGACAAACCTAATGGGACAAAGACAAGAAAAAAAGCCTTGTCAATCACACTAACTGAAGAGCTATCAAAAAACAGCAAGCAAAACTGGATTTTGTAGTTGATGAGGATGAAATCCGAGGGTCCAGGGTACTGCTAGGTGTGGTGGAGTGATGCCAACTAATGGGCTGATGTACAGCTGAATGGAAATGGGGTAAGGGAGGAACAAAAGGGGAATGGACAGAAAGGTTGGTAATATGTAGAATGGCACTGATCGGTACACTTGTCTGAGTCAGTCCTGTTCCTAATCACTGCTGTCTGTCCTATCTTATTAAGTACTTTCTTAACTGTATGTGTGTTGTCTTGCTCTCTGTCCCATGTGTGTGAGTGCTGCAAGGACGAGGTGCCAGCTACTGAGGACTGGTGTGAGTGCATTTGGGGCCAGTGACTGTAGTCAGACCAGGGGTGTATATGCCCTGCAGCCAGCGGGAGTGCTGGTTCCAAATACTGGAGCTCTGGGGACTCAGTTGCCACCCACCACAGCAGCTGGGGTCTCAGCCCCAGGGACTGGGACAGGAAGGATATGTCCCAGAGAACAGCTGGTGCTTGGTGCCAGCTGCTGGGGGAGAGAGTGTTTGCATTGCCCCACGCCTGTATCTTCCCATTGTGACAAGCACTGAACTGGACCAACAGGTGAGTGGAAGGCCCAGGGGGTGAATAAGAGGGTCTGGTATCCTTGCACCTGTACTGGGGAGACAGAAGGGTTGTGTTGGTATGTGGGGAATCTGGAAACGTGTGTTTGTGTGTGCACCTGGAGGGGGTTGGACATGTGCTTTCACAAGTGCATTCTGTCTCTGCCAGCTGAAACAGAGGAAGGGGACTAGGCTATGCTTATGTTTTACGTAAGTCTGTTTTATTTATGTCTCATGTGTATCTCTGGGATGTGCTCAGCTCCACCATTGGTTGAACCTGCAAAGGGAAGGGTGTCAGCCATGTCCCTCATCCTGGGCAGAGATGCCAGATCCTTAGGCACCAGGCTGGGCCTAATCAACTGGGCAGAAGGGGACTGGGTTGGTGTTGTGAGAAGTGGTCGCTGTTCCTTATGTCCCTTAACAAATACTGTGAAGCTATATTCAGACACGGTTTCCACCGTTTTCTGTGGAACCCCCTGAAGAACAATTCTGTTCTACAGCAGGGTCTCGCTCTCAATTTCTTTCTGATATGTCATTTTGCCAGTGCTTGACAGATTTGTTTTGCTTTCTACCGTTTTTTTTTTTCTTTTGTATTTAATGTAACCTTTCCAAAAGGATGGTGTGGCCGCATATGAAAAAGAGCAAGCTAGTGTACACTGCCGTGGCATACAGGTGAGCTTTAGAGAAGACCAGCAGGATGCTGGTGACATTGTACAACTGCCCTCTGTACGAAAGTTCATGTTGGAGGGGTGGTGTAAACCTCATTTACTCTACAAACAAGTGTATTAATTAGGGAGAAACATGTTCTTTCCAGATAACCTTGTTGCATAGAGCATATTCTCATGATGTACTAGCATAGAATGAATATTTGACATTAACTGAAAACCTGCTTGAGGCAGGAGGAAAGGAAACAGTGAATCCTGGGAGGAGTCTGTTCTGTGACTCTCAGACTTATTTCTTTATCTTGGGAGAAGTTCTCTAACTTGCTGAGTTCAGCTTCCTGGAACAAGAAGCAATGGAGCTAGTGCTGCCTCCAGTCTATCCAAGGCTGCCTTGAAAACTGGTTTTGACCATGCCACAGAACTGTTAATCCCTTAAAGACCCACCATGTGACAAAGCTTACTTTCTCTAAAACCTTACTGTTTAGGAATCATCCCTTCTCACAATTCTCAATGTGACAAAGACTACTCTTTATGTATGCTTCGGCCTATGATAGTACAGACTAGAATTATAATTTTACAGAGACATCCTAGATAGCAGGGCTGGGTTGCAGAAGCAAGGATAAGTCCTGAATCTGTTAACACCAACTATAAAACTTGGATATGACCAAAATAACAACAAAAACAAACAAATGAAATAAAACAACTGTTTTTACCTTTGTAAAAGTAACTGAAAAGGCAGAGAAAAGGCATTTTAATTTAGCTGCGTTGTAACACAGTTGCTTCTCTTATGGTAGCAATTTGATAGAGAAATAAAATTTAATTAATTCTGAATTTGTAGTGATTGAGATCCTCCACTTGCAGAATAAATATACATAAAACTGGCATATATAAATAAGATTGTAGCAGCCATTTCTTTTATGACCACAAATGCAAATTAATCACCAATACCTAAGTTCAGATAATGTGGAAAGTGGCAATAGAAAGTGCTTGGTAACAAAAAAAACAAAAAAAAAACAAAAAAGAAAGAAAGAAAGAAAAAAGAAACCCTGAGTATTTAAACCCTGTGTCACTTCTACAGTTTATACATTAGTGGAAAATTGTTCATCACTGGTTTGAATTCAGAGTTATGCTTCTGACATTTAAATATATGGTGCAAATCTGTAAACCCATATCCTTATCCGAACAATTTAGGAAAGCTTTCAGAGCTAATTGAAGTGTCTGTGTCATTTTGACGTGCATTTTTCAATATCAAGGGCTGTAACATGGCAAAGGAAATGCTTTTGTTGTACAAAGCCATTTTTAAGTGCTTTTAATTAACATTCATTTCTAGGTTGAGTTTGACTGCTTAAAGACACTTTTGTTAAGCATGCTTGAAGATTCTTCAGTAATAGTCAAGTGACAAGTGGCTCTCACAAGTGTAAAGAAAGCTCTGTTGAAGACAAAAAATATCCTTCCATTGCTAACAAATTCCTTGTTTTGTCTAAGATTTGGCATATCCACCTTTTTCTCTCTCCTTCATCATCTTCATAAATAGCAGTTCTGTGGTTTACACAAGCACGTGACTTGGCACTTGGAAGCAAGCCCAAGAGAAATTAATGTAGTATAGCAGAAGTGGTAAGAAAAAAAAACAAGCAAACAAGTACATGTAGGTGGTGCCAGATGCCTTCTTGCTTGTGCACACATTGTGCATTTTGCAATCCCACATTAAACTCATATAAAGAGGATAAAAATTGCTCTCCTGGGCTAGCCAAGAGATCCACGTGTGTTACATTTGGACTGTACAATGTGGTTCACCTCTATATAGTTCAGGGATAATTGCATCAGAAAGAGCACAGTTCAGAGTGCATCCATGTGGTCTAAGATTTGATCAAGTCTTCTCCATATATTAAACCTTTGACCATAATATTGAGAATATGTATTTTTTTATATATCTATATAATTATATATAAGATATATATTTTTTTTTCTTATATAATTATATATATATTGTGTAATTATAGTTTCATAGCCTACCTGATATGGTGTTTTATAATATGATAGATACAAAGCCCCTATAAGTATGGGTTGCTTGATATAGGGTGTTGCACATGACTGTGTGGATTGTTTGAGAGTGAAGACCAAGCTGAAGGAGCAGTAGAAGTTCTGCGGAAGACAGGAAGAAAAAAGATCGTGCCTGTGAGAGGCAATTCTAGGCTCGGTTACTCCAAAAGACACACCTATTATTTCTTTGGCAGAAGGAATAAATGACACATTCATTCTGAAGACCAACCCAAGAATGAACTGAGGATGATCAGATGATCAGTATCCTGCAGTGAAATGGAGAATTAAATGATTTCATAATTGTATGACTGTCTTGTACTCCAGCTCAATATCCTGTCTCCAACACTGGTGAATGATGGAAATCTATGTCAGGGTACAAAACTAGAATAAACACACAATGACATTTTCCCTTTTTGAGCATGCAATATTCTTTGCTTTATGTACTAACTGCTTTACAGGTAGTTTCTTTGTGTAAAATAATCCTCAATAGATTTCCATAAATTAATCCACTTTATTTTACATTCTGTGGCATGAACATCAGCAGTTTAACTAAGCGTTAATGCTGTGTCTTATAGGCTCTTAGTGCCTCTAGAAGTGTTTTGTAAGGAACCATGATAAAATGCTTTTGGAAACTCAAATAAACTATCAGATACTTTTCCACTTTCTCCATGCTTTCTGCAGTTTGTATTGCTACAAATCAGGTAAGAACAAGAGATATGAAGTTGGAATAGAAATTAAAAATAAGAGAAGTTCAGATTGGATGTAAAGAGATCATTTTTCCCTCAAAGGAGACATTTCAGCTGTGGAAGAGGCCTCCCAGAGAGTCTGTCCAGTCCTTGGATGTTTTCAAAACCCAGCTGAGTAACTTTGTGTGACATCAGAACTGGTCCTGCTCTGAACAGGGTTTGGACTAGAGACTGCCTGAGGCTGTTTCCAAACTAAATTGTCCTCTGATCTTATGTTTTTCTTCAAGTTATTAGCTTTTATTAGCTATTGGCTGCTATTAATACATATGTATTTCGATGTAGCATTATAACCTCACAGACCTCAGTGTTGGCATAAATGTGCAGAGACACAGTGTTAACCTTATTTCATTAAACAGGACTACAGGTTATGTCTGGTGTCAAATAATTGGCAAGATTTATTTGTTCTGCGTGACAGACACTTATATGCTTATTTCAACAAGGTGTTAATGGATGTAAATCCATGAGAAGGCATCAGCAGAAAAGAACATTAATTTTACTATTTAGTGTTAGCCATGAAACATTAAGAAAAATATTTACACTGGGCAACTGCAAAGTTTTTGCACCTGCTTCTCTGTTATCTGAAAACAAACAAACAAACAAAAAATAAAACAAAAAAAACTAGTTCTGATAAGTATGACACAAAAAGAAGATATAAAAAACTGAATGAAATCCTTATGTTCCCCAAAACTGGAAACACTGACTTCATGTTTATAAATTTTATGTTTCAGCAAGTGTTCAAAAATAACTTGTTTAAACAAAAATAGTTTATACTTTTTTGTGTGTTTTATATCTCAAATGTTTTATCTGTTTTCGTGATCTTTTTCCGTAGATGCATCAGTAGAAAGCAAATTCATCCATTTTCACATTGAATCCCTTTCAATCTCATCTAGGAACTGTATTTCCAAACCAAGGATCCTCATGGTTAGTATCTCTAATAGACTGTTATCTCTCTTGAGCATGGGTGGACCTTCATTCCAGATAGAGTCTAGTAATAGATTTTGAATATCTAGTGAGAAGAAATCAGTACCAATGTTTTTCTAAGGAAATGTAGAATATAATCCATGGAAATCTTGCAGAACGAGTTAGACAGATGTCTCGTAGTAATGATGTACCTGTTTTTGCCTTGGTGACAAGAGATGAACTAAAATTTGTCATGTTGATTTTCTATCCCTATGGTTTTATTATTAATATATATCCAGTATCAGTAATCATCTGATCTCTATCACAAGCACTTGAACAGACTCATGAGATTTTATTTGCCTTTTCAAGATGTATCAAGTAAGGTTTGTTACTATAGACATTACTTCCATGTCTGATTCTACTCCTCCTACACAAAGTCTGTCTTGCAGGAAATGGAGAGATGAAAACCAGGAAAAAAGGAAGTGAAATAGTTTCTGCACTCAAATAACACAAATTCATACAATATAATAAACTTCCATAGCATAATTACATAAGTTTTGGAATTTTCAGATTTGGTGAACTGTAGGATGCCACTCATAGTTATATTTGCCTTCACAATTTTGATTTTAACACCTTGAGTATCAAAATGAGAAATGAGAAATGGATTGAATGCCATCAGAAATCTACAATCAATATCTACGATCAATATTCAAATTACTTAAACTCCTTTAAGTAGTTAAAATGGCTGAAAGACCACATGACAAAATTAACAATACCCAGCAAAGGGTGAGTTTTCCAGTGCTGGACCAATTTGTTGAGTGTTTAGAGAAAGGAAACACAGCTAAACAGAATGAAGGCATTAAATGGATATGTAAAGCAGTGCAGAACACAGCAGCAGCAAGAAGGTGTTTTGAGAACAAACATAAAGGCAGGGTAGTGGTGGTATAAATGTGTGTCTTTTAGCCATCTTTTCTTACTGAGAATTAAATCTGATCTCTCATATTTTATAGAGCTTGATAGACTTTTCACTAAATTACTTAATCACATATTCAACCTACTTTTGGTCTTTGCAGAACTTTATAGCTCTGAGATCCACAATTTAATTATACCCTGTGTGGAAATGTACTTCCTTTTGCCTGATAATTTCATTGGATGCTCCTATTTCCTGGACTCTGAAAGAGAGTGAATAATTGTTCCTTAATCAATTTCTTCATGCCCTTCACAATGCTGTACAACTCCACCACATGTATCCCTTTCTGTCTCTTTTGCAGGCTGAAGAGTCCTAGTTTATTAAGTCTTTCCTCATATGAAAACTGTTCCATGTCTTTGATCATCCCTGTCATCTTTGTACTTCACAGGGTCTACCTTTCTGAGATAGTATGATTAGAACAGCAGGAAGCACTCAGGATGTGGATATACCATCAGCATAATCAAATATTGTGGGTTTTCTGTATTCTTTTGCCAATAATACTTTACATTTTTTCCCTTTCCATTGCCATTGCCATGAATCTTTTTTTTGTTGTTGTGGTTTTTTTGTTTGTTTGTTTGTTTTTGTATAGCTGCTAATAATAATGTAGGATCTCTTTACTGAGTAGAATCAGATGATTTTCCTCACAGTGTGTAACATTTGTGTTTTTGACTATGTGCATTGTTTTCAATCTACTGAAATTATTTCATTTGCTGTCTTATTGCACAGCCACTCGTATCACAAAACTTTGTGTAACTATTTGCAGCTAATACTGATTTTTAAAAAAACTATTGTTTTGACTCTCTAGCAATATTTCCCATTTTGCTATTTATTCTCTTTTTCAATGGGAATATATCTGCATGGCAAAGTTTCCAAAAGAGACAGTAATGTAATGTACTTGGTGACCTGATATGTTGAAAACTTAATGTCTCAACCCTTTGTACCAAGAACTTCATTTAAACTTCTTTTGTACAGCAATATGAAAAATAATGAAAAGGGGTGAACAGATGTTTGAAATATTAGTATGGAATAAAAAATGAAATTAACCTTTAAAAAATAGGTGTTAACACACTCAGGAAAAAGGCAATCAAAAATATCTACATGCAAAGAGAGAAAAAGATTTTCTTAACAATTACCTAAAAAGGTAATCTTGAATGATCTGCTACTTACTTCCATAATATTTGAGTTTGATAAAAGAATAATTATGTTTTGAATTGCACTGGCAGGGGCATCAAGTTGTGGAGCAGAAAGGCTGTAGTATACAAGAGTTCAAAAGGTACCTTAGGAGGTCGTTAATCCAATCACCTGCTCTAAGCAGCAACATCAATGAGTTCAGACCAGGTTTCTGACTTTTTCCATGACTTGAAAACCTCCAAGAGAAGAGATACCAGCATCAGCTGGAAATATTAAAGCTCCAATATTAAATATCCTCTCAGCATTATTATTTTTTCTTATCTCCCTCTGACGTTAACTTACACCTTAACGTCCTGTTAGGCACTGCTGTGAAAAGCTTGTCTTCATCTTCTCAATGCCCTCCCCATAGTTGCTGGGGGGCTGCTCTTATGTACCCCTGAAGCCATTTCTTCTTTAGGCTGAAAAAAAATGGTCTCTCTCAGCCACAGGCCAAGTACTCCAATCCTTAGCTATCTTGCTGGCTCCCTGCTGTACTAGCTCAAGCTTATCAACAAGTTGGCATTTTGTGGATCTTTTACTACTTCAGAGCTTTTAGTTTGGTTATCTATAACTGTTATCATGGATCTAATGTTTATGTAGTAATAAAATTTTATGGGACTGCTAAAAAATGCTGTTTAAGCATTTTGAAGATACTATGATTATTAATAAAAATTTTTAACAAAATGAAGTAAGCTTCTAGCAATTTCTTCCTTAAAGATAAAATGGAAACTTTCACAAGTCTTCTTAAATGAGTTCCTTTGCCACATTTGTTAATGTAATGATTTTTCACTGAATTTGTTGACGTGAATGAGCCTAATACTGTTAAAATACTTTCTGAATTTCTACATAACATATGGCCAATTATGCAAATATATATATGTGTGTGTGTATGTGCAATATGCATATGACATCAGTGAATACAGAGTCCTGAATGGTTAATTTGAATCAGTGTCTGAAATTGTGGTCATTCACAGTATACACAGCAAATATGAAAAGCAGAATAATTTAAATCTTTTGTACATATATAATTTAAAGGGTTAATTTTACTATTTTATTTATTTTTATTTATTTATTTTTTTCCACAAACAGTATAGCCAAGGATTTCTTAATTTAGGGACAATAAGCTTCAAATCTGATTTAGTCAAATATAACTGCAGCCAGTCAGTAATTTGTGACCAAAGTACAATTTTATTGATACATAAGTTCCTCTTTAATATAATTTTCATAAAAACATCTTTCAGGATGTGTGCAGCCCTCAGGTCAGTAAAACAGATTTTAAAAGACCTTATTCTCTAAGGAAAAAATATTTCTGTTTGTATTCTGCATACACAGAAGTAGTCATCGAAACTACAGCTTCCTTAGATACATCATTAATTTACGTAGTCTTGGAAACTGCAGTTTGTGCTTGATTTTAATTTATGGTGTTCAGCAATGTGTTTATTCTGTTTGGTTCTTTAATAAAAAAGTTTAAGACTGAAATCAGATTGTCTGATTTTTATTGTATCAGAGTGATTAAATATATTGAAAGATAATTAGTGTATTTCAGATAGTGAAATTAAGATTATTTATCATGCATAAAACTTTCTAGAACACAGAAAAATGTTGAATCAGTACTTTCTGAAAGCTTTTTTTATGAAAGTATTTGCTTATTTATTCTTGTTTCCAACTTCAAGTCATCACTGTTTCTTTTGTAGGTGGAAGCAATGACAACACTGAAACAGCTTTGAGAGACATACAGAAACTATTCTCTGGTTCAGTGAACTGAAAATTACACATCCTCTCTTGAGGATCTGTTTAAATTTTTGAAGTGCTTATACAAAGTTTTCAAAGATGTTCACATTAAAATAAGTCAGGGAAGAAAATAAATTGAGGACAAATCTGGCTTACCTCACCCATTCAGGCTGTCCTAGAGATGTTAATGACACTACTTAAAATGCAAAAGATGGGAAAATCAATTTTTATTGTCTTTAATCTATAGCCAGCAACAGACAACATACTTTCAATCCATGAAAGAAACAATTTATTTTAACAAGGTCATATTTAAATCTATTGTTCTGCAGTAATTTCTGTAGCTGTCTATTTTCTGTGGATCATTATTACATTTCATAGTACTTCTCCGTGTTAAAGAGATGACCTAGAATATAAGTTCTCAAAGAGGGTTTTCAGACAATTAATTGGGGAAAGAGTATTGGCTTCCAAATGTTTATGACAATTTCCTCACACTAGTTTTTCAATGCTTTCTTGTGCTTTTGACTGTTTGGTAATGTCTGAGTGGATGGGAAAATGCATGTCTTAAGGAAGAAAGAAAAATCCCGTATTTCACGCTGATGGAGAAAAGTGAAAAAAAAGCAGAGTGAAGGCTTTTTCCACCTGAACTAGAAGGATTAAGAATTAACTTTCTTCACCATACACTTCTGGGTTTCTAAAAAGATGATGTAACACAGATTTTATTAAAACACCATTTCAGTGGATGAAACACACACACACACACACACACAACCATCAAATAAACAACAACCCATCCCCCCCTTTCCCAAGAATCTCAAGAATCAAATTAAGAACTTCTACCTCAGAATTTAAGAAGCTTCACCATAACACTTATTTTATATGCCGATCCTAGAAATATTTGTAGAATCAGGCAGGAATTTATATAAAGGACATAGATGCCTTCTCTACTTGACAACATTATCCATGTTCATCTTATGGAGAGGAGTATGAAACTATGGCCCTAATGCCCTAATATTCTTTAATATTCTTTTAACATAGTAACAACAAAGCATGCTAAGCTCACCAAAATAAAGAAGTTAATGGTGATCTTGTATGTAGAAGAATACAATTTTAATAGAACTGTGATTATTTTCTGCAAATACACTATGATGAAGCAGAACATATTAATCTAATCTGAAAATCTGAATAACAGTGCTTGTGGCTTTAAAAAAAGTGATAAATATTTTAATTATATAGCATGATCTTTTAATTAAATATAGTGTTGAATATAACAGCAATTTTCTTTACTTCACGATTAACATATGCAATTAATCTGGGAAACTATCACTTTTTTCTTCTACTTTGATATTTGTAAAAAATGCAACACATCTATATTATTATTATTTAAAATAAAAATATGTATTTTAATCAATACTGTATCCTTCAAACTATCAGAGACAGTGATTTTATGTATAGTTTCTGTAATAACAGTTCTGAGGCCTCATGAATTCTTTCTTGCTTCACTGGTTTTGTACATAGCATGTGGATGCATCCTGATATATTCCAATAAATATGAGGAAAACAGGGATAAGAAAGAGACTGTTCTCTAGAGTCATATAAAATTTCTGTACAAATGAACAAATATACTCTTCAATCTGACACTAATGTCATACCATGAATGGCAGGAATAGGAATAGTTTTATTACTGCTTATCAGTAAAACTTTTAATCAAAATAATAATCTACTTAACAGTGGATGAAGCAGGTAAATGCTGAGATTATTAGATTTCTGTTTTCTATCTGAAATTTCCCCTTAAGCATGCCATTTTTTTAGCAATGGGCTATGAATGGTTTCTACCTGTTTATGAGGTAATAACTATAATCATTGCTAAATAAATCCCAAGGCAAAGTGCCAGAAGGTTTGTCAGATCATAGTATAGTTATTATAGAGACAACAATTCTCAAGTCATTAATGAGTATTATTATATTAATTGCTACAGCTTCATAGCTTCTCATCCTTCACTCTGCCCATAAATCTATTCTGATTAACTATTGCCTTTAAAGCTATATAATGAAAATGTTTTTCTCAAGTTTTGTCTCTCTTCTGTCATGTCCCTTGATGAAAAGTTCACCTCACCAAGAGTAGTTCTCATTATTATTAGACTTTTTGCATATTTGAGGCAAAGTATTTTGACATAATGGAAAGATGTGTTTGAAATGGACATGATTATATCTGTAGTGAGAATATGAATAAAAAATGCAGAGGTTAGTTATCAAATTTGCCTGTCCAGGTAAGGATTTGAATTTCTAACCAGTGGTCAGTAAATCTAAGGAAGTATTGGTGATCTGTAGATTTCTTAAACTTGAGTCAGGGAGAAAATCTCTTAATGGAAATCAAGGTCATTCTTCATTTTGTGAATGTTCATTTATATTATTAAGCCTGAAAATTATAAATAGAAATGACCATGAAATTTATTTTTTGCATGCTATGGGATATAGACAAATACAGTTAAACTGTTTGTCTTAAATATAAAATAAAATATGTAACAAAATATCCCTATAAATAATTGTTATCTGTTGCCATGGGTTAATGGACACATATGACTGTTGAGCCACTGTCACATCTAATTTATGCATGAATTCCTGCCTGGACCCTTATCTTCCCCTGCAGACCCTGATTGTTCGGTGGTTGTGTTTTGTCATTGGTTTAGCGTACGGGCCATCTGGGACAGGTTCTATCCTTGTGTTATTTCTTTTTGCAGCATCTAGTACACTGGAATCTAATCCCTGACAAAAAACATCGATCACTATGCAAAGGTGTTTTTGTTATGTTTCTGCATTACAACATCTGGATTATTTATTTTTTTTCTGCTATTTTGTATTTATCTAACTGCTTTCTTTACTATGGTGTGGTACTTTTTTAAGCTTTCTTCTGAGTAGACATCTATGTATATTTGTGATGACTAGATCATCTTGCCTTACCTTTTAAGTTATAACAAGACCTTGAATACAGTTACACTGTCCTGAGACTAATAAAACATGTTGAATGAGAGAATACATGATATACAAACATATATCTTCATATATCTTCATATATCACTTCAAGATTTAGAAAATTCAGTATCTCTCATGATAAGTTTTTCCAAAGATAAAATACTCACAATGTTAAATAATTCTGCCAGGTTTCTTATTTGTATGTTTGTAGCTTTTAAAGTTAGCGTATTAATCTTTCAGTTTGAGGCCCTTAACAGTTATTATTTTGCCAAAATATAAATTCTTATACATCTTAACAAAATAACGTCTCAGTCTTCTCTTTAATAAACCAGAATAAAAATATGGAGATTTTTTTTTACATATTTTCATGGTTTTGTTTGGGATGGAGTTCATTTTCTTCATGGAGGGTCACACTATGCTGTGTTTTGGATTTTTGATGAAAACAATGGTGATAACACACTGATGCTTTTAATTGTTGCAGTGCTTACACAGAACCAAGGACCTTTCTGCTTCTTGTGCTGCCCTGTCATGAAGGAGGCTGGGGGAACATGAGGAGCTGGGAGGGGACAGAACCAGGACGGCTGACACAGACTGGCCAAAGGGATATTCCATATCATAAGGAGTCATGCTGAAAAATAAAAGCTGGGGTAAAGGAGGAGGAATGTTTGGAATGTTCGGAGTGATGGCATTTGTCTTCCCAAGAAACTGTTATGTGTGATGATCCCTACTTTCCTGGAAGTGGCTGAGCACCTGGCTGCTGATGGGAATGAATTCCTTGTTTTGCTTTGCTTTTGCTTTATCTTTAACTGTCTTTATCTCAACCCATGAATTCTTTCCAATTCTTTCCCCTATTGCACCTGGGGAGAGTGGCTGTGTGGTGCTCAGTGCTCTGCGGCATTAAACCATAACATATTTTTCCCATCTTTTCTTCATTGTGGGGAGATATTTTTTTTTCTCCATCTTACATGTTTTTCCCACATATTTTGTTTCACTGTATTGTTATGTATAATTTCATTAATTTACGCCTTTATTTCCAGTTTTCCAGTTTCTTTCTGTATTCTTCAAGGATGTCTCTTTTTTTTTTTTTGTTTTGTTTGTTTGTTTGTTTGTTTTCTTTATTTTTTTTTTTCTCCCTACCCCTCCCCCGCCCCCCCATAATTTTACTTTTTGGCATTTGCACATTTAGTTAGCATTAAACATTTTGAAATAACTCAGGTAAAACTAAAGTTCTTACTTTAATGACTTATTTGTCTAATTCATTTGTGGCTGGACCTCTGAAGACCACTTATGCTTTTGAATATTTTCTTCTGCATTTTATGTCTCTTAGAGTAAGATGACCTCAGAAGAAAACTTCCCATTAGCTCTACTAAATTGATCATTTTTCTCCTCTTTTTATAATCTTGTTTTCTCTTTGTTTTCTTTCTTATCCCTGCTTCCTGTTGAATATAGTGTTGTTATTGCAAAAATAGTAATATACAGATTGTTTCTGTTTTAAATGTTTCATCTTCTTGCCCCAGTGTAGCCCATTAAAATTGGACAGACTTGATTTTTTCTTGATGGGTTCATGTTGATTTCATCTCTAAGGTTCAGTACAATCCCTTAAATATCCACAATGTTTATTGCTCAGGACTTCCTAATTTCAATGGACATACTCTAGGATGAATGAATACTATTAATACAATATTTTTAATAACATATTAAGTAAAAATTGATATTTCAGTAATATTCAAAAAGCTCTTTAGTGGGCTAAACAAGAACAGAAGACAAGGTAGTAGGAAAGAAACAGATAACTTTGAAGTGAGGGGTCTGGGAGAAATTACAGACATGAGGCCAATATATCATTTAGAATAAAAGGCTGCTTTACTTTCCTGTGCTAGCATAGTGGTCCTTAAAATGTATTTATCTTACAGTTCCTCTATACTGACAGTTACAAGGGAAGGATTTGCGCTAAACAAGAGAAAAGAATGGAGTGAAATGTGTTTGATCTTTTTCTCATTGAAAACAATGACAAATACCTAAAAGTAAGTCTAGAGCAACTAATAGTCCAGAGAAACAATATGAAGATAGTCCTTTGTTGTGGTTTAACATGGCAGGCAGCTAACTACCACACAACTGTTTGCTCACTTCCCCACCTCCAACAGTGGGATGGAGTAGAGGTTAAAAAGGTAAGACTTGTTGCTTGAGATAAAGACAGCTTAGTAGGACAGTAAAGGAAGGGAAAATAACAACAGTTGTGGACGCCCCATCCCTGGAAGTGTTCAAGGCCAGGTTGGATGGGGTTTTAAACATGGATGGTCTAATGGGAGGTGTCCTTGCCCATGGCAGAGGGGTTGGAATTAGATGATCTTTAAGGTCCCTTCCAACTCAAACCCTTCTATGATTCAATGATTCTAGGATTCTACAACATACAAAATGAGTGAAGTACAATGCCCACCCACTGACCGATGCCAGCTGAGACCCTGAGCAATGTCTGCCTCCTCCCTCCCTTGGAGGATACCAAAGGGTCAGGAATATTCTTTTGGCCAGTTTGGGTCAGCTGTCCTAGTTATGTCCTCTCCCAGCTCCTCGTGCACCACCAGCTAGTGGGGCAGTATGAGAAGCTGAAAAGTCTTAGTGTAAGCAGTGCCCAGCAACAACTAGTGCATCAGCATTATTTATATCCTAAATCCAAAACACAGCACAGTATTTATTTTAATTTTACTTTGATCCAAAAAGTTGGTCAAACACAATTATATAAAATATATATATATATATTTTGAATTCTCTACAAAAAGGGAAAAAATGTGTATAGTGGAAAAAAATAAATGCTTCATCTTTAAATAAATCTGAAAAAAATCTAATTAATGTTATAAGAAAAGCATAATAATATGTTGTAGTTAATTATTTAGACATTGAAAATGTATAATTCACTGAAGATAATTTAAAAAATTTAATCATGAATTCAAGGCAATTCTGTTACTACATACATGGATTTTTGAGAAAAAAATAATTTGTCAAGCTATTTCTGAGGTAACAGAATTTGTAATTTCATTATGCATGCACAAATATGTTGATAGCCGTGTATTGAACTTACAGAGTAAAAACCTCAGGTTTGAATTACTCTGAAAAAATGCAAGAATGAGAGGAAAAGCAAAGGAAATGGAATGAAAGAATATCAGGTAAGAAAGAGAAGGGAAATTAGAAACTTTTTCAGAAAAATACAATTTACTGGAGAAAAAATGGCTAACCTAAATCTCCCCTGGCTCAACTTGAGGCCATTCCCCCTAGTCATATCACTAGTTATCTGCAAGAAGAGGCCAACACCCAGCTCTTCACAACTTCCTTTCAGATAGTTGTAGAGAGCAATAAGGTCTCCCTTGAGCATCCTTTTCTCCAGACTAAACAACCCCACTTCCCTCAGATGCTCCTCGGAGGACTTGTGTTCCACTGCCTTCACCAGCTCTGTAGCCCTTCTCTGGAAACATTCCAGGGCCTCGGTATACTTGTAGTGAGGGGCCCAAACCAGAACACAGTACTCAAGGTGTGGCTTCACCAGCGCAGATTACAGGGGCACGATCACCTCCCTGGTACTGCCGGCTACACTATTCCTGATACAAGCCAAGATGCTGTTGGCCTTCTTGTCCACCTGGGCACACTTCCGGCTCATGTTCAGGTGAGCATCGACCAACGCCCTAGATCCCTTTTGCCTGCACAGATTTCCAGCCACTCTGCCCCAAGCCTGTAGTGTTGCATAGGGTTGTTGTGCTCAAAATGTAGGACCTGGCCCTTAGCCACGTTGAACCTCATCCCATTGGCCTCTGCCCATCAACCCATCCTGTCCAGGTCCCTCTGCAGGGCCTTCCTACCCTCCAGCAGATTGACACTTCCCCCAAACTTGGTGTTGTAGGTCTTCTGTTCACAGAACAATTTTTATCCTTGCATTGTTTACTTTCATTTCTGCCCATCAACTGTAATTAAATAATTGGAAATAATGTGAAATACAAATTCCTTTAAGATATTTTAGAAACAAAATGGGATATATTCTAAATTAGACCATGAATTCAGATACAGGCAACTCATATTTTGATAGCAGTAATGAAACTTTTGAAAGAGATTTTCATTTAGAAGGTCATAAAAATCAGAAAAGAAGTATTAGTCTTTTCAGACTAGCTACTTTGCAAAACCTACACTGTGACAGTTCTCATATCTTGGATTCAAATATTTCAAAGCTTATTTTAGAATCTAATTTTGAGTTTGAGGTCTCTAAGTACAGCTGAGTCTCATCCTCTTGGCCGTGACATTTCTGCAAGACAAAAAGATGATATCAGTTAAGCTGCCCCAATTAAAACAAAAATAGATGAAACTTTTCTCATGATGGATTTGTAAGTAATGGTCCCAGACAATGACTGACTGCTTTGGAAACAGTTCCACAAATATTCCTCCCATTATGAATGTTCCAGATAGTGAGGAAATAGGAGACTTAATCACTTACATTAGGTAGCGTTGGCAATTTTAGGCAATACTGCAACCTTTGTCAGTGGAAAACATGACGGTAAATGTGTAAAACAAGTTTCTGCAGATTTTGGTCTCCTAACATATTTTCTCCTTTAAAATACCCATTTTGGTAGAAATAATTGTTTGTATTACATATTTATGCTGTGCTTTCTCTGTGATAGAAAAAATATGCTTTCTGTCCTGATGAACGGGTAAGTTGCAGGAAAGAAATTACAAAGAAAGAATGTCAAAAAATTTAGGAAAGAAACAGCCTTGGATTTCCTGATGATGACAGAAATGAGAAGGAATAAGCTGAACAGGAATTCTGTGAAAAACTAGTATAAATGCACAGCAGATATAAAGAATAAAAAATACGAAATACTACATTAGTGTTAGGATTTATTAATGAAATTAATCAACAGATAAAACAGTTAATTAGAGAGGATGCAATGACCTAAGGCTAATAGATATAAAATATATACAGCATTCACTATTGGTTAGTTGAAGTTTAGGTTCATGACCTACAGGTACTGAAGTGATAAAAAATCATTATTTACTCACTTTTTTATATAGCTTAGATCAGCACATACAACTTTCCATTCTGATTCCAGTTTTCCTGTAAAAGTCTTCATTTAAAGTGGATAACTCTCTTCCCAGTTACAAAACAATCCAAAGGCTAAAATGACAATGACTTCATATAGGCACTCTCATAAAAACTAGCAAAATACAGCTGTATACATCCATGGTATGGAACATTGTGTAAGATTAGGGCTAGAGGGAGTGGTCTCAAGTTGCACCATGGAGTTTAAGGTTGGAAATAGAAGACATTTCTTCTCAGAGAGAGTATTCAGGCATTGGAATGGGTTGTCCAGGGAGGTGGTGGAGTCATCGTCCCTGGGGGTGTTTAAGGAAAGGTTGGATGTGGTGCTTAGAGACATGGTTTAGTGGGTGATATTGGTGGCAGGGGGAAGGTTGGACCAGATGATCTTAGAGATCTTTTCCAACCTTAATGATTCTATGATTCTATGATTATGCACTGGTTAATTTGATTAACAAAGTTAATTTTATCTAGATGAATATTAAGCAGCAAGGTGAGATAAGGAGTGAGATTAACATAGGACAGTCATACAACCGATACAGTCCTATTCATTAAGTTCTTCTCAAGATACTAAATAGCCTGCTTAATTTTGCCTTATTTGCCCTTAACAGTTCTATACTGAAAAAATAAATAAATATCAAACTGTTGAAATAAGATGAGGCTAGCAGTTTGAAATACTGAACAGCAGTGGAGAACTGTGTGCTTCATATAAATTAATCCATCCCTTAACATTAATCTAGCAGCCAATCAGAATTCTCCCCTAATCCAAATAGTTTTTTAATGAATTTTAAATCATTGAAGTCCAGGTGCCTTACACTACTTAAACGAAAAGTAACAAGGAAATTTAATCTTAAGATTATTAAGTATTTATAGCAGTGGCTAGGGGGTATCACCTAGCAACAACATTGTCCACAGAGTAAATCTAATAAACTGCAGCTCATCCTTTCTGTCATCAATGATCAAATAATCAAGACAGGAAAAGCACAAGTAGTGATGACTTTGAGAGAATCTAATGATAAAGTACAGGAGCATTTTAGGAGACAAAGAGCATGTTTAGATAACAGAATATAGTCTGCACAATAATTAGGATAAGGCAAAGCTGGACTTCATCCATAGTAAGCTGAAACGAGAAAAAAGATTGAAGTGAGGAGGAGGGGGAAGAAAACTGGAGGAAGAAGATAAGCGATTAAACATGGCAGAGATGGGGATTCAGGAAAAGTAAGCAAACTAAGACGCTGTCAAAGCATCTTTCCTGGGCAGACTTTTAAAAAAGAAGGGCAGAGAGATTAAAATTTTATCAGATAGCTTAAGAGATTATGGTAGTTGTACCTTAAAACATAAAAGCTACTTTGCAGGGCCTCATGCAATTCGGCAGGATGCTGTTGGGTCAGAATTGATATCAGCAAGGCACTGCGGATAAGTTTGAAGTTATCGTACTGTAGAAAGGAGAAAAGTTCAGCCCAAGATTTGCAATAAGTAAAAAAATATAAACATTGCACCAGGGTTTACAGCAGATAAAAAAATACATTAGAAATGTATGTAATTATAGTTAAGTAGTTATCATTTTGGAAAGGTGGTATTTACTAAGGTTTACGCTGTACAGAGACTTTGCTCTTTTTCATTCAGCTTTCATGGTGATGAATTCCACATGCAAGCTAACTAAAATTAGGGGTATTCTTCTGTTAGAATATTTCATATTCCACACTATCATTCTCTATCTATAGGATATCAATTGATCAAATAATGGTAAAGGCACATATTCATAATCATGGGAAACTGTATATACTTCATATCTCTCCAAGCACTGAATTTTCTCTTTGTCCTATGCACCACAAATGAGTCAAATGAATAACAGACTGTATCCTTGCCTGATAATGACTTGAATGAGTGGTCCCTGAAAAAATAAATAAATAAATAAATAAAAAATCTGAAGCTCCTATATTGTCAGTCTGGTTCCAAAATACCTTCTGCAACAGGTAGTGCTTGACATTAGTGTCAATGTCGTTCTTTCATCTGCACAGAGAGAGGTATGGGGAAGCCTCATGGAGAACTCTTCTTTCCCTGCAGTTAGGGAAGAGTTGGATGTAAAAGGTAAAAACTAAAATGTGGGCATCCTTAAGTAGAAAAGAAGTGATAAAGGAATTGCCATCTTATCTTTAATTACCATTTCCTCAGCACAAGAATATAATGTAACTATTAAAACAGTGTTATTTCAAACAGTTTATTTTGACTAATTTATCAGTCAGAAACAGTAAATGATACTTTCAAGGATCAACAGTTTTCACATACCCACTGAAGGTTGCATTATTTAAAACTGTAAGACTGTATCATACATTATACAGGGAACAGTTTATTCATATTACAATTTAGAACTAAAATAACATTCACTTAACATGAACTACATTCCTCCTTAAAGGACAGACTTGTTCTAAATTAGTTCTTTGGAATAAAAGGAACATTGAAGTATTGTTTTATGAAGGATAACAAAAAAGTTTAAAAGTATTATTTAACACTTAGGGCTTGAGTCGGTCACAAAGAGATGTCTAATACCATTTAACTGTACAAAACCTCTCTGGTCCCCAATCCAACCTTAAAATTGTGCAAGTTTCATGCAGTCGTTATCATATCTGTCACCCCATGCCAATACCTTATTTACCCTAGAATATCTCAAAAAAATTGGTGGATAAATGAGTTAAACCTCAGTTTCAGCAGATTCACAATTAATATTTAATCTCCAAAACAAAGACCAAGAATTTTTATGAAGCTAATTTGTCATACAGAAGTGGAACACAGAATTACTGAGCCAGAATTTATCTATAATCATTAAAAATAAAGACACAGTATTGCCTTGCATAGTAGCAAACTTGCTCACTGCAGGGGGGCGTTTCAATTAAGGATTAGGTAGCTGGAAGAGAATATAGTCATAGCTGAGAAACCTGAATCTGAAGTAATGATTCATTCTCTCCCATCATCCTCTTAGCTGTTGCCTAGGCACATTAAGAACTTCTGGCTCTGATTGTAAAGATCTGTTGGCATTTATAGGTCTTCTGTGCAGGCACAGAACTGTTTTAGTTTATTTGAGTTTGTTGCCTCACCTTCATAAAAACCCATAATAATAATATATATATATATTTTCTTGCAAAAATAACCTATTGGAACAAAAGGCCAGTGCATACAGGATATGGGCCTACCACAAAAAGCTTCCGAAGTGCTGCACTGTTGGAGAGGAATATCTGGTACAGAAGATAGTCTTAAAAGGTAAAGATGATCAAGAAGTAAGAAAGGCAATTCTCATCTGGTGTGGGGTAAGACCCATAATTTTGAGTCTACCAAATTCTGGCAGATTATAGAAGGGCACATTGCCATCTTCTGTTGTCTAGTGAAGGGAAAGCTGTCAGTACAAAATGAGATTTTGTTCAAATGTGCAATGGTAGTAACATTCTAAGTGTTACATAAATGCTATATGAATAGGGAATGTCAGATATAGCTCAGACATAGCTTCAGTTTCTAAAACTGTTTTTGAGCCAATCTTACTAATTCAGCATGCAATTTTGAGACATTATAAGACAGTAATAGATCCTTTTCTGTATCTTCTCTCTCTTGTGAATATAAGGAAATCAAAGAGAGAGGTAGAAGGATGTAAAATTTTGTACAGAACACAAACCTAGTTGCTGATACTCATCTGCAACAACTGTGTGGCCTCTTTTGTGTGAATATTTCAACATCTGACAGTTATTTATAGGACCTAACGCTAGTGGGACAGAGGTCTTGTGTATGAAGTTTGTGGGTCTTGAGTATTTAAAATTTTCTGAGAAAACAGTTGGACTACATCATCTTTCAAAGTCCCTTCCAACTGAACGATACTGTTCTATTCTATAACAAAAACAATGTTCCTGGTATTAAGGAAAAAGCAATATAAAATATAAAAAAAATTTGCATCAATATCTACTTTAAACTCATCAAAAAGGAGTCTGTGCTGCTTGTTTTAGGAGAATATCCACTAAGCTTTGCTAAAAAAAGGCTTTCACTTACGATCTTATTAATATAAGATTTTAATACCATACACTACCATACCAGAAAAAATAACCTATGATAAGACTCATTAATGTTTTTTTAAGTGAAAGTAATATTTTTAAAAATTGGCTGTACATTTGGAAAAAATGTTTTTGTTTTTGTTTTTGTTTCTTTTGCAACAAAATTAATATGAACTAAGTAGAGTTTCAAGGTCACAACTGAGTTTTGCTCAGCAGGTGTATTTTTGTTTTTCTTGCTTATTTTTGAATTTTCCAGTTTCCTCTCATGCTCCTCTCATTCTAATGGTTTCTTCATCTCCTTTTATCTCCTTTATCTCTCTTTTTTTTTTTTTTTTTTTTTTTGTGATGGAACGACTTTTTGCACTTTATTTTATTTATTTTATAATTTATTACACTGCATTCTTGTTATTATACATTATTGAATACATTTTAAAGGCTCTCAGAATATAGTCAGGACCTCCAGAAATGTTAATGATTATGAGATTTTGAAAAGCGAGTTAAAGTAAATCATGCTTCCAGTTATATTTTCCAATAACAACACCTGTCGATTTATTACCCAAATGTTAATGTCAAAACCCCCATTCATTTCTAAGGGTCCTTTCTTTATGTCACAATATGCCAAACAAGCTAATCATCATCTAGATTAGGCACTTATCTAGACCTTTTCCAGACTATACCATGTCTATAGAAATTAGGTGCTTAAAAATGTGATCTTAACTTGAAAACAGAGACCACCCCCCCACCAAAAAAAAAAAAAAAAAAAAAGGAGCACTGCTTAAATTCTTCTTCAAGATTTAAATTTTGAATCCTGTATGCTTTGTGAAAAGACTAAACATGCATCTCCTGAAAAAAATACAATAACCTACACATCTGAGTTCTACTCACTTTAGAATTTATTTCATCCTAGGTTTTACACTTGGACATATTGAAAAATTGGCCATATTTGTTTGAACCCCCTCAGACAAAGAGACTGAAATCATATCATTTATACTGCAGAAATATTCTGAAGCTAAACAATTGAGAAGAAACAGGCATCATAAGATGTTTAAAGAGGGTGCTATATTTTTAGAAGCATTGTTTTGAGATATTCTCAGCACACTTCTATCAGATCACTCTGTAAATAGAAAACAGTCAGATTTATTTATTTATCTATCTATCTATTTATTTATTTATTTATTTATTTATTAATGACTTCTGATGGTCCTCAGGGTGAATTAGATCTCAAACACCAACTAGTATATACAGGGGAAGAGTTTTAGGTACACGAGAAACTTTGATGTTAGAAACTAGGACCACTGCAGTGTTTATGTGTTTTTGAGGTCAGCTGGCAAATGAGGGATATAAATCCAGTCTGCATTCAGATATCTTATCCTTCTCAATACTATTGAACATGAATAAAATCTTAGATGGATCTGGAATAGTTAGCAATAGAGCATCAGTACCTGGAACACATGCAGCTTTTTTGCATATTTCACAAAAAGCCTCTCTCATTTTGCACTCCTTGAAAGGAAATAATAATAACAATAATAAAAAAAATCTGTACTTTAACATTTCAGCTTATGCTCAACTTTAAGTATACATTTGCAGTGAAAGTCATGGAAGAATTTGGAATTTTCCTTCCTATGAAATCCTGACAATAAACCTCATCTAGAGGTATTTTACAGGAAGGATTGAACTGATCTGTAAATCACGTTAAAATACATCAGAAAGCCTGTTAGTATACTGTAACGTGTTCCTATGGTTAAACTGATATCCAGATTTGGAGTTAAGACAGGGATTTTTCCCCTTGTCATGCTGACAGGAATGGTTATTTTATTGATTCTGGATATTTTGCATGCCCCTTCTTCTGTAGTATGGGAGATTAACTGTTTTTTTGATTGATCTGATAGTCTTAATTATAAAATTCCTGCTAAAGCAAGGACTTAGGTAAGCAGGAAGGTTCCTCATCTCTCTCGCAGTTGTCTAATAGCAAACCAGAGTTCTGATCTTGTACTTATAATTGTGCTACCTCAGTTCACTACAGAGCACTAGATAGTGGGTGGTATATGAGGACACAATGTTACAAACAAAATAAAAACTACAAAAATGAATTGTGAGGCCTATAGTTGAGAAGAATTAGAATACCAGGCAAATGTTCCTAAACTCTGCTTTCTGGACAGTTTTGCATCTTTCCCAGAATCTGAAAGACACAGAAAGAAAGGAAAGAACAAATTTTAAAATAGATATGGCAAGGAAGTTCATAGTCTTAAAAAAGATCCTTCTTTTCTCTTTTCAAAGACAGTAGCTTTTCCAACACCAAAACAATAAAGGACTCTCAAACACTTTCCCCTTCCTACTTTACATACGCTACTGTAACAACTATTATTGAGCAAGAATGTTTTTAAAATAAAAATAAAATGTAATCAAAGTGTCACAATTTGCAGTGAAAATCCAAAGGTAATGCAAAACTATATATAGGAATGTAATGTCAGGTTTTGATGTTGATCAGACTGTTAAAATAAGTTTTAGCACATTGGAAAAGCTGGCAATTATGTACCCAAAATAATTAGAATGGCATGCCAAAAAATAATACCTAAGAGATTATATTTCATGCCAAATTATCTGTGTCTCTCTTCTGTCTCTCTTCTTGACCGTTTTAGAATCCTAAGAAGTAAGGAGGAGTGTTTGGTTGATTAGTCTATGAAATAAATTTTTGGCAAATCTGAAACAGAAATATATTTTGCGTTTGAAACTGTGTTCTCATATGAAAAGATAGTGGAGAAGAATGGACAGACATTCTTACTTTGGCAGATATCAGACTTCAATGACTCATTAAAAACAAACAAACAAACAAACAAAAAAAGCCCACAGAATTTTACTTAGAACTCATAAAACTGTTTATACTGATCACCTTTCCAAAGAATATAATCAGAGGGTCAGATTCTAATATTGTCAGAAAAGATGAGTTTCTCAGATTTCTATCTGATGTTGTGATAAATGATTGAGTCCCAAATAGGATGCTAATTAAAGTTTGTAATTTATTAAGTGAATAGAGGCAAGCAAACAATGCTGGGTACGCTGGGAGTCTCTGCTCCACCAAGACGCACACCTGTTACATCAAGTGGCTGATTTTTATGCTCCTAGACTAATACATATTTATCACTATTCTTAGAAAAGGCAGTGTTCCCAGAATTCGAAGCCTCTCTGGACGCATGCATATCAGTCTCTGGTGGTCTCTCTGGGGGTCTCTTGTGCTGAAGGCTTGTAGTCTTCCTCCCAGGCTTTGTCCTTCGGTCATACTTTAACTCCCCCTTTCTCCTTATTTGGTGATCTCTTTGACGGATATCAGAGGCTTGCGCAGCATCCCATGCAAAAGTCAGCAGTTTCCTAAAAACTCCTTGGTCCTCTTATCTCCCAGACTCGAGTCTCAATGTTCGCCCTTCAAACCCTCTATTTACACAAATTGCTGGACCCTTCCTTAGCATGATACAAGAACTATGTACACTAATCACTCTGTTTTTCTTAGATAGAAGGTTATATTTCATCATGCGGCCCTAGCATTGTTCCATACTGACACGAATCAAATTAACACATCTCACAGACGTGAATTTTAGGTGCATTACTGGTGTTTATCTTCAGTAAAAAGGAAAACTATAGATCTGATAAAACTACAGGTAACTAAAATTTAAACCCAGAAATTCAGAACAAGTATTTGCACATACTAAAGACTGTAGAAAATTATATTTGCTTGATTTCTTTATTATTTATTATTATTTTTTTTAAAGTACATACAGAGATATCAGAAGACCAAGGCCTGGCCTGGGACATCTTCACATTAGGAGTATGATAGATTGATTTGAATATTTGTGTTTTCAGATCTAACTGATGGACTGAAATTTAGTGCTGTAGTGATAAAAGATTTGGAAGAAGAAAGATAAAGTCTGAAAAAGAAAAATATTCTTTTTTTTTTTTTTTTGAGTAAGCAATGTCAATCTATTGCTCTTTAAAGCAAAAGAATAGGAATAAATATTATGTTTTTTTTTTTGTTTTTTTTTTTAGACAACAATAATGTACTCAGGAGATGTTCACTGTGAAAATCTGAGAGTTCTTATACAGTTATTGTATCTAAGAATTTACGTAACAATACAAGAGTAGTTGCAAGAAAATATTTTTACAGCTATTGAAATAGCCTGATTTTTAGTGTGGCATAAACTTTTAGAACTGAAGAAAAAAACTATCTCTGTAAGCTTCAAATATTTCACAAAACAGTACCATCTACCATTTCAGTCACCATTAAGCATCTTTCCTTCTTAAAAAGACAGTAATTCAGACAGCTAAGGAACTTGAGAAAGGTTAAACACACTTTTGTTTGTAGTTAAAGAACTGAAGTTTCTTTTATATGCATTAATGTCTGGCAATTTTTCCTTACATAAATATACTTTAAAGTCTTAATTTTGGAACAAGGATTACATATATCATTGAACATGAGAAACATACTCTGATTACTTTCAGCTGAGTGTAAGGCATAGGTAAAAACACAAACTATTTGAACTATTGTCACAGAAGCAGCAAAATATTTTTACCATGTTGAGCAATATTCAGGGAGAACATGAGGGCCTATTATACCCTTGTCCCATTATATCTGCTGTAAAATATATGTGGTCCACCCCCCTCTCCCATGTTAGGCTTTCAAACTGTTTGCTCCTTCTTAGCCTTAAATAGTAGAACAAGATTTGTCCTGTCTGCATTGCAGAGAAAGACTCACAGAACTCATTCTCTCAATGATAGCACATTCTCTCATCCCCTATTCTGAAAGGAATTATTATTATTATTATTATTATTATCATCATCATCATCATTATCATCATCATTATCATTATTATTATTTAATAATCCCCTCACATTATGTTTTATATTAATGAAAATTCAAATTTTGTATAAATTAATTTATATCCTTGTTATTAATGAATTAGCCTTGTCATTACTCATTGAGCTTTTCCAGCATTTCACCAGAAATTGACATTTTGAAAAGGAAGCATTTAATGGTATTATTAAATTAATACATAGGTGGAAATTTACCTATATAACTCTTTCTGACAGAAATATCACTCTTTGTTTCCTTTATTTCTTATTTTCTTGTTCTTCTTAAGCATCTGCTAAAAACATGTTTGTGATGCACGTAATGTGCTTGGTACACATTATTCAGTAATGACATCGATTAATACATTCTCAAATGTTATTTCTTGTTATAATTCTTCAGCTACTAGTTAAATATCAAAGTTTTATTTTTCTGTATATCAGATCAGTGAATCTGCTTTATGTAGTATTGGGAATGCTCAGTAGGATTCCTCCAGTTTTATTGCATTGATTCCTGTTTTCTTGAGTAATGCAGAAAATATTTAAATCACATGGAAAAATATTTTGCAATTATTTACAATTAGTGAAATATATTGCAAGTGCTATAGCTATTTTTTTCCCCTTCAATTTGCATCTGGTGCTGATTTTTCATTAAAGGACAAATCCTAATGAATGCTAATAAATACACAAAAGTGTCAAAACCTTTTTGTATAGTCCAACTGAAAGCAAGTATTTTTCTGTGTAATAGAAACAGTAGTACTTACTCTTGTTAGCTGATTCAGATAGTTTAGATTCTCTCTAATACAACAGCAATGCATTTGCTAATAATTTATTACCAATAAATTACAGCATGATTAATCATAGAATCATAGAATATTACATGTGGGAAGAAACCCACAAGGATCATCAAGCCTAACTCCTGGGTCTGCACAAGACCACTCAAAAATAAGACCATATGTCTGAGAGCATTGTCCAAATGCTTCTTGAACTCTGCCAGGCTTGGTGATGTGACCACTTCTCTGGGGAGCCTGTCCCAGTACCCAACTTGGTGAAGAACCTTTTCCTAACATCCAGACTGAAACACCCTTGTCACAGCTTCATGCTGTTCCCTCAGGTCCTATTGCTGGTCACCAGAGAGGAGAGCTCAGCACCTGCCCCTCTGCTCACTGCTCCCCCCTGTGAGGAAGCTGTAGGTTGTGATGAGGTCTTCTCTTAGTCTCCTCTTTTCTGGGCTGAACAATACAAGAGACTTCAGCGGCTCCTGATACATTCACTAGACCCTTCACCATCTTTGTAGCACACCTTTGGACACTCTAATAATTGTATGTCCTTTTCATACTGTGGTGCCCCAAACTGCCCACAGTACTCGAGACGAGGCCACACCAGTGCAGAGTAGAGCAGGATAATCCCTTCACTTGACTGGCTAGCAATGCCATGCTTGATGCACCCCAGGATATGGTTGGTCCTCCTGGCTACAAGGGCAGACTGCTGTGTGGAATCATATAATGGCTTGTGTTGGAAGAGACCTTAGAAATCATCTAGTTGCAATCCCCTTGCCCTGGGCAGGGATGCCACCCACTAGATCAGGTTGCTCCTCCCCACCCCACCTGGCCTTGAACACTTCCAGGTATGGATGTGTTCCACTCACAGCTCCTCTGGGCAAACAGAGTTCCAGTGGGTTCCGGTGCCTCACCACCCTCTCAGTGAAGAACCTTTTCCTGACATCCAATCTGAACCTCTCCTATCACAGCTTCATGCCATTCGCTCAGGTCCTATCACTTGTCACCAGAGAGAAAACAGTGCCTGCCCCTTATGAAGAAGTTGTAGACTGCGACGAGTTCTCCCCTCAGTCTCCTCTTCTGCAGGCTGAACAATCCAAGTGACTTCAGCCACTCCACACATCTTCCCCTCTAGTCCCTTTACCATCTTTATTGCCCTCCTTTGGACACTCTCTACCAGCTTTATATCTTTCTTATACTGCGGCACCCAAAACTGCACACAGTGCTTGAGGTGAGGCTGTACCAGTGCAGAGTAGAGTGGGACAGTCACTTCCCTTCATCAGTTAGCAATGCCATATTTGATGCACCCCAGGATATTTTTGGCCCTCCTGACCACCAGGGCACACTGCTGGATCAAGTTTAGCTTGCTGTCAACCAAAACCCCCAAATCCCTTTTTGTGGGGCTGCTCTCCAGCATCTTGTCCCCCAGTGTGTATGTATAACCAGGATTGCACCTTCCCAGGTTCAGAATCTGGCACTTACTCTTTTTAAACTTCATATTGTTGGTGAGTGCCCATCTCTCTAATTTGTCCAGATCTCTCTGCAAGGCCTCACCACCCTCAACAGAGTCAACAGCTCTATACAATTTGGTATCATCCATGAACTTGCTCAAAAAAACTTAAAGTCCTTCATCCAAATCATTTATGAAAACAATGAAGAGGACTGGTCCTAAAATGGAGCCCTGGGGAACCCTACTAGTGACAGGTCGCCAGCCTAATGTAACCCCATTTATAAGAACCCTCTAGGCTCGACCCATCAACCAATTGTTCACCCATCTTATTATGCTTTTATCTAACTGTATTTTCTCCAGAAAGATACTGTGAGAGAGACGGTATTGAAACTTTACTGAAATCTAGAAGGATTCCATCGACTGGCTTCCTTTGGTCAACTAGCTGGGTGGTCTTATTGCAGAAGGAAATTAAGTTTGTTAGACATGACCTTCTCCTAGTGAACCCCTGTTGGCTCTGACCATTGTCTTTGTTGTCATTTTTTTTTTTTTTTTTCAACATCCCCACCTCTCTCACACTTTGGTCATAGGATAGGTGCTCCAGCCCTCTGGTTATCTTCATGGCCCTCCTCTAGTCCCGCTCTAACAGGTCTATATTTTTCTGAGATGTACAATACAATACTGAAAGTACTTCCGTTCTATCATGTTATTTGCATGCACTGTGACTTTCTGAAGTGTGTCATGTCAGACAGAATCAGCAGGTGAAGAAAATTAGTCACATGATAGCAGCATTTATACTTCCAAGTTAGACTGCCAAATGTCTTTAGGATGCTGACAGCTGCCTGTTCAAAGGCAATGAAAACAGTCCATTGAGGGATATCACATAAGAAAATTTCCTGTGTTGAATTCTCAGAAGAGGTTTTCCTAAACCTCTGAACTACTCTTCTCAATATTAGCTACTGTCCTGAATGATTAAGGTCAAATTGCAACTTCTCAATTTAGTTCACTAGATCAAATGTAACTACATTAACATTTTCATAATGCAGACCATTGAGATTAAATTATTTTCTGTATATTTGGAAATAGAAACAGTTTGTCCTATACATCCTTCCAGTTCCAGAAACAACGAACAAGCAAACAAGTAAACAAATCAAAAAAAGTAAATATTAGATTTGGTGACTATAAAGACTGTATGTTGCATTAAATGACAAGAAATCATGAGCTAAAGGTACAGAAGTACTAACATCTGAAATAAATATGGATGCACCTGAGTAAGGTATAGCTATTCATATGTTCACATTTGCCTTTTAAAGTACAGTAGATTTTGAAGGAAGTACTTTCAACAGACTCATGTTCTTCTGCTACAGAGGGATTTTGGAAATAGATGGGCATAGAAATTACTGAAGTAATTTCATCTGCCTCAGAGTCATGGGCAGCACAGCTGCAGCAACATCTATTGACATAATAGCTGGTAGAGGACTACCAATGGCATCCACCAAATCAGTATGTTTCTCAGAATGCACTCAGATAAGAAACTACAAGTTTGCTAGACCTGTGTATCATGACAAAGCCACAGTTTAATGTAGGATCTTTGGTTATTTATTAAGAAAATGTCTGCTCATATAATACAGGCAACTTCATGTTCCAGTTATCGTTTGGATCCATGTTCTACTCCTGCCATTATGTTCTTCCTTTGCCTGTCATATTTCCTGCTATCTTTATGCCAATTCCTTTTATACTTATTTCACAGCACTTAGAAATCTTAGAAGGTGCAGGGGGTGGGAGGTGAGGTGGGGAGAACAGAAGATCCCTCTTAAATCAAAACCTTTTGAAATCAAACCAACAGAAATTAAATTTATTCAATATCATTTTTCCTTAGAGAGGACATTACTATGAGTTTTTAATAGCTCTCATTTGAACAAGAAATAGAGTAAGTGTACAGAGATGAAACATAAGGAACACACTGGAGAGTCTTTGTCTATAACTTCATAGTTTATATATAGTTTATACTGTTATTCATATAGGTTAAAAGTTTAAATTTATTTATTTATTTATTTGTTTATTTATTTATTTATTAGCAAGCATGGGTTGGGAGATAAGGTGGAAGAAGTGCTCTGAACCAAAAACAAATGAAAACTTAATAGTAACCAAAATAAATCATTGGCCCTCCATCTTTTTTATTGCTTTTGGTCACATGCAATGTACATCCCACCATTAATCAAAATTATTCTGAGATTACTGGAAAACAACAGTCAGTTTACTTTCAAATGTAATTGTGACTATTACACATCCTCAGTATCCTCAGATACTTATATCCCCGGATAGATATGTCCTCAGTATCTTTAGACACATATAGCAAACACTATAAAGATCAACAGAAAACAAGACAAAACCAAAAATGTTTTGTGATTGTTCGCAATTTATATTAATTTTGGAAATGAACAAAGTGTAACGGTAGTAAATTAGACTTTCAGATCTCCAAGGCAAAGTCTGGCTTGTAAATTAGCATGTTTACCAATGCCATCTTCTAACATGAAGTATATAGAGAGTATACATACACACACATATATATAAATATATATAATGAGACTCATCATTTGTTAAAGGAGAGGGTCTTTCAATTGAATAAATAGCTTGGGAAGTCTCAAAACCATTTACACTGAACCTCTAGTTGTATAACTGGATAAAAAGAAGCATTCATTTACAAAAATGGAAAACCCTTGTAATATGGTCTTGTAATCATAGCACAAAGAAGTAGTAGGGAGCCCAGGGCAGGAGGGATATGTTATGATGTATCAATCATAAGTCAGGAAGAAAAGCAGCCTAGGTGGTCTGAGCAGACTGGCCTAAAACCCATGCAATAAAACCTGGGAAAGTGCAACAAATTCTCTAAATGCCGTAGTATGAATTAAGCCCTAATTCCTGTGTTGGATTAGATGCTATAGGCATCACAGGGAAGTTCCGCTACAGCCCCCTACCCTAGTTTTCTTTGAGGAGTATCTGATTTTTATCTTTTCATCCCATTCACACATTTTCTCTCACAAAATGATTACTTGGGCTTTCAGGGTAAAGTGAATTTTATCCTGTAAGAAATAATGTATTGTATTGTATTGATGAAAAGACTCCATTCTGTTCACAGTTGATTTTGTCTCTCCTTTTGTCTCTCTATTGTGTGCATATATATTTAAATTACTCTTTAATTGATGTAGTCCTGGTGTCTTTCATTGGAAGAATGTCTAAAGTTGTGTGAAAGAGAATGGATCCTGAGAGCCTGTGGATGTAAAATGAGGTTCAGGCTGTGCATTTTAAAGCAACCTATTTTCATAAATGAAGAAACTATTAGCTTCTTTGTGAAATTTAACAATGTGTATCTGATCTATAGGATTGTCATTAATTATATTTCAACAAGCAAAAAGGCCATGAATTTGCAGTATGAAATACTTCCCCAGCACTTGCAGTTTCTGAACTATGCAGACAATTTGCTGCTATGTCAAATATATTTGAAATGTAGGCTTATCTGGAACCATTATCTTCTGGCTTCTGAATTCCTTGTCACACACATTTTGTATTTTAAAGACATATTTTTATTATATGTGACCTTAACAGTAATTCCAAGGAGAAGGTGCCCCACAATAATAATAATAAAAAAATAATTTATACTAGATGTTAATTTTTGGGACATGGAGATAGAAGTTAGGGACACTTTATGGTATTTGTGAAAGCTGTTGATTGTGACCAACTTAATATTAGAATAAGGTTAATTTTATGCCTATCATGTTCTTAATATATTCCATTACCAGTTGCTCTCTTTTCTCAGTGAAAATTTATAAGCTGTAACATTGTGATGAGTTATGGAATCACAAATTTAAGATAAATCTTTTTAGCACATTATATGGAATATCTAATTCTTATAGAAAGTGGGAAATGCTTTCTTTTCATTACAGCATAATCCAGTGTCTATATGAGAATCATTCTGAGACACTGGCATTACTATATTATTAAGACTTTTCCTGTTTTGTCTACGTAGGAAATTTTGCCTTACAGAAAGAAATTCCATTTTCCTAACAATAATTTTAACATTTTCTCTCCAAAGCAATAGCAAAGGTGAAGGTAAATCTGTGCTTTCTTTAAATAGGTGTAGTGTTTGCTTTAAACTATTGCCTCAATAAAGGCATTTGCCCATCCTTAAAAGAAAACAAAAAGAAACCTCAGACCTGCACAAAGACCTGTTATTAATATTTTGCTGTAAAATTGCGATATAAATACCATGGATCTCAGAAATCTGTACTTCCTCAAGCAATATTTGGTATTTTCATGAAAGATTGAGATGATGACACTAAGAATAGTGTCATATAAGCTATGCAGATAATGCAAAACTAAGATGTTTTCCAAACACTTGAGGAGACAGAATGATTTTCATAAATCATAGAAACAGTCTGAAACAGAGACTATTACATACTATTAAGACAAGGTACATAATCACACTCATCTTGGAAACATCAAACATATAAAATGAGAAGTATCTGTCAGTCATTAACACTAAAGTTGAAAGATTTTTAAAAAAGAACCACAAGTTGGCGATGCTTTTGTAGAAAGTGAAATGTAATTCTGGGCTACTTTTAACAACACTGCCATGTAGCACACAGAAATTTATTATTCAATCCTACCATGTGATACTGTAATCACAGTGGGAATAGGATACTTAGTTTCCACCAGAACATTAAAAGAAACATTAAGACAAACTAGACAGAAGACAAAGCGCAGTAATAGGAATGATAAAACTTTTATAAAAGTAACTTCGCCATGCAAATTGTAAGAACAAGGTTTTAGTGTAGAAGAAAGAAGACTGAAAGAATTTCAAATGTGTCTGTCATGCGGAAACACCAGGACAATGTGACAACACTAAGCTCAGTTTATGTGTGGACTATAACTCCATTACAGAATACTGTTTTTTGTTAATGGCCTCCTATAATTTCTTGTTTGTAGCTATGGATTTTGGTAATGGTTACTTTACATTATGTCTGCACATAAACTAGATGCATTTATTTCCTCTCTGAGCACAAATGTAATATCCATAATAAAGACCAATAAAATTCAAATGAAAAATTCCATACATATTACCAAGCATCTAATTACTGTAACATTTAGTCAGTTGCTCACTCATGCTCATTTTGTTAATCTCACCATTTATTGTGTCAATGACATCTAGGGAAGAAGACAGAAAAAAAAAAAGATCTGAGGATATTAACAGAAGCTTCACAAGTATATCTGTTTATGACTGTGCTAAAGATCCTAGTTCACCAACAAAAATAACAAAAACTTCTGAGTGGTATTTGAACAGACTTTCATTATATAAAAAATCAAACTATTTGTGCCACTTATGATATGCCATGTTTTACAGATTGGTGTTCTATGCATCTCATGATTTGTTTCAAACATGTTATCATTCATTCTCTATCACCGAATCTTTTACTAGTTATACCTGAAATAATCCCTGTCCTTTTTAATAATAATTAAAAGGAACTTAAAAATGTTCCAGAAAGATTTATTACATCTGTTTCTTTAGAAAGATTCTTGATTTTTTTTTCAGCTAAATTATATAATGTATATTGCTTTTTTTTTTTTTCTTTTTTTTTGGTAACATTTGATTTAATTAAGAATGTATAGAAAAGAGAAGCTGGTACAGTATAGTATTTCTTTCATTTCTCTCTTCATCTCAACCCTTTCCTCTCTAATGGCAACACAGCTTCATTCATTAAATATTCAGCCAGCCACCACTTAGTTACTTTAATCATGCTGGTTTTGTTCACGATGACATAGACATGATTATGACCTATTTAGTTCTTAAGTTAATTAAGTTTTTCATGTCAAAAAAGGATTTAATCACCCTGGATAACAACCTGTATAACACGAATTTCTAAACTCAAGAACTCAATCTTAACTCATAAACACAGTATTATTGAAAAAATTTTGAAAAATGTATCAAATCTCAATATAACTTTCCTCACACATATGGGCTTTTGAACCTGTCAGTTCAAGAAGTTTCTTCCCCAGGTCTTAATTTAAGGGAATAGCTGTTGAAGAAGCCTTGGGTTTTCCGACTATAACACTACAGTTAGGTCAAAGCTGTTTATTTCTCTGATGATTCTAATGAGCATGAAATAGTGGAGTTCAAGACCCTGAAGTGAGTGAGTGAAAGCAAGTAGCTAAGTATGGTCCCTGGACTTCAGGAGTGCGGATTTTGTCCTATTCGGGTATAGCTGGTATCCCATGCAGCTCTTCATGGCAAAGCTTCTCAGAAGAACTGACAGCATACCCTGAAGATCAGCATGTGGTTGTGCAGACAGGACTGAGAACGCTGCCTAAGTCAGGAGCTGTGATGATACTTCCCTTATGCAAACTGGGAGTGTTTCTGAAGTGAGTTAATTCAGTGATGAAAATAAAATAAACCTTTGGAAAAGTAGAGGAAATAGAAGATAAAATTACAGCTGTGTATTGTTCTCTTTTTCTGGGTTTCAAATGTGAAGGCCTTGAATGCTTCTCCTCCTTTCAGGGGGTGTAGCTGCTGGGCCTTGGGGCCAGCTTAGCAGCAGCATGGCAATTTCCTGCCCATGGGGACTGATTTTGCCTGAGGGACACATGCTTGCCCCCTGCTAGAGCAACAGCCCTTTCATGATGCAGCCTGGCCTGTGTTCAGCCACAGCACACCATCTGGGCCCACAGCCCTGCCTAGCCATTCTGGGGCTGTGTCTGACCCTCATATCCCTCACTGGGCCTGATCCAGACTCCCACTCATGGACCAACATCCCTGTCCAACTTGGCCCATCACTGTCCCCAGGGAGTTGCATAAAGCCTGGACTTCAGATGGTGGGATGGGCCCTTGTTGCCAGACCCTGCCCTGCTGCCCTGGAGCAGCCACCACAGCACCAAGCTCCCAGCCCAAGGGAGCCCCCAGCCCACACAGCATGTGTGGAGAAGGTATTCATTACCACAGTTCTCATGAGATTAACAGATACAGAAAGCAGCATAACTGACCAAGAGCACTATAAGTAAAGCTAAACTCATCTGTTTTCTGGTGTGTTAGTTAGGAAATGTGGTTATTACATGTAATGTGCTTGTCAGAGAAATAAATTTGAGATCTGCTCTTGGATGTCCATTCTTTTCTTTCTTCAAGGACTCCAATGACATTGCATGACAGCAGGCTGCTTATTTGTCCTAAAAATTCTTTATTGTCTATTGTCTCACTCTTAGTCTGTATTAATTTGGACGTGAGACAATGGGTTGACTGAGGAATCTCTGGTGATAGAAAGCGATATAAATTACTACCCTTTATACCCTCTAGTTATTTTTTTTTTTGGTCTTTTTGTCTTGTGAAAGGGGATAATATAGGATTCTGTTAAATTCTATAGTCTAAAGTGAAGAAACTACTACAGGAGAATGAGATCATTAGGATAAGTTTTTGGAAACAACTGCAGTATAATTTGTTTTTGATATCAAAGTGGTTTCCTGGGAATCAGTCCAGAAAAATAATTATCTTGGGCAAAACAGAGATTCTGAAGTCCTTCAAGGAGTTCAGGAGGAGGGTATTTTTTTTGATTATTTCAGTTCAAGAATAGCTAGTGTCCTAAATATTCCTGAAGATGTAGGCTATCATCTGTAAAATCTCTAACCCTATCAGCAAATAAAGATAGCTCACAACATACATACATGTTTAGATTAGATATAAGGAAGAAATTCTTTACTGTGAGGGTAGTGAGACACTGAAACTGGTTGCCCAGAGAAATTATTTATGTTCCATTCCTGGAAGTGTTCAAGGTCAGGCTGGATGGTGATTTGGACAACCTGGTTTACTGGAAAGTGTCCTTACTCAAGGCAGCTAGGATGGAACTAGATGATCTTTCAGGTCTCTTTCAACCCAAGCCATTTTATGATTCCAATCAGTCTATGACTCTGTGCTTTGACAGGAATAAACTAAATAAAATTCCTCTAACTAATAGTTGGTTTAGATGTTTCTTTAGCCTAATTGAGTGAATTTCATTTAATTTTCAAGGACTTTTAACTGCTGTCCCAGATGAGAATTTAAAAAACAGCTGCTATTGTGGAACAGCCTGGAATGAAATGAGACATATTTCAGTTTATCAGGAAAGCAATACAAGTGGGGTATTTAAATATACAGCCTTATAGCCCTACTGGAACTAATTGGCTATAATGTTTCTTAGCTGTATTTGAAATTAAACAAATTGGTAAATTAGAGCTGCAAAGAGCTGTACCCCAGAGATCTAAACTGCAGTACTAGCTTCTCATTCTTCATCCATTAGGTTAATGGCTTACTTGCCTCACTCATTTCTGGTGTTTGTGTTTATCCGTCTGCTTCTGTCAGAAACTGGAGAGAATATATGTTGCTATTTGCCAGCAAAATTAGACACTGTTCTGCATCCAAGCTGCAACAGTCAGTTGAATTTGACATGGAAGCAGCAGTGATGTATGCTGGATGCTGGGTTTGTGACAAGAAATAAGTGTAAAATAAGATTCAAGATTAAAGATGCAGAATTGGGAATGCTCTGCAGTTTCACTGCAATGGGTTAGGATTTCTTTTGCCATACATTTTAAAAATGTGTTTAAAATGAGTGATCTTATTTCCTTTGTTTCATTTCAGGACCATAACTTGTTGATAGTGAGACATGTGTTACCTAAAGAATTCCAGCATTCTGGTTATAGATTTTAGGTCAAAAAAGTTCTCAAGAATAACATGATTAACTGGTAATAGGCATGTGAACTGTTGCCCTTACTGAAAGAGTTTTTAATTGAGATTTAATTGTAAGACTTTAATGACTTTTATTGCTAATATTAAAAAGGGTGGGTTCTCCTTAAGTGTAAGTAATCTCATATGTCTGAAATGTCTGCCATAGATTTTTATGTCTTAAACCTAAGTGGCAATGCTTTCTGTCAAAATGACAACCGTTAAGTTTCCTGGTTACAGCAAAATTGTTATGAAAGACTATTAAGAACAATCCTGCACTGATAGGAGCAAAAGTGCATGTTCTAATTTTCACCCATAGATAAATGATTTTGTAATGCTTTTATATGTTAAGGTTTCATCATTAACATTTCATTTCAGAGAATTCAGAGAATTTGGCTGCAGTATAAAGCTATGTTTTCACCTCTCATTGTTTTTATCTGGATGTCATATATCCTATGTATAAACCTTTTAAAGTTTTTTTTTTTTTTCTTTTTCTTTTTCTTTTTCTTTTTCTTTTTCTTTTTCTTTTTCTTTTTCTTTTTCTTTTTCTTTTTCTTTTTCTTTTTTTTTCTTTCCCAAAGGCTAAATCCCAGTAAGTAATTTTGTTTTTATTTCCTTGTAGTCTCAGCTGTAATGTCCAGTCTTCTCTGGACTCTGTTACTCTAACCTTCTCGGTCATCTTCTGCATCTTTTGGTGAGCTGAGGCTTAGGGAAACTCAGATCTTCCTACTTTAATAACATACTAAACTGAACACTATAGGATGGGAGAGTTCGGAAAAAGAAAGATCAAGTTGTCAAAAAATAAAAATAAAACAAAAATAAAAATTAAAAGAACTGTAAGAACTAACTTGGAGTGTTCACAGTGAAACTGTCAATTTATGTAGGAAAGCAGTAAAGCAAATCAATTCACTTAACAGACATACCAAATAACACAACAACATGTTTTTATAAGGATGGTAATCGGACAATATGCAGACATTTCTTAAAGTCTGCTGATCAAAGACAATCTATCAAATAAGAAAGTCAGAGGTAAGAGAGCAAAACATTATTCTGATCCCTCATGCAAGTTATGATCAGCAGCTGAAACAGCAGCACAAGCAAATTAGTGATCAATAACTGTAACTAATTCCTCGGTTGCAGGGACTTACTGTAGTACACAGCTTCACTGTTAGAAATCTACTAACGCTACTGGAGTTATGCTAGAGATAGTAGAATCCAGAACACACTGTATTATCCTGCATTGATGGAGGTAGGAATATCTATACCAATATCCTTCTGTAGGTAAATAATTTATCTGTGATCTGATGCATTACTATTTCATCACTAGCTGAAGCAGAAGGTGAATTTAACTATTGTTTCAGTGAGAAGTCACAGTCTTTTAAAGGATCTCATAGGATTTTTCTATGGCTGTGTGCCTTCTAAGTTTGAATCTTATAAAAAGTATTTTTGTAGCAATGCCTAGTAAGCAAAAGATTTTTTTTACGCATATAATAAACTTAAGACATTTCCATGCAGTATCACAGAATCACAGAATAATCTAGGTTGGAAGAGACCTCCAAGATCACCTAGCCCAACCTCTGACCTAACACTAACAAGTCCTCCACTAAACCATATCCCTAAGCTCTACATCTAAACGTCTTTTAAAGACTTCCAGGGATGGTGACTCAATCACTTCCCTGGGCAGCCCATTCCAATGCCTAACAACCCTTTCAGTAAAGAAGTTCTTCTCAATATTGAACCTAAACCTCCCCTGGTGCAACTTCAGCCCATTCCCCCTCATCCTATCGCTGGACACGTGGGAGAATAGACCAACCCCCACCTCACTACAGCCTCCTTTAAGGTACTCATAGAGCGCGACAAGGTCGCCCCTGAGCCTCCTCTTCTCCAGGCTGAACAATCCCAGCTCCCTCAGCTGCTCCACCTAAGACTTGTTCTCCAGACCCCTCACCAGCTTCGTTCCCCTTCTCTGGACTCACTCGAGCACCTCAATGTCTTTCTTGTAGCGAGGGGCTCAAAACTGAACACAGTACTCGAGGTGCAGCCTCACCAGAGCCGAGTACAGGGGGACAATCACTTCCCTAGCCCTGCTGGCCACACATATTGTAAGTATATCGTATGTAACGCACAGGTTGGTGTAATCTGGAACTCTTTTTAAACATATACTAATGTTCATAAAGATAAGTTTAATTCTATAATTTGATACTTAAAATATTAAATGGAGAGCTACCACAATGATTTTTTTTTCCTGAAAACTTTGATTTATAGGTTAATTTAAGTAGCCATCATACAATCTGAATTCACTGCATATTAAAATATCAATTGAAACCTTTAATTGACTTCTGTCACAACTAAACCATGACACAATGAAGTTTAGAAGCAAATAGCTTCAGGGATACTGGGTCTGGATTAAAGATTTTGTTTTAGAACTAGGGTTACATCTTGACCAATAAAACCAATTCAGTTTGGATGGAGAACAGGCAACATATTTACCTAGGATTAAGATTACAATTACATTTAAAGAAACAAGATACTGTAGTACAAGTTTTAAACGTGAAACCAGTGCAAACTTGTGCCTCTATGTCGTTATTTAGATCTGAAAAAATTCCTGTCAAAAAGTTGAATGAATGTAAAGCAAGGAATACATGATGAAAACAATTTTATTAAGTATGTTATCTACACTCTTTAGCTGTTAAAAAAAAAATATCTGTGACTAACAGGATTTTTAATGTGAAACAGTATGTTCCTGAGATTGTTTAGGCATTTTCAGACTTAAAACTGCAACAGTTACAGCTAAAATTCACACCCCTAAGATTCCCTGCATCTTATCCACTGCCAATCCTGGAGCCCCAGACTTCATATATTTCTGCCAGTAGGAGACAGAAGAGAGCTTGATATTTATGTGGAAATATTAGGTGTGAGTTTTAAGGATATCTAGGAATGGAAAAAAATGTGTTAAGGCTATTGCAACAGGTAGTCATGTCAAAATAATTAACAAGGCAAATCATCATCCATGAAACTTGGCAGCTTTCAGGGCACTGACATATATTCTTGGCACATCATGTTTGCATATTCTCCTTCTGTTTGTTAAGAAATTGGTGTCTAAGTAATATGGCATCTTGTCAGCAGCTAAAGTTGGAGTGAGTTAAAATGAAAGTGAGAACTAAAGAATATGTTAAGTTAAAAATGAGCTTAAAACTGTTTGGAAATCGCACAGGACACTCAAAATTGATTGTTCATCAGTGAGCACAAAATGGCAAGATCAAAGTTTTATGACTGGCACTTTTATAGGTAACCATTTGCTCCTAGTTCAGAAAAACAGTAAAGACAAAACTTCTTATACTTGTTGATGTATAAGAACATCACATCAGGAAACTCTGAAATGAGTTAAATTCAACAGAATTTTTGAACCAAACTGTCTTGACATCTAAGTGAGTTTAAATCAAAATACGTTATGAAATGAAAACACTGAAGCAAACTTATGAAAGTTGGCAAGTTTCATCGATACAGACATTCTCTGCTAAAATCTATGCTAAATTTGACAATAACTCTGTATTGTTGGATTTCTATTGTGAAAAGACAATCATACTCTATGAGCAGTCATATGAATGATGTAAATCCATTCTGACCACAGTGGAAGTACAAAATGGTTGGCATAAATTTTTGATAAATGTTTAATAGCAAATTAGTGTACTTTCACTAGCAGATGATTTGAAGAGTACAGGACAGAAATTAGGTTTTCTAGAAAAGCGCAAAAATTGTATGTCTGCATGCTCCTAACAGGCATCAGGATTTTTACCCAGGTGTTACTCAGGTATGTTCCTTAGGCTTTTCTCACATTAGATGTGACTATATGGGTGAAATTCCATATTTATTATCTTAATTTCTTGACTGCCTACTGAACTGAAATAGAATCAATAAAATCATGAATTGCTGAGGTCGCCTTTTTCGGAGTGAAGAGTTAGGAGTTACAGCTAATAGAGGTTGAGACAAGCAGAACGAATGACTTCTCAGTATGTCATTCACTTGTGTATATGCCCAATAACGTAGAGATTCTCTGCACAATGAAAGAGACAATTTAAGGTCCCCTAAATCAGTTTAGAAACTGGTTTAAGCCAAGTCAGAGTCAAATCCCAGCTGTGACAATGGAGTATAACTACCTAAAGAAGAACACAATAATTTATACAAAATGATGCTTTATTGTGCTATGTGCAGCTTCCAATTCTATTTCAGGTCTTGAAAATTTCTGTCTATACAGTCTATTTTTCTCAGCTTGGGTAGGCTATAGAAATCTCCTGTGGTAGTTTTACTTGGGTGGGTGGCCGAGCTCCACCACAACCACGCTTTCACTTCCTCTCCTCAAAGAGGAACGGGGAGAAAATACAATGAAATGGGCTCAAGGGTTGAGTTAAGGATGAGGATATTGCACAGTAATTATTGTGATGGGCAAAACAGACTCAGCATAGAGAGATAGTAAGATTTATTGCTTATTACTAACAAGCTAGAGAAGTGAGAAACAAATGAAAGAAACCAAAAGCACCTTTCCCCTGATCCGCCCTCTTCCACCTCCTCCCCCCAAGTGGTGCAGGGGAATGGGTGAATGGGGATTATGGTCCGTCTATAGCACTTCTTCTCCGCCACTTCTTCTTGGTCACTCTCATCCCCTGTGCTGTGGGGTCCCTCCCATGGGATGCAGTCCTTGCTGAACTGATCCGGCATGGGCTTCCCACAGGCAGCAGCTCTTCAAGAACTGCTCCAGATATGGGTCCGTACCACGGGGTCCATCCCTCAGGAGCAAATTGCTCCAACCTGGGTCCCCCATGGGCAGCAGCTCCTGCCAGGTCACCTGCTCCTGCGTGGTCTCCTCTCCACGGGCTACAGGTCCAGCCCGGAATCTGCTCCGGCAGGGGTCTTACACAGGCTGTAGTCTCTGTCAGTGCAGGTCCACCTGCTCCACCGTGGTCTCCTCCACGGGCTGCAGTGTGGAACCCTGCACCACCGTGGTACTCCAGGGGCTTGTGGTGGTTTTACCATGCTAGGCAGCTGAACACTACAACTGCCCTCTCACTCCCCCTTCTCAGATGAGGAGGGGAAGAAGTAAAGGAAAGAACAACTCACGGGTTGAGATAAGGATAATTTAATTAAAGAGAAAAAATATTATTAAGGAAATATTATTATTAATTAAACAATTCAACTAAATGGGAACAAGGGAAAGGGAAAGAGAGAGGGGGAAAGGGAATAACAAAACCAAACAAGTAAAGGCTATGTGGAAGCGCAGAGGAAAGAAATTACTCTCTACTTCCCACAAATGAGCGATGTTTGACCATGTCCTTGAAGCAGGGCCTCAACACATATAGTCGGTGTTCAGGAGGAGGACAGACGTTTTCCCAACGAGAGCCCACCCCTCCCCTCTTCTTCCTTTTTCCACCTTTTATTGTTGAGTGTGACATCATATGGCATGGAATATCCCTTTGGTTGGTTTAGGTCAGCTACCCTGATGATGTTTCTTTCTCACTTTTTTGCCCACCCCCTAGGAGGGTTAGAGAAAGTCCTGATGCTGTGTCAGCACTTCTCAGCAGCAGACACAACACTGGTGTGATACCATTGCTGTTGTAGCTACAAGTGCAGAGCGCAGCACTGTATGGGCTGCTGCAGGGAAAGTTAACATCCCAGCCAGACCCAGTACAGGACTGCAGGGGGACAGCCTGCTTCACCATGGTCCTCACCACAGGCTGCAGGGGACTTCTGCTCCGGTGCCTGGACCATCTCTCCCCCTCCTTCTTCATCGACCTTGGAAGTTTAGTGAACAGTGAACAGCCTGCAAGGCTGTTCCTCACTCCTCTCACTATTTTTTTTTTTTTTTTTTTTTTTTCCCTGTCTTAACTATGCTTTCACAGAAGCACAAAACAACATCACTTATTGGCTCAACTCCGGTCAGCAGTGGGGTCTTTACCAAACATGGGGCAGTTTCTAGATTCTTCTTACAGAAGCCACCCCTACGCCCCCCCCGCTACCAAAACCTTGCCACGTAAACCCACTACAGCTTCTTCTCCACATCCATCAGTAATTGGTTCTGGCTTTAGTATGGTATATATGTACAAAAAAGTGCTGTTAAAAATAGAAATCTATGCTTCTGATAGGCCAGATTCAGCACTGATGCTAAATCTGATTTGATCTAATCTCATGATAAAAGGCAGAATAATTTCCAAGATAAGTTGTTAGTAGTGCACTTGCTTCCTGAACACAGAAAACCAAAAAAGAAACCATGCACATTGAGCAATCCACTTCTGTATACTTTCCATCAATTACAGATCTGGTTTGTAGCTGAAACTGAACTAATGTAGCAAACATCTCAATATTTACAATTAGTTGTTACAATTATGAGTACAATCCTACAAAGCTCTGCAGGTATGAGTGTTCCTCATCTTTGGCAGATTAGACACCAGAGACAGTTTTAAAGAACCAGCACAATGGATTTTGCTGCAAGTTCTGTATTACAGCTTTAAGATAGAGAAACTTGCTGAAACACTTCAATGGAATATGGCTTAGAATTACTATCAAAGCTGCAGTGCCTGCCAAGCACTAATTAAAAAGAAGCTATCCTGGATAAACTGGATTTAAAAAACTTGTAGACATGGCATTCAAGTTAATTATCTCATCTACATGTGATTTTAAAGGTACAGTAATAGCTTATGTAGAATATAATATTTTCAAAGTTTTGATAGCTCGAGAATGCATAGTGTATCAAGATGGGTCAATATGGGAGCCACTGTATTGAATGTACTTTCAATGGGGGAACTCACAGAAAATTTATCTAGATTTAGTACATCCCACTACTAGGCAACTATTAAGACAACTATGAAGTCCAACAAGTCCAAGTGCAAGGTCCTGCACCCAGGACCCTGGGGGCAATTACAAACATCAATATAGACTGGATGAAAAGTACAGACTGTTAAGGACTTGGGGTACTGGTGGATATAAAAATGAACATGAGCTGGTAATGTGTACTTGCAGTCCAGAAAGTCAGTCATATTGGCTGCAACAAAATAAGCTTGGCCAGCAGGTTGAAGCAGATTTTCCCCCTCTACTCTGCTCTTGTGAGACCCCAACTGGAGTACTGCCTTCAGGTCTGGGGACTCCAACATAAAAAATACACATACATGTTAGAGTGGGTCCAGAGAATGGCCACAAACATAATCAGGGAACTGGGACACAATGAAGACAGGCTGAAAGAATTGCTTTTCTTTGGCCAAAAGAAGAGAAGTCTCTAGGGACACTGTATTGCAGCCTTCCAGTACTTACAGAAGGCCTACAGGAAAGATGGAGAGGGACTCATTGACATGGGTGTAGTGATAGAACAAAAGGTTTTAAACTAAAAGTTAGTAGATTTAGTTCAAATATAAGGAAGAAATTCTTTACTATGAGGGTGGTAAGGCACTGGAACAGGTTGCCCAGAGAATATGGATGCCCGATCCCTATACATGTTCAAGTCCAGGTTGGATTGGACTTTCTGCAAACTGACCTAGTGGCTGACATCCCTGTCCATGGAAGGGGTGTTGGACTAGATGATTTTTACGGGATGTATGTGGCAATGATTTGGTAGCAGGGGGACTGCAAGGGTGGCCTCTGTGAGAAAATCCCTGAATCTGCCACATGTTAGATAAGAACCAGTTCCAGCCAGCTGCAAAAGGGACCTACCAGTGGCCAGAGCTGAACCAAGTGACACTGGTTGCACCTCTTTGAGAGCATATTCAAGAAAGGGAAAAAATAACTGCTGTGCAACAGCAGCTGGGAGAACAAGGAGTAAGAAACAGCCATGCAGACCCCAAGGTCAGTGCAGAAGGGCAGGAAGAAAAGGAAGTCAGTACAGAAGGAGGGCCCCTGGACAGGCCCAGGCCAGAGCTGCAGCCCATGGAGAGGAGCTCACAGGAGCAGGGGGTCTGGGGGCAGCTGCCACCCGTGGGGGACCCATGTTGGAGCAGTTTGCTCTTGACAGATGGACCCCATGGTATGGACACATGTTGGAGTAGTTCTTGAAGAGCTGCTGCCTGTGGGAAAGCCACATAGGATCAGTTTTGGAAGGACAGCATCCCGTGGGAGGGACCCCACGTGGAGCAGGGGAATAGAGTGACTATGAAGGAGCGGCAGAGACAAAGCATTAGGGACTGACCACAGTCCCTATTCCCTGTTCTCATGTGCTGCTTGGGGGGGAGAAGTTTGAAGGGGGAGGTGTTTTTAGTTTGCCTTTAGTTTATCCCTGTTCTAGCCTGTTTGTAATAGGCAATAAATTATTTTAATCTCCCTATGCTGAGTCTGTTGCGCCCGTGATGAGAATTGGTGAGTGATCTAATTGCCCTTATCTCAACCTTTGAACCCTTTTCATCGTATTTTCTCCCCCTTTCCCTTTGAGGAGGGCAAGTGGGAGAGCAGTAGTGGTGGAGCTAACTGCCCAGCAGGGTAAGACAGCACTGTTCAAACCAAATCATTCTATGATTCTATTATTCATACCTCTCTATTCAGCATTGTGTATGAATAGTCCCCCTTTATGCACCATGGAATATATATATATATAGATGGAAAATATCAGAGTGGACATGGGGCGTTATAGAATACACTGGACAAGAGGCTTATATCTAAAGCCAGTTTCAGATACGGTGACTTGTCTACAACCCATAAGGAGAAAATCAGTATATATCTTTTTCTCTGCCCTGTGTGGAGGCTTAGTGTGGTATGTATGAAATTTTGTTCTAGCTCCCAAAAGAGTTCTTGGAAATAGTCTCCTTGATTTTATTTATTATTCATTTGTTCTTTGAGTTATAATTTTATAACACTGTTTTTTTCTTTAACACTGTCCTGTATAGTAATTGTCTAAAGAACAAGATTGGCAGAAGATACGTCCTAAGTACTCTGAGGAAGACTGTCTTCCTGGTTCTTCTAGAAAGTATGAATACTCCAAAATGTGAGGAAAATTTGCTGTTTCAGCCTTCAGGTCTGCTTTTTTAGTGGAACAGTACTTGATAATGTAGATATAGTGTCAGTTTCCTAAACTTCTATTTCTCTGTATGATTCATTTTCCCCGTGAAAGCACAAATGGAGAGGAGAAGGAGTATGTGACTGTAGTGCCATTTTCCAGTTACTGAACTACTTAGCAGAAATCAGTAGCAGAATGAGAATCCTCAAGGAACCACGAAAAACAGATGTGTCTTTGAACTCCAGCCTCCACAGTGTGTATTGCCAAATAAATGTATAGATATCATACTTACTCACTGAATCTTAAATCTTTTTAACAAATTGCAGAGATCATTTTATCCTTCTAAAAGTTATTGCTTATTAATTTCAGTCAGTTATGTATTATATCATAGGAGAAACAAAAATATCTACCTGTCCTTCTTTGTATCATAAAACCTCAGTCACTTTAAAAACATATTAAAATTCCGTTCCACTTGTGCAATGCATGCATTATTTCATTTTTTGAAGCAAACCATCGCTGCATTTTGAAAGTAAATGTTTCTTTCAGCATACTTTGAGCAGACAAGATAATAATAATAATTTTTTTTTCTCTCAGATCTTTGTGAATTTTGCATAATGCTACTGAAGTCAAACAAAGTAAAATTATGCTGAGGTCAGAATCAAAGTATAATGGTCACATATATCTGCAAAGAACAAAGCCAATATGAGAATTATGTGAACTTTTACACTTGCCTCAGGATATTTTTGATCATCCCTTTATCTTCCTCCAAAATATGAATGTGTATAACAACCACAGGAATGGACACACAAGAGATAGCCAAATGATTATTAAAGAAAAAAATATGAAAGCAAACAGGTAAATACACACATGCACACACACTGATACAAAAACATGATTGTCCATCTTTGTGTTTTAATCTGGTTTTAAAAGGAGTTTGAGCCCTTAGAAGAGATTATAAGCATGTTTCTTTTCCTTCTGCTCGGTGACATTGTATTACAGGCATACTGCAGTAGAAAATGCAGCCTTTTCAGAAAAGGCTGAACATTGTCAGCAAAAGATACAAAACGTAAAATTTGCTTTGACATCAGATAATGAGCTTCTGGCAAAATTGTGTCCTCTCCTTGAGGCTGTCTTTGCAAATCATTCACCTTAAAAAGAGCAATGTGCAGTATATCTAGATTCTGACCAGATTTTATGGATTAATAAAACAATTTTGTGTTGTGTTCTGTTTCCTGTCTGTAGCTAAGTGACTGAGAATTAAATTGTACTGCCATGGATCACATTGGAAATTTTATTCTTCATGGGGACCAGAGTTTCTTCCTACATATGCAAGTGGTTTTATTTAATCTTTGGATTAATATTCTGAGACAATTAATACATTTTTGAAAGAATGGGAAAAATAACTCCACCTTATATCTGCACTTATAACTATCAAATGTGGATCTAGGGTAAATGATTTGTCAAAGTATGAACAAAAATAATTACTAACTGCAATGCCCATCTGGCTCAGATAAGATGTCATGCCCAAAAGCTTAGTACTGAAAGAAAAGAGGAAAGAAAAAAATCTGGAGTAGACATGATACTTCCCAGGTTTTCCTATTTGTGCTGAGCATGTGTGTGAGCATAATGTGCTTCACCCTCACCCTTGATAAGTATAGAATACTCCTGTATAGCCAACGTTTTTATTGTGCGCTTGCAGTAACTGTGCCTTTTTTCCCTACCAAAAGATTGTTGGTAGGTTTCTTCTGAGGAAAATATCTTAACCAATAACAATAACCATGATCTAAATGAGACCTGCAGTTCTGGCATTGAACAAAAATATGAGTTCTAGTAGTCAGGTATTGGAATGGCTTGCCCAGGGAGGTGGTGGTGTCACCGTCCCTGAGGGTGTTCAAGGAAAGGTTGGACCTGATGCTTAGGGACATGGTTTAGTCAGTGATGTTTGTAGTAGGGTGATGGTAGGACCAGATGATCTTGACGTTCTCTTCCAATCTTAATGATTCTAGGATTCTATGGTTCTAAGTGCCAATGGAACAAATATTATTTTCATATGAAGTTATGAAGACCTCAAAAACTGCAAGAAATTAAAAGAAAGGTGCACCTTGCTTGTGTTTATAACACCAAATTCCATCATAGGTGTTTGAATGTTCTTCTGCCAGTATATTTTATGTATTTATCTATCTGTCTATCCGTATCAAAACAAGATGTGCTTCCACATCTTGTATAGAATGCATGATATTACCGTAGTGTTTTTTTGCATGTTTGCTTGTTTGTTTGAAGTTTTAAGACTCAAAATCAAACCACCTCCAGAGAAAGCCATACATTTGGGTTGTGAAATTTTGGTCCCCATTACTTGAGACCAAAGTAGTATTTATTTTAGTATTAAGTCTAATGATTGTAGTGAACATAACAAACATTTAGTTTTTAGTTTTTATTTTTATTTTTTTTTCCCTGAGGCACAAAGTTTTAAAAATATAAAAAGTTATATAAATGTGTGCAGTGACTTTTTAAAAATATGTAGTGTCTTGTTAAGTATACACAGGTGCTGAGCAAAGCATTGTCAAACCCCTGAGGATTCTATTCCATAATTAGTATTAATGTTTGATTATCTTTTACACAGAGTTCCTACTGTAGTTAGGGAATGGGCTTAGGATATAAAAAATCTTTTTCTTTACTCAGATACTTTGGCAAGGTGATTAGAATAAACTATCAAAAATGTCTGAGAGATATAAAAGCTTGAGTTACTGTTAGTATCCATATGTGCGTGGTTAATTTTTTTTTTTTAAATTAATTAATTTATTTTATTTATTTATTTAATTATTTATTTTGCTTGTGGTCCTATGCACTTGTCATGTTAAAATCAAAGCTATAGTTTTAGGTCGCATAGGTATTGAGTATGGAACTTTTTTCAACTCTTTTCTTTTAGTACTGACTATGAGATGTCCTCACTGCTTTTGGAAGCCCCATCTGAAACAATCCAAAGTTTGAGCACATTGGATTTTCCTGTATCTTTGTTAAATGCTTACATTATGCCACTGAACCTGAGTATTATCTTTGACCCTGATGTATTATTATAGTGCTGCAGTCAACAAATGGCGATGTTGTGATGCCTCATGCTAGCAGAGAGAGTAGGTTTAAACTGTTTTGAATATGGATGTGTTTTCACCTACCAGAGACATACAATTGAGATCTTTTTTAAATACAAGTTTTCTCAGAGGTCACTGATATTTATATTTTAAGTGGAAACTCGGAGCAATATTAAAGTGTTCGAACTCTCAGAGCTGTATGAGTGGTTTTAGTGTTCCTGCTGTGCATGACAAAAATGCTGACAGGGAACCCTCAGGCCACCTGCTAGGCATAGCAGCATTCACTATGTGCCACATTAAGGACTGAATGGCAAGGTTGACACTGAGTTGCTCAATAAAATAGATCTTTCACATCCTGCAAGAAATGAAACCCTAGTGTTTCAGGACAAGCATCTATAGTCATCCAAGAGAGCACTGCAATATTTATATGTTTAAAATGGGATTTCAGTCTTCTATCTCCTTCAGCCTCCAGCTGGCAATAACAGTAAGGAGCACTGAAGAGTGAAATCCAAGAATTCAAACAGTATTGGGATATTTGTTTGTTTTACTCCATATTTATAGTCATGTTACATGCTATAGATACAACATTTTGACATTACCTAAGCTCTGCATTTGAATGAAGAAGTAGCTGCTTGTTGTATTGCAAGATTTCTATTACGAATAACTGTTGCTTCATATCAGAAAAAGTCTGCAAGCCATGTTTAATTTTAATTTATTTTAAATTGGAAAAAAAGAATGAACAAAAGAAAAAGAAAGGAAGAAAGGAGGGAAGGAGGGAAGGAAGGAAGGAAGAAAGGAAGGGAGGAAGGAAGGAAGGAAGCAAGGAAGGAAGGAAGGAAGGAAGGAAGGAAGGAAGGAAGGAAGGAAGGAAGAGAGAGAGAGAGAGAGACAGAAAGGGAAAAAAGGAAATTTCATCCTGTCCTCAGACTGCCCATCCTGACCACCAGGTCATTATTCTTTTGCCCTTGCAGAGAGCATTAGAATAGAAGCACAACAGAAGTCTGTTTTCATGAAGCTCAAGCTGCAGACTGCATTAAGAGTTGACTTTCCTATTGAAGTTAATAGTGAGTAATTCAGAATCTAGCCAGACTTGCACTAAGTAATTTTGGAATAATTGCCAGAGGTGACTTGGAAATTAAACTTATATTCACATTTTAAATAAACGGAACAGTATTGAAGAAGTTTCCGGGGTGGAATGTGGCTGCACTACATAGAAGTTCCCTAAGCCTCAACCTTAGATGTGAATCACACGAGGGGAACTTCATGCACAGATCCTAAGAGGAACAGCATGGAGTGTGGAGCAGGGTGGAGACACTGTTGCCAGGCTCTGTGATAAGATGGGAACTTGATTGTTCTTGTGCACACTGAAACTGTTAAGACGAAAATTTACTACTCTGAGCCAATGGCTGGACATTTTTTTTTGACAAAATGCTGTACTTTGGTGAACTTTGCTCATTGGTTTAAGAGGGAAATTGGCTTAAGAGGGAAAGGTTGTCATGGAAGATACCATTGTGAAGGATACCTTCTGACTTCTGGGATAAGTTGACAGGCTGAGCCTCTCTTCCACCATGTTGGGATGCCTTTGGGTAAGATTTGAATACTTGGTTTTACCTAGTGCCTCCCTGGGAAAGTTGGAAATCTCTGTAGAGTCACTTTATACCTTTTAACGCATTTATAGCCAGTGTGTGTTACTCATGCTTTGGTATTTGTATGTGCTTTGCAGACAGTGAATTTATCACTGGCAATCCAAAGAACATGTGTACCTGTTGCTCTACTAAATTGCACTACACATTAAATCTAGCCATAGTAGTTCTCATTGAACACAACCAAACTCTTTAAGTGTGGCCGTGGTTGTTCATGGAGTGCGTCTAGATTGAGGGTGTATTAAGTTATTAGTGAACCTGTAATCATGATAGTTCATTACCCTCAACACGACTGGACTTATAATGACAAATTGGACATCACTCCCAATTACTTTAATCTTTAACAACACAGTAATATGTGTAGATCAATGATATAATGCTGTTGTAAACATTGTCGTAATGTCAGACACTGAGTGCAATTTGTAATATTTCCTTTGAAAACTTGTTACTATCTAAAGTTATTCAAATGAAAAGCAAATTGCATGTCAGAAACAGCTGCTTGTTGGCCCTACTGCAATTGGAAGATGATATATATGGTGTTATATATATATATATGGTGGAATGACAGGGAGAAAGGCAGCTGCAGAAAAGAAGCTTCAAATCTTTAAGGCTTCTTTTTCAGGGATAGCATATGGCTAAATACTTTTTTTTTTTTTTCCCTTTTTTTTTTTTTTCCCGTCATATCTTAATTTAACAAATTGACAGAAGAATATGAATCATTTTGATATTGTATATCTTTGTTTTCCATTTAACCCAATCAATTCCCCGTGTTGCAGAACATAAAATCTGAAAGAAAATTTTCAGCTGTGAAAGATGATACACCACATAGTAATGTCCACAGATGGACAATTAGAAAATGAAACTATGGTGAGGGATAATATATATATATATATATACACAGAGCCCACTTTGCTGAAGCAGGAACCTTTAACATTACTTGTCAACATTATGCTTATCTTTGGAAGATAGTTTAGGCACATCAAGCATGTAAATTTTCACGGAAGCAAAGCATTTTCAATAGATAAAAGACAAAAAATGATAATGAAAAATGTTCTGTTTCTTCTAATATATTCTAAATCAAACACTATAGTACAATATGTTTTAGGTTAATTATTTTAATCATTTTTAATTAAGCTGATGTTTCCATGCCAACAAATGGTTTTTAAATTGTGGAAATCTTGGTGATTTTGACTGTGAGTAAAAAATTAATTGCCTAAAACATTATTTTGTTGTAATTCTTTTAGCTAATATGTGAAGTGTCACATTTGTAGCACAAGTTCAGCTAATGGCCACAGTTTCAGTTTAGTGAGGGAATCATTTAGCTAAACAATGCTCATATGTCAATATTTTACCACAGCAACAACTTCTCTAAAATTCCATCTTTAAACAGGCTTGTGCTGGAAATGAGATATTTACTACCAACAGGTACTGCACATAAGTCCAGACACCTTAGACCTCTTATATATATATATATGGATTGTATACTACTAGATAGTTTAGATAGTTTAGTAGATTAGGATCAAATGTTGCATCAGCAAATTTAGGCATAACTGTAGTGTGGAGGAGAAGGTGGTCTTGGCAGAAGATAAAGAAACCTTAAATAGATTTTGGGGCTTTTCTTGCATTCAGACTAACTCAGTTGTAAAATGTGTCATATGAACTGTGCAAATAGGATATAACTTGTATGACCAATGTGGAATACATTTATAAGTATAAATGTAGTTTATCAGTTGAAATAAGGAACTCTGCGATTTCTCTGGGGAAAATACTTCCAGGCAGGTAAACTGGGTGCCACAGCAACTCTCTGTCATGCTGACAAGCAATATATCTTCCTTCCCCCTTCCTCCAATGCCCTCCCCATCTCTCCTTCTACTTTCTACTTTCTACTTTCTACTTTCTACTACTTTCTACTACTTTCTACTACTTTCTACTACTTTCTACTCCCTTCCCTTCCCTTCCCTTCCCTTCCCTTCCCTTCCCTTCCCTTCCCGTCTTTCCTTTCCCTTCCTTCCCTTCCCCTGAAATGAAAGTATCTTTTTTTTTTTTTTTTTCCTTTTGTGTTTATATTCACTACTTATATTACTTATTTTTCCTACTAAAACATAACACTGATATTTTTTATCTGACTTCTGAGCACCATGAAAACCCTGTTACTTTTGGAAACTATCCATGAGAACAGAGGTTTCAGATAATGCAATTGACATTAAGCAGTTATTAAAGGAAATACATAAAACAGCCTTAACACAGAGCTAGACCCAGAGGCTGCATTCTGCCAGGTTGTCTCAGAACTCTAGGCTCTTTCATCCCCCTATTTTTCTCCTCATGATCCCTTAAGTCTTGAAATATATCCCAAGATGGCACAGTTCAGCAGCCCAGGGGAGAAGGCATCATGAATAGACTAAATCCTCTTCAAGTATTTGAGAACTGTGGGTAAAAATTCTTTAAAGCTGACGATGGCACAGAATCCAGGTTTCTTACTTCTTGGTTCAGTGGTCTGGTCTCTGATCCAATACATAAAAAGACAATGGAACAACCACCAACAGTATGAAAACAAAAAGAGATACCCTTCTCCTTTTACAAGAGGGAGAGGTTATGTATCCAACCTGAGAAGAGGATGTAATCCAAGTCTGACAATGACCTCTTCTTACAGCTTAGAATTGGGCCTAGAGACCCTGAAAGTTATAGCGTTGAAGGTCCATTCTCCTTTCTCATTGTCTATTGACCAGTTCAAGATGGAATCTGTTGTAAATCTCTGCTGTGCTGCTTAAAACTTCCATGTAATATGTTGGGCCCTTCAGCATACAGGATGCTTTACGTGGTTTCTGACACCATCATGTCAACACCTTTGTAGATCTGCCTCTGGAATCTAAAATTGCTTAATACCTGTACTGTTTTACTATTTTCTGAAATGACTTATTAAAGACTCTTAAATTATTTATCTTAAATTATTTATCATGTCAAAATTTTAAGATATAGAAACTCATGCCAATATTGTTTTGGTCAGCTTTTAATGACCACTTCTCTTGTTGTTTATGTCAGATTGTTTCTGGCTGCTGCAATTAAGGAAATTATAGCTACTGTTTTTAAAGTCTAACTTCTCTAGAAAATCTGATTAAAATGAATATGACACTGAATGTTTCTCTTTTGCCACTGATTTAAAAGATATGGAGATAATTACGACAGATTACTAAAACTCAACTGTTTATGAACAGACTATTGCTGTTTACGGGGTATGCCACAATTTGTCTTCATTTTTCACTTCAGACTTCCTATAAAACTACATTTTACCAAGAGCATTTAAAATAGTATCTTTAAAAACAAATTAAAGAAATATGTAATTCAAAATACTGACCCTTTCTATCAAGTAAACTCAAACTGCGAAATAATTAAAGGCTCCCAGAATATTCTGTGGAATGACAACTAATCCATATTGTTGTCCTGGCAACCAGAATGAATGCAAACTTATTTTTATACCAGAAATTGAAAACATTACTGTCAGTTAGTAAAACTAATTATTTTTATTTACTCATTCTCTTGAAAAATGGAATTTTCCAAACATAACTACTAATTATTAGATTTGCACAAAAATTTAGAATCAGGGCAAATAGTAAATAGAAGTTTTGTATATTCATAACAAGCATTGAAATTGTAAGCAACTTATTTTTCTTTAGAAAAAGCATACTGAGCAACAATTTTACTAGCTAGGAAAACTATCGCAGTAAGAGCAGAAGCTCATATCTTGAACATGTACTGCAGGAAACTGGCATTAAGATAATAAATTTGTGTTATTTATTTTATTTATTTATTTATTTATTTTTGAAATTTATTAGAACTACTGGAAAAAAAAATATAGTTGAGCAGATGACAACAGAAGGTGAAAAATCTGTGAAGATGACTATCAGAATAAATGATTTCTAAAGTAATACTTGCTTTTCTAAATAGTAACTTCTGGCAGCTGATCTGTATGGCAGGGAAATGCTAAACAGAGTTCTGTTTCAGTGACACTTTCCCAGAAAAAAAAAAAAAAAATAATAATATTTTTTGAAAAGAAAATAAACTCACAATAGTTTTCTTGCAGAAAAACTACTTTGCATTCAGACATCTTTTCTTCCATTCATGCTATACAAATTACTAATGATGAAATTGGTTTAAACTGAATTGGATAATTCTCAAATAATTTTGTGTACTCTACTAGGCAAGGTACACAGCATTATTCTACAGTTAATTCACAAACAGACCTTGAAAGTTTAGGCTGAAGACAGTGTCAGTGAAGAAGTCACAAATGAAGTCTTGTTGAGATACTAATGTCTGAAAGAATGATGCTGTAATCTGCTAAAGTGGTGATATTGTGGTGAATTCCAGCATTTCAGTGATTAATTCTTCAAAGCAAGGATCATCAATAGTTTTTTTCCCTTTTTGATTATTTGATTACTTGCAAGACAGTAAATCCCATATTGCTACTACATGTACTTTTGCTAGTACATACAATGTAAGCACCTGGGTACAAGAACATCCATGCACAAAAATGTGTTTGAAAAAAAGTATGCATTTTCTAATGGTAGAATAGTGCAGGCTTTAAAGGGTCAGTGGTCCCATCTCTTTTTGCCTTCTATACCAGGAAACATGAATTTCCACCTTTTAAAGTCTGTTTTTGCTCCAAGACTGGTATTATAATGTCATAGGTGTTCTTTTTTTTTTTTTTTTTTTTTTTTTTTCCTGTTGGAAATTTCCAGTGGTGCAGAACACAAAAAGTAATACAAGCTTATCTCTCACAAACTAGACATAGTGTTCAATAGTCTACCTCGTCTTGACCTGTGTAGACTTGTCAGACATCTTTCTTGCTGTTAATATTTTTATAGGATAATGGATTTTCACTAATACAGAAGAAATTCAGACTATACTGACATAAAGTTAAAGTGATTTGATCCAGTCTTTTCAAATCACAGCACTAGTGACACATAAGAATCTCTCCTGTTTCCATATATACACAGTAAAGGGGCAGAGGTAGCAGACAAACTTAAGTTTCAGTACTGGCTGTCAGTTGGTTTGGCTCTGTAATTGATGCAATAAGCAATCAATTCTAATTATTGTCATGAAAATAAGCTAGCATGACATTGATCTTGTATGGCTAGGAAGTTAGTACATCAGAATGTACTATCATTAAGTAGGGACTTTTCATAGTAAATCTACTCTTTATCATTTGAATTCTAGTAGAAGAATCCATTGGTCTGTAATAAGACCCATGAGCTATTCCAGGTGTCTTCTGAGTGAGTTGAATGATCAAATAGGGTTTTAATCAGCCTTGGATTTACTAAAGTTATTTCTCCATGGATGTTAGCCTTAGGTGTTTTGAAAACCAATGTGCTGTGTATATTACAAACAATTATTCTTGTGTTATGATTTTTTTTCCAGATATTTAGATATTTAGAGGAAAGGTAATCCAATAGTAAGGATTGGGGAAGGAAGATTAATGCAAACACTTCATTAATTGGCACTAAGATTGCTAATTTAACCTGCTATTTCTGCTGAGAAATGTAAGATTAGGATTTATTTCTACCTGAAAGAAGCATTTAAAAATAGCATAAGATCCATTACAATGAAGAAGGAAAATGATAATAGTATAGTGCAAAGTTTTAATTAATACCGGGCTAACCCCGGGCAACTGGAAATGTCAACTGCAATTGACCATGTCAATTTGAGCCACAGATGTGTGCAGTCTAGTGACCAAAGTGATGATAATACGAAGAAAGCAGAAAGGAAGTACTGTAAAGCACTTCACACCAATACATAAGAAGTGGAAAGAAAAGTTGCTGTGTTGGTCTGAGACAGCCACTGATACTAGCACTAAACACTAGCTGCTGGCAGTGTTGAACCTAAGGTCTTCAGAAAAATAAGATTGTGAAAGTAATGCATATTTATCAATGTGTAATTCTAATAGCCTTGTCTTGGCTCCTTTTTGTCTGTTTCTCTATGCATACAATGACAATACATATTATTTTCCCTTTACTGCTTTTTGTGGAGAAGATTGGTGTCTGAAATTCAACTGTAGCAAGTTCATTTTCTGCAAGTAATACTATCACCTATATACCATTCTTTAGCAGAAAAAAATGATATTGAAAGTTCTCTGCAGGTTTAAGAAACATTTTTATGCTGTAACATTACAGTTTCTACCATCTTCGGAGTACAATATAAAGAAGGCAGCTGCTGAATGCCAAAAGGTTATCATATAAACAAGGTGCTTATCTACTATATCTTTAGAATACCATTTGCTTGCTGAAAATGGGGTATGTAGCAAATAAATATTACATAGGAGTGTGCAGGATGATAGACTGTTTTCCTTAAATTGTTAAGTTCTTCACAACGGCATGGTTCTATTGTGTCTCTGTAGGATTGACAAAATTCTTTTGTATATTAAATATCACTTTGAAGCATTCATGTTTGGTCAGAAATGTGTTTCTGACTCCAAAAGCACATCAACTGTTATATGCAAATTAACTAAAAACAAAACCCAAAGCCAGTGATAACAAAATGTAAATGGCTGGTTTTAGGCACTATTTAAAGCATTAACTAAAAGTAATTATAAAACTACTGGAATAATATTGGAGACATTATTCAGTAAAAGTTTCATAGGTGGGTGCAGGAAATAAATGTTTTATAATTTGATGTGAATATTTTTTTTTCTTTATCTTGTTGTGGAATACTTCTGTGTAATACTTCTGTAATACTATTTAGTGCTTGAACTTGGATTTGACCTTTAAGTTCAGGCCTTTTGCTACATTTTTCAGTGACTCACTGAGATTCATGGTACTTGGTCGCCTCTCAAAATAATCTTATTTAACATTTTAGTAATGCAAAGGCACCTACTTCTTCTTTCACTGGTAAGTGATCTTTTGTGTTCCCTTATGAGAAAACACAACTTTTAAGAGGATGTGAGAAGGACTACCTGATAGCTGTAACTGTTTGAACTGATAACTAAATATTTTCTTCTTGAATTCCCCTATGGTATCCTGACAGATGATGAACAAGTCTCTGATATGCCTTTTACACCTATGGCTAGTACATATTTGTTGTATATTTACTGGGGTTTACCTAAACAATTTATCCCAAATTTAGCTGCTGTTGTATTGAATACAGGCTATGGTCAGCTTTATCTCTTTATTACTAAATCACAATTTACTGTTGTACATTATGTTAAAAGCTTGTTGAAGCACTTGTTCAACTGGAATAACATTAATAGTATTACAAAATAATGACTAGTTTTAGACTTCTGCTATACCTCACTATTGCCCCACAAAGGTGGGATGTATGTCCCTCACTTCCCAGACTTGGACACTTCAGGACTGCCACTGCTACTGCACTTGATTCACACTGTTGCAGTGGGATTACACTAGTCCACTTCTGGGACCATCACCCCCTGGGCCTAGAGATCTGGACAACTGCTTTCATTGCTGCTCCTAAAAGCGGTCTTTGTAGCTATAGATCCATTTTCCTGGATTAAAAACTGTGTGTATAAGAGGGAGAAGTTTAATGGCTGGGGCTTGCCCCATCTGATTAAGTTCTAGTTCTGAAGACTCAGAACTTCTTGAGACAGCACAATCAAACACTTTGTACTCTGTTTATTTTTTATGAATTATATTTTCTTTACTGGGAAGTAACATGACAAAAGAAAAACAACAACAAAAATAACACCATATAAGTAAAGGAGCTTGGATTTTCAAACTGGTCTCTGGAATGCACATGCAGTATAATGCCTGAAACAATTACTCACACAAATTTTATTTACTGCTGTTTCAGAGAATTGAAACTTCTCTGTATTGTAAAATCTTTTCTTTTTTTTTTTTTTTTTTTTTTTTTCCTTTATGATTTTAATGGTAGTTAGTTTTTTCTGCAGTTTAGGCTCATCACCACTATGTATGCACAATGTTAAATAACTTTTAGACCTGTAGCAAGTACGTTCTCATTCACTGCCAATCCTCTATACCTTTAAGTCAGTTTAAAATCAATGTTTTAATATTTTTTTTTCATTTTATTTCAAATTGTCTTTTCATGTTACATTAAGTGACCAGATTTTATATTACAGAACATATTACTTTGAACTGTAGATACTATATGAACATATTTAAATAACACCTACTTAATAGTATAGTGATATTTTACACCAAGTACAGAGTATTTAAGTTCATTAGATTTGGAAGAAGTGTAAATCAGGCAACAATGGATAATCACTTTATTCCTGTAGTAGATAATGCCTCAGGAAGATGGGATTATTTAATGAGTGACTGATGAAACAGAGTAACAGAGGATCTTAATGCTGTACCTGCAGAACATTTAAGCAAACTCAATGTGTAAGGGAAGAAATATGAAAGAAATTTGTTTCCAACATACTGGAAAGGCATATTTTCAGTGATTTTTCTTTTTCTTTCTTTCTTTCTTTTTTTTTTTTCCTACATTTGTTTTTTAAATGCTACAAAGCATAGAAACACACAACTTTACTTCTTTGCAGAACATTTGGGATGGGAAAACAGAAGTTGATAGTAACTTGGAAAACAACCACTAGTTAGTTTTAGAAATAGGAAAACTCAAAGAAATTGTCTGGGAGCTATGTGAGTAGGAAGTCCACTGGTGACTTATGCTGACAACCTAATTTTAAAATGTATTTTTTAGAAATAGCCCCTCTTTTTTTGGAAGGTTTGGGGGGAACGGGGCTCTGCTCATAAACATCCTACCCCTGTATGGGTTACATTTAGAGGCCAGCACTCAAATGTAGAGCAGTAAGACACTGTTTCCATGTGACTACGCTAGCTGCCTCAATTGGATTGGAGGGAAATGAGCTTTGGAAAGTTGTGTGTGAATGTGAATTGTGTGAGTGCCATAGAATAGGAATCTTACACTAGAAGCTTTATAATAGACATTGCTGTTTTCCCACTAAAGCCATTCTGCTTATCAAATAAATTTCAGATTATATATCACTTTGTGATGCGAGTCTGTTCTTGCTGTCATGCCGCCATAAGTTCACATATTGACATATCCACAGAGCACTCACACTCATTTCTCAGCTGCCTCATCCTACCCATTCTAGAGTAATTTGCATGTCACAGTATCTTACCTAACTCAGCTTTATCTGTGTTAGGACTTTACATGTATATCATGCTTGTCACAAAAATATCCTAGAGATAGGTATAATCTAGCCAAAACGTCATATCTTCTTAGCAATAGATTTCTATACATTCTTGCTTTTCAGAATCATGACTGGTACATCACTGTGAGTTGGATGAGTCATGGAGGTATGAGCAGTTTCATGAGTTCATCAGCAGAAGAGGATGCAAACAATCTTTTAGAATGCACTGAAGGAAAAAACACATAGGCAGTAGACATAGATTAATAGACATTAAATCACAATTACAATATACTTTAAAATATGTAGCACGTATTTAACAAAATAAAGGATGCAATATGGAAAAAAGTGGCATAATAGATTATATTGTTCCTATAAGCAAAAGTTTTAAAATTTGTTATCTAAGTGAAGAAAATCTCTGTGAGATCAGAGTAGTTTTTTTAGGCATAAGCAAAAATGCCAACAAAGCTTTTAGAATAACTACATACATTTTTGAAGAAATGCTCAGTTCTGGCATTCAGCTTGTTGCCCACAAGTCTCTTCTGAATTTTAAAAACTTATTCCTTTGTATTTTCAGTTCTGTCACTGTCTTCTACCACAACAGCTTATTTGGGATTTCAATGAGGAAAACACTTATTTGCTTAATTTACACATATAAGCTTTGATACTTTGATATTCTTACAGTTTTTCTTATGTTTTTATACTCTGAAATAAATTAAGAAGAAATGCAGAGTGGCTTCAGCTTTCAGGTTGTGGTTCTATTTTCTGTCTTATTTTAGTCAAGGACATAACAAATCTGCCTGTAATGTAGTATTGCCAGCAAACTTTATAACATGGATGGACCAGGATTTGGTCATATATGAAAAGAGCTGTTTATGATTTTAGAAGCTGATTGAAGCTACTCAAATTGAAAGTTTGTTTATTTAACTGTTATGATTATTAATAAAGATCAAATTATTTGCCTGTTGTATTAATGTGAGACTAACAGTCATGCAAGCAACATCTGATGTGTTCAGACTGGGTTTGCATTCAGTTCTAGAGGCAAAAGTTTAGACCGATGAACAATGCAAATGAATCACTCTGAGTCTTATCACCGGAGTATGCAATAATTGTAGAATAATAAGATAATGAAGGGACTGACTTTATTATTATTATTATTATTAATTGCTATTATTATTTTAATTTATAGTGGCTTGGGGACACAAATAGTAGAAAACAGGTAATACTAATTAGCTTCTCCATTTCTTTCTGCTCTTCTGCCCTCTCTTTCATGGTTCCTTTCCATTATAGGCCTATTTTAGAATTGCAGTTAATACATTTTTGTCATAGCAGAAGTCTTTGAATAAGAAAAATTGTGTATCATCTCCAGATGATTCATCTTCAGCATGCTATACAAAAAGGTGGAAATGAAAAAGAGAAAATCATTTCTGAGATAACAGATTTCATGTTTCAGTATTTTGAAACTTTAAAATTTAAATTTCAAAAGCAGAAATTGCACGATGCTCTTTGTTGCACTCCAGAACTGATATTTCTTATGTAGAACAATTGATATTTATTGAAAGTGCTACATAAAAACATTATTACCATTATAATTTAAATATCATTATATTCATACTCTCTTCAGTATACTTTAAAATGGGCCTAGAATGGTCTATTAAATTGCATTTAAATCCAGTATGGTTTGCAGGTGTCCAGTATAATGAACATTTTAAATGGCTGTGCTCTAAGGTTAATTTGTTCTGTAAAATTGCCCAGACCCCTCCAGAGTATTCATTAGTAGAATAAAACAGAGACCTAATCCAGATAGATGCTAAAGGATTATCATTATTGCTGTAAGGATGACTTTGATAAAATTCTAATTGGTATTGCTGCATGGGGACTGAACAAACGAAGCAGATTATGATAAATACTGGGTTTCAGACCTCTCTAACTAAATTCTGAGACTGGGGTAAAATAAAGTGATCAAATTCATCTGAAAACACATAGCTACCTCAATTTACTCTGGAATTTCTTTGAGTGGCATGAAAGATAAAATTATACTGAACTGCAGATAATTACTCCAAATGTCAGCACAATACAATTAGAGCTAAAAGACCATTGTAGCACTCATTTTGCTTTTAACAGCATCTTCATTGCAAACAGTCTTTGTCTCATTAGTGCAGGACTGACAGATTTGAACCTGTAGTTATTCAGATTCATCCATAAGAATAGCAAATGTGATCCTTATGTTTTCTTTTTTCTCTGCACTACATAAAAAGAATATATTTTCAGCTGCATCACTTACATACAAGACAGAATTTATATTATCTAAATACAATTAAAATAAACCACCTTATTTTATGTTTAGATCTAATAGATAAAATTCCTGTCCTACGAAACCACAACTCCTATGCTATTAAAACATACTGAGACTTAAGAAGCTAAGATCCATCAAACACAAAATTTAATTCTTTGTCATTATGTTTTTTGCCCTTAACTAAAATTATAAATCAATATGTTTTGTATTTGAGTAAATATTAAAGTACTACCCATATTTTATCTACTTTCAACTACAGCACCCTTGAAAGAATAATTCCATGCAATATGAGTTACGGTAGCAGAATACAACCTTTATTATTATTATTATTATTATTTGTTTGTTGCACTGCAAAACAGTCTTTTTATGTCATTGTACTGTGTCTGGTAGCGATGGAGTTAACTTTCCATGCAGCAGTGCTGTGCTCTGCACTTGTAGCTAGAACAGCACTGGTGTTGTGTCTATTGCTGAGCAGTGCTGGCACAACACCAAGACTCTCTCCAACCCCCCCAGAGCCAGAAGGCTGGGGCTGGCAAGAGCTGGGGAGGGGACATCATCAGGGCAGCTGACCTAAACCGACCAAAGGGATATGCCATATGGTGTCACACTCAGCAATAAAAGGTGGGAAAGCAGAAGGAGATGGGGGGGATCTCTTTATGAAGATGTCTGTCCTCCCAAACAAACTCTATGTGTACTGATTGAGGCCCTGCTTCCTGGGGCATGGCTGAACATTGCTCATTGACGGAAAGCAGAGAATATTTTTTTCCCTCTGTCTCTGTGCTTCTGTGCAGCCTTTGCTTTTGTTTGTTTGCTTGTTTTGTTTTGTTCTGCCCCTTAATTAACATCCTTATCTCAACCTGTGTTTTTGTTTGTTGTTGTATTTTTTTTTTTTTCTTTGCATCATACTTTCTTTTCCCCATCTCCTTTTGAGTAGGGAGAGTGAGAGAGTGGTTTTGGTGGACTTCAGGTGCCCAGCAAAATAAAACCACCACAGTCATGTCCACCTGTAGAATGCTGTTATTCTGGAAATTTCTGTTTTACAAACAACATGCAAAGTCTTGTGTGAAGCCAGTTTATTACTTTAATTATAAAGTTCGTTTGGAATCACTAATTCCAAAGGTTATAGCTGAGCATAGACAGAAAAAAAGAAAAGAAAAGAAAAAAAAAAGATGCTGTATAATTCAGAAAGACTAAGAAAATGTGATTCCACTGTGATCTGATTTGTTTCTATAAACAGGCTCTCAGATTTAATTCTTTTGAAAGAAATGTAAAGAAGTGTTTCATAACTAGTTCATAGTCATAACTTATAGTACCACTTTAGTGCTGACAGTCATCAGTTCCTTTACACGGTATTGGAAAATCATAAAAGAAGATAATATGATCTATTCAAGAGTTTTTCCTTTTAAGCATTTCCTAATGATGTCGTAAGGTTTTATCACCTATACTATGTTAGCAGCAGGCAGAACTGAGACTACAACCACTTCCACCAGAGACTCCTGTAATATATGTTGATCAGAGACAGTCCTCTCTGATCCTAGTCCTAGTCCTATATCCTTAACCAAATATGAAATATTTAAGATTCAGTTATCTATTTCTACTTTTTACTTCATCACACTGCTTTTTAAACAGACATATGCAGCATGAGGGATGTGTTTTCATAAGATGTATTGATCAAGAGAGCTGCTGCAATTGCAATTTATCCATGTATGTCACAAGAGTATTTCAGATAGGTTTATAATACCTGTCTGTTCCAGTATGTACAATCAGAGCATTATGGAACAATTTACAAATAAGATTGAGATACTCTGTATCATCTGTTTTCATATAAAAACCAAGTAATGAACAAAACCTCCACATACTCTATGAATGAAAAAGTTGTTTAGAGAGAAGTGGTATTTTAATTTTGTATGCAGGTTTTTTTTTTTTTTTCCAACTATATGAATTGCATAAATAAAATAAAAAAATCCCTCTTGCTCACTCACACACCCATTATATCTTTAATCTACCTTTATGTGCCTTATTATTACCATTAATTTCTCTAAATCAACTTTTTACAGTGTTTCACAGATCTGTAGTTATCTTTGTTTGCAGCATGTGGAGGCCTCATAGACATCTCATTTTCTGCTGTCAGTTTCGGAACAGAGATAATCTGTTTTCCTGCCCCTATCAGCCCTGCTTCAGTGCAGCTTCTTACTCTTGATGCTTCTCTATCATCCCTGTTTCCTAAATGGGCTTTCAGTTTTGGAAGTTGTCTCACTCACAAAGAAAACTGGCAGAAAACAACTCCAGAGGTATCAACTACTCTCTTTGTGATTTTGAGTGATGTTGATACAATTTTATGTGCATTCAGTTCAAGGCTGGCCATCTCTGTTCATATTTTGCTGCACATCTATTTCCATCTCCTTGCACATCTCTTCCATCTTGCCTTAGGACTAGGCATGGCAGTAATCTTCCTGCAAAACAGTATCTCTGTCAAAATTCAATTCCATGTTTTTGTGTAATGACAATAATACCAGATTGAACTACACATGTTTTGTATCAAGTATGTTGTCTTAGAATATGTACAGGCAGCAATGTTGATTCCTTGGAGTCTGGGACATTAATTTGGGTGTTAGAAACATCTAGGCAATATCACAAATAATAAAAAAGGTAAAAAAAAAAAATATTTTAAAATATTAGTAATCTATGTATTAATAACTTAACTTCATATTGATTTAACAGAGTATGTACTTCGTAAGTCCCCACTGGGGAACAAAGGACAAGGCACTTCCAGCCTTCTTGATTAAACAGGATTTTGTTCAGTTTAACTGGAAGCTTTTCATAGAATCATAGAATCATAGAATCATAGAATATCCTGAGTTGGAAGGGACCCTTAAGGATCATCAAGTCCAACTCTTGACACCGCACAGGTCTACCCAAAAGTTCAGACCATGTGACTAATGCACAGTCCAATCTCTTCTTAAATTCAGTCAGGCTCGGTGCAGTGACCACTTCCCTGGGGAGCCTGTTCCAGTGTGCAACCACCCTCTCTGTGAAGAACCCCCTCCTGATGTCAAGCCTAAATTTCCCCTGCCTCAGCTTAACCCCGTTCCCGCGGGTCCTGTCACTGGTGTTAATGGAGAAAAGGTCTCCTGCCTCTCGACACCCCCTTACGAGGAAGTTGTAGACTGTGATGAGGTCTCCTCTCAGCCTCCTCTTCTCCAGGCTGAACAGGCCCAGTGACCTCAGCCGTTCTTTGTACGTCTTCCCCTCCAGGCCTTTCACCATCTTCGTAGCCCTCCTCTGGACACTCTCCAACAGTTTCATGTCCTTTTTATACTGTGGTGCCCAGAACTGCACACAGTACTCGAGGTGAGGCCGCACCAGCGCAGAGTAGAGCGGAACAATCACCTCCCTTGACCTACTAGCAATGCTGTGCTTGATGTACCCCAGGACACGGTTGGCCCTCCTGGCTGCCAGGGCACACTGCTGGCTCATATTCAACTTGCTGTCTACCATGACCCCCAGATCCCTCTCTTCTAGGCTGCTCTCCAGCGTCTCATTGCCCAGTCTGTACGTGCAGCCAGGGTTTCCCCGTCCCAGGTGCAGGACCCGGCACTTGCTCTTATTGAACTTCATGCGGTTGGTGATCGCCCAGCTCTCCAACCTATCCAGATCCCTCTGCAAGGCCTTTCCACCCTCATTCGAGTCCACAACTCCTCCAAGTTTGGTGTCATCAGCAAACTTGCTCAAAATACCTTCTATTCCTACATCCAGATCGTTTATAAAAATATTGAAAAGTGCCGGCCCTAAAATGGAGCCTTGAGGGACCCCACTGGTGACCGCCCACCAGCCTGACGCAGCCCCATTTACCATAACCCTTTGGGCCCTGCCCGTTAGCCAATTGCTCACCCATCAGATGATGTTTTTATTTAGCTGTATGGTGGACATTTTGAACAGTAGGATCCTATGGGAAACCGTGTCAAAAGCCTTGCTGAAGTCCAAAAAAGTCACATCAGCTGGTTTCCCTTGGTCCACCATACGGGTGATCTTATCATAAAAGGAAATCAGGTTAGTTAGGCAGGACCTACCCTTCACAAACCCATGCTGGCTGGGACCAATGACTGCTTTGTCCCCCAGGTGCGCCTCAATAAGTTCGAGAACCATCTTCTCCATGATTTTACCAGGCACTGACGTGAGACTGACAGGCCTGTAATTGCTAGGGTCTTCTTTCTGACCCTTCTTGAAAATCGGCACAACATTTGCCAGCTTCCAGTCTACCGGGACCTCTCCAAATTCCCAGGATCGTTGAAAAATAATTGAGAGAGGTTCCGCGATGACGTCCGCTACCTCTTTCAGCACCTGGGGATGAATCCCATCTGGACCCATGGACTTGTAGGGATCCAGGTGGAGTAGCAAATCCCGCACACGTTCAGGGTCGGTTGGGAGTTTGTCATCCCCACCGTCCCAGTCCTCCAGCTCAGGGCACCCTGGGTCCCGAAGCCCATCATCGGCATTGAAGACAGAGGCAAAGAAGGCGTTAAGCGTCTCTGCTTTGCCTATGTCATTGTCTGTGAGGAGACCTTCCCTATCAAGGAGCGGCCCTATGTATTCTTTAGTTCTCCTTTTTCCATTCACATATCTAAAAAAACCCTTTTTGTTTTCTCTCACAGACACAGCCAGCTTCAACTCTAGGTGTGCTTTGGCCACACGAACTTTCTCCCTACAAACACGAACAGTATCCCTGTATTCTTTCCATGACACCTGGCCCTCCTTCCAGTAGCGAAACACTCTCTGTTTCCGCCTAATCTCCATTAGAATGTTCCTGGTCAGCCACGCCGGCCTCCTGCCCCGCCTGCCTGACTTGCGATATTTAGGAATTGCCTGATCTTGTGCTTCTAGGAGGCATCGCTTAAAGAATGACCAGCACTGGTGGACATCGAGGCCTTCAAGAGCAGTTTCCCAGGGGACCTTGCTGACTAGTTCCCTGAGCAGCCTGAAGTCCGCTTTCCCCATATCTAGGGATGAGGTTTTGGTGGCACTTTTCCTTCTGTCACCGTAAATTTTGAACTCAACCACTTCATGGTCGCTATGACCAAGGCGGCCACCAATCAGCACATCTCCCACCAGACCCTCTCTGTTTTCTAGCAACAGGTCTAGGAGGGCACCTTTCCTAGTTGGCTCCGTTAGCACCTGCACCAAGAAGTTATCACCTAAGTGCTTCATGAACCTCCTGGACTTTCTCGTGTCAGCCGTGTGGCACTCCCAGTTAACGTCTGGCAAGTTGAAGTCCCCCATAAGGACAAGGGGAGTTAATCTTGAGGCCTCTCTTAGTTCTGTAAAGAATAATTTATCGGCGCTATCGTCCTGGCCAGGCAGTCTGTAATAGACTCCCACAACGACATCCCCTTTATTCGTTTGTCCCTTGATCCTTACCCAGAGGCTCTCAACTTTGCCATTGCCGACCTGAAGTTCCACACAGTCCAGCCCTTGCTTCACATACATCGCCACCCCACCACCTCGCCTACCCTGCCTGTCCCTCCTGAAGAGCCTGTAACCATCTATCGCAACACCCCAGTCACAGGACTCATCCCACCAGGTTTCGCTTATGCCGATGATGTCGTAGTTGCGGGACTGGGCCAGGACTTCTAGCTCATCCATTTTATTCCTCATGCTGCGTGCGTTCGTGTAGAAGCACTTCAGGTGCGTCTCCTTACACTCAGCACCTTGTGGATCTGACCGAAGGACCTCACTGGCACACAGCCCCTCTGATTCTAGCGTACCATCCTTTAGGTCTTCACCGGCGTGCCTGGTTTTAGCCCCTTCCCCCTTCGACTCTAGTTTAAAGCCCTATCTATCAGCCCTGCCAACTCCTGACCAAAGATCCTTACCCCTCTCCGAGAGAGGCGCATCCCATCCGGTGCCATCAGGCCCGGTGTAGCATAGACCTTCCCGTGATCAAAGAACCCAAAATTCTGTCGGTCACACCAGTCTCGAAGCCACGAGTTTATGTGAACAGCACGCCTTTCAGCTTCGATCCCCCCTATTGGAAGGACAGAGGCAAACACAACCTGCGCCCCTGATCCTCTGAGTAGTCGCCCCAAATCCCTAAAGTCTCTTTTGATCACCTTTGGACTTCTCGTTGCTACTTCATCGCTACCAGCCTGAAAGACCAGTAGCGGGTAGTAGTCAGTGGGCCGTACCAGGCGCTTGACTTTCTTGGCAAAGTCTCTCACCCGAGCCCCAGGGAGGCAACAGACTTCTCTGCGGGTTGGGTCCGGTCGGCATATCGGTCCCTCTGTCCCTTTCAGAAGGGAGCCCCCCATAACAATAGCACTTCTTTCTTTTTTGAAGGATGATGTGGCAATGCGATGTGTAGGTCGCCTTGTCTTAGGCGCCCCCTCCAACTGGGACGGGTTTTTATCTACTTTGTCATTCAGATTGTCTTGTTCTAGTCCTTCATATCGATTATTTAAGGGTAGATGAGAAGGTGAGGTGGGCAGAGAGAGGGCTCGCCTACCACCCCGAATAGGCACCTGCCTCCATTCCCCCCCTTGATCTAGGTCTCCTCCCGCTGCCTGGCAGGAGGAGGGAACCTCCGTCTTCTGCATAACAGGAGACGCCTGTGCTGTGGCAGGCTTGTGAGCCTGCCTCAGAGAGGGTAGAGTGCACCTCCACCAGTCAATTTCCATCTCTGATTCCCTTATGATCCTTAGCCTGTTCACCTCCTCCCGGAGCTCCGCTACCTGGCTGAGCAGCTCTTCAACCTGGGCACACCTCCCACAGGCATACTCTCCACTGCTGTCGGAGACCGACAGAAGGCTGGGGCACACTCTGCAGCCCAGGACCTGGATGGCTGCGTGTTTCCCTGAGCCCTCCATCTGAGTAGCCACACTGGTGACCGTGGCTGGAGATGCCACACGAGATGCGGAGGCCACGGTTTTCTGCCTGGTTGATACCATGGTCAGGTTCTACGCAAGCAGGTTACAAGCACCGAAGGGAGAGGCAGCTGCAACAGAGCGACGATGGGCCCCCCGCTCACCCTGCCCGCGCGAACTGCCACGCCACGCCCTTCGACGCGCCACGCCCTGTTTGCCCGTCCTGTTCGCTGTGCTCCTGGTTGCTCGCGCTCCCTAGGGGCAACTTTTAAACAGCCTGGGAGGGGGCGCTGCTGGCTCCGCCTGCGCCTCGTCAGCCTCCCTCGCGAGGACTGCCGGGTCCCGGCGGCTCCCCCGAGAGGCCTCGATGCCGGACAAAAAGCCCTGCCCGCCTCGGTCCCCTGCTCCGCTGCAGAACACGTCTGCCCCGGAGCTGATCACCTTTGCAAAATTATTTCAAATTATTTCAGGTGATATTTAACTGATTAATTGAAATGGGTCTAAATGCATCAGGAAAAAATAGAAGCAAAACAACATTGTTACTGCAAAACAAGTAAGTGAAGAACAGTAATTTGATTTTCTCAGTTGTTTTCATTAGTTCAGTTGGTGATTCAAATTAATTCTTTTTGAACAGTCATGTAATTTTTTCTGTTGGAACAAATGTTTAGTGAAATAATGGGATAACACAGTGAAGAATGCTGAAATATATTTCTTATACTGACTTTTGTCAGTGGAGGCTGCTATAAAGAGACAGGGAAGGAGAAAGAAATGAAGGACTTTTGATTAAAGCAAAAAGGAGACCTCTACAATTTTGTAATTTATTTTCTTTCCTGGAAAAACATTCTTAGGACCTCATGGGTAAGATTTTGAATTCTGTGGTTATAGTGCTGTTACCATGGAAGATAAATCTCACTTTACTATCACAGTATTTCAAACTTCTCCACTGTTAAGTGCTATTGATGTCTCTTGTTCTGCATCCTTACATTGTCATCTATGCTACATTCCTGTACACATTCACTGGGAAATTGCTAGATCCTGTCTTATCACACAATCAGATTTAAACTAGTGTCTACCTTCCTACTCCCTGTACTCACAAATTATCATAGATACACATTAACCTTTCATCATAGATATACATACCTTTTCAGATCCCATACTTTTTGCAATCTTTTTCCTGTCCCATCCACCTACCTTCACATTTCTTGCCTTCTGTTGTCTTCTATACTCTGAGATATAATTGAGATAGAGGCTTGAATTGATTTAGTAAATACTTTTTAAATCTAATTTAGGTTAAACATAAAAGATATGATCAGATCGGAGTAGCCCCTCCGCTCCTCTCCTCCCCCCCCCCCCGGGTTTTTTTTTTCCTGACAACAAGTACTAACCAAAACTGTGTCAGATGTTTTTCAGCTCAGTCTTGTATATTATAATGGTCACCTATCTATGAAGTATCACTTTATGCTTCCACATAAAATAAACTTCCAATAATCACACTGAATCACAGAATCACAAAATAGCTTCCAGGGATGGGGCATCCACAGCTTCCCTGGGCAACCTGTGCCAGTATTTCACCTCTCTCTGAGTGAAGAACTTTTTTCCAATGTCTAATCTAAATCTACCATTACCAAAGGTTTAAAACCATTACCCTTAATCCTATTACTACATTCTTTGATGAGGAGTCTCTCCCCAGCTTTCCTGTAGGCCCACTTTAGGTATTGGGTGGAAATATATATTTATAGTGTCAGAGGGTAGTATAATCCTAAAGTCCTCCAATGATCTCAAAGAGATGCTACTGATCTTCCTATTATCTGAGGGAACATTTATGATTTTATATATTTGCTGGGTAAAAATATTTTACAAATTGATATTAAATCTAAAAATATGCTGTTTTATCAAGAAACCACCCTTACACATCCCTTGGCAAATTTGTGATAGTGGTAAAGATCTCCTACATGCACAACATTCTCTCTTTTTGGTTATGCTATCATAAAATGAGTTGTTGCTCACCAATAATATTGTCTTTGTATGAAGTTGAAATAGAAAGCATATGTAGGTCAGGGCATGCTTGACACCCATTAGGTGACTGCAGTTATACTTAATGCATCATCATGCCTTATAAGCAAACTTTTCACTCGGTGCATTAATACTTTAGGTTGTTACAAAAATATTTGTACTAGTTGAGTTACTACTTGATGTTCAAATAATTGGTTCTGACATAGGCAGCACTAAGTGATCTGGGAACTTCCAGACTGAAACACTTCCTTTCTTCTGTCATTTGGTGAGAGTGGATATCAGTCATGGATTTGCTTCTGCTCTTCTTGGAGCTGTCTTTTAGGATTATTCCATGTACTTAGTCTGGGAATGTTTATATGTCTTGTTCTTTCAAGCAAATTGCTAATCTGTCCAATTTCAATGGTTTAAATGTCACATCATTTAAGATTTAACTGGAAACACCTATGCTAAGAAAAATATACAGCGAGTATTCAAGCCAGAGGCAAGTGTGATTTAGAACATGGGAGCCTTCTCAATGTAGGGATTACTCTCTGGCACGGCATAGCAAAAACAGACTGCTGAAATGGAGAGTTGTTGAAAGAGAGGCAGAATGGCTGATCCACTTTCAATTCCATTCCTTGCGTAGTTCAAGCACTATAGCAAGAAAATGGAAGAGAGGGACTAATTGAGAATTTAAGGACCCCTTCATACCTTTTGCTCATGAGTGTATCCAGATTGTCCAAACTTAATTTTCTAATCTTATAAAATTCAATATGAAATCTCTGAATCATCAGTCTTCAGAAATTTTATTCATAGACACTGTACATAAAAAGGAAATATACAACCAATGTGGGTAGATAGTTTGATGTCTATCTACACATGATGAATATGAGAAAAAAACAAACAAACAAACAAAAAAACAAACAGTGGGTACCTATGAACATCTATATGAATCTTAGGGTTTAGCATATATGGTGGTAACAAGGACACTACATGCCAGGTTATACACTTCACAGTAGTTGGAAAGCTGGGGAGAGGTGAGGAACAGGAAAGATTAAACAATACTTCAAACTTTTCAGGACCACTAAGCAACTGAATTTTCAGGTGTATCAGTGAAAGAAGGCAAAGAAGTACCTTGACAAGAAAATCTTTCTGAGGCTGCATGTTCTTGGGTAAATTATTCTTCAGTGGAACACGGAGTTAACAGAGAGTTTCCCAATTATTTCTCATCATGTTTACACATAAAATTTTCCTGCTTCCTCTCCAAGTGCCTAACACTTACTAAATACAACAAAGTCTTATGAAAGAAATTTTTAAAATCACATGATAGCTGTGCCCTTAACACCGGGAGCCATTCAGAATCTACAGGACATGACACAAGTCCTACCAAAATGCAATGGTGAGACAGAAAATTAATTAGTATTCAGCTCAATCTAAAATATCTAATATAAATACTATTTACGAAATCCCTTGTTATCTTTACATTTATTCATCTTAGAATTATCAGTGCAACACAGATCCTCTTAAACTTGTTTACTAGTAAATGGCTAATCTGTTCAGATGTTAATTACTCTATTATTACTTGAGATTAAACAATAAAAAAATATATTAGCCACTGACAGTATTTGATTAGCAATTATGCTTTACTTTATGAAGGCTATTGCAGTGAACCAAGATATGATTCCCCAGTGAAACAGGTTATGAACTAAAGTCAGACTAGAAATCTTAAAGGTAACAGCTGCCTTCAAAGAAGTACCAAACTGTATGTGAAACCCAGGCATCCAACAAGAATGGAAGGGTCTCTGAAATGTCAGGTCAAAGTATGTTTGACATCAAACTTAAAGTCTAATTTTCAAAATTTATCATTAACAATGTTAATTTTCCCCTACCCTCCTTCCCACACATATTAGAAATATTGTTTCAGGTAAATATATTCAGGCAATTTATAAAAAACATTAGTTTATAAATGGGAGTAAATGGGAAATGTAAAGTTTAACTTGATCTCAGAGTATCTACTTGCATTGATTTACATCTCTGTGTATTCTCAGTCTAAGCTTCAGCTTAGTAACGTGGTGTTACAAATACATAGTGTAATTTGCAATCTGTTACACCATTGTGTAATGTTCCATAAACAAACAAGAATGTACAATTAATGATTTAGTATGTATTTCAACATGATAAGATATATAAAATGATGCACATTTTTCTTTATTGAAACAAAAGAACCATCACTACTCCTTGCTTTTTCTCCAGTCTTTTTTTTTTTTTTTTTTTTTTTGGGGGGGGGGGGTGGTGTCAGGAGAGATGGTTTTATTTTGCATAATATAAATATCTATTAGGTAAATGCAATCCAAATTAAGAGAGATTAGGGAGAAAATTTGAAGAGTTTATCCCACTTTCTCTGAACGAACAAAATGATCTTAAAAAGGACAATACATATTACTGAACAATAACACTTTCAAAAGGAACAATAAGTATTAGTTTAATGTGGACAAGTAAATCTGCATCTAATATTAATAAAATAATGGTTACAATATTAATCAAAGTTCTGATAAATTTCAAAAGACTTACTATGCCGACAAAGAATGGTTTCCTTTTCCTTTCCCAATAGGAAATCATATTTACACCAAGACCAGCAGCACACTCAATTCTCAACTCACCAAGTCTAGAAGGATTTCTGTACTACTGAAAGGGCAGAAGTTTTTAGTCCTCATTTACAAAAGAGGTAGATTGAAAACAAGGATCTTAATATTATCCAATATTAACACAGTTCCAATATTAAATATGGAAGTACTGTACCATTTCTCTTATTTTTGAATGCTTTAACTGTATCTACTAAACAAAAGAGGCTGATTTTATTACTAAATGTCCTAAACAAGATGCCCAAATTCATGTTTCTGTACCTTTAGCCTATACCACCATTTGAAATATAATTTGCACTGCTGTCTAAAATAACAATTTCCAGATAATCTCATTGTTCTCATGCAAGGAGTAACAGAAGAACATAAAGATTAACCAGTTTTGATGGCAGGGTTGATTGAAGACAAAAGTAAGTTGAGTTTTTTTTGTTTGGTTGGTTGTTTGGTTGTTTTTTTGGTTTGGTTTGGTTCAAAAATGAAATTAATTGAGTGGAAAATAGCTGTAAATCAGTCTTTTTTTTTTTTTTTAATATCTGATAGGAAATATTAAAAGAAATAATGGCTAGAAGGGAGTAGTACAATTAAAGTAATTGGATAGAGGAGGTAGGCTCCTTGCTTTCACTCAACCCCCCTCATTGTCTAACCTTTTTTACAGATGTTTCCTTTGAGTAGAAATTTTTATTCATGTCACTTTAAGGGAATTAAAATTAGACTAGATTATGGGACGGCAAACATACTATACTTAATAAACTCACACTGGAAGTAATGTGAAGTAACTGTGAGGTTGAGATCTCTTTCTCTTGAATTCAGTCAGTGCCTATCTTCCTGATTCTTCTTGAAGTCTTCAGTATTAGTTCAAGTAGCTAATCTTGCAGTGAATTACATGTTGCCTATAACTTGCAGTGCAGGTAAAAACTAAGGATATAAATATCATTCATAGTTAAGTTTCTTGGGGATGAAATGGTTAACAGCAGTGGCACTTAACAGATCATAATAAGTAAGAAATTAAGTTAAGTTAAAAAAGGATAAATTTTGTTATCATCATACTGTTTTGAATAATCTCACAAAAGAAATGGAACAAGTGGGAAATTGTATTAGAATAATTTACTACTCATCTAGTCTAATTCATGGGATATAATAATTTATTATTTACCTCTTGTTCTTATACAAGTTCTTACACTTAATTTACTTTTTTTCTTTGTTATTTCTTCCCAATACTGAGACTGTCTTTTAGGAATAAAAACAGCACAAAGATATAACTATAAAAACTATAAATATACATACATTTATACCATGAGACTGTAAATATAGATGCACTTAAATATTAGTTAAATTATACATAGTATTTTTTGTAAAACTAGCCTTATGCATTTTAGGGGTAAAGAATTATGTGCATAGTGTTTGTGTGCATCTTCCACTGAAGCACGTGAAATTCCAGCTCTTGATGTGTGTGACTACATAAATCAGCAATTAGTTTGATCCAGCAAATTGCTGCCTGTATGTTGCACTATTGTTTTTTCCTGCCTAAGTGGATTGGCTATGCCTTCATCTATGTTTTTCTTTACTGTATTGAGCATTAACAATTTATTACAAATTCTTATTATTGTTTATGTATATTTGAAAAGTATTATGAAGAATTACCCTTTAGTTCATAACTGAGGTATGAGCTTCAATTTATTGTTCAGTTGCATTCTGCTTGCACAAATAGCGCATTAGAATAATAAATGATAATCTGAATGATAACATAGTGCTGATGCTAATTCATCCTTTTATATTTACTCCATTATTTTACAGTTTGTCATGTTCATGTAATTAAAAAAAAATATATATCATTTTCATTTTGTAACTTAAAAAGAAATATTCATTTAAATCAGGAACTCTTTAATATCTCCAAACTATTAATTAGGACTAAAATTACAGCAAGTTGAGTTCTCAGAGTTTGAAATTTTAAAGAGAAATATGATCTAGACAGATTTTATTATTCAGAGAACCTGAAGGAAAATAATTAAGCTCTGTCCATATTTCTTAGCAAGAGCTTTAATGACACTCAATCTCTACTTTCCTATAGGCAGCTACTGCACTCAGTGATTTATGGAAAAATATTAGTGAATTCAGTAATGAGATTTTCTGCCAGAGAAAAAGGCTGTCCTAATTGATACACTGATACAGTTAGAGCCCAAACAATATATGCACTTTCTGATCAGTCAGTTATTACATTGAAAATTGTTTTCAATACTATTTGCAAACATAACATTGAAGACAATTCATGTATTGGATTAAAGAGTTCTGTGTAAAATTGAATGGGTGCAAATACAGTAACTAATTAGAAAATTATCTAATGGTCCAAAATTAGGGAAATAAGAGCTAGAGGTAAAACTGATTTTAGGAGGGTGCACATTTGATTGAAAAATTTCTCTCAACATTTCCTATTAAATCAAGTGGGAATTTCAGAGAGGGTACTTTGGAGGGTCTACATAAAATCTGTGGGTGACTCTAGAAGGAGTTAAGTCTCCTCATACACCAAGGATTAAAATGCACAACGACCATGACAAATGGTCTAAAATTAAGATAAAATATAATAAAAGTACTAAAAAGTACAATATTTCAAGAGAAACAACAACAACAACAAAACACAACTATATGAGTTGGAGAATAAAGTCCTGAGAAGGACAACGTGCTGACAATGAAACAGCAGTTCATACTGTGAGGGTGCCTGCATATATATATTTTACCTCTTGATAAAATGTCCTGGATAACAACAGATGATACAACGGGAATGTAAGTCTACAAAGTATATTTGTATTGAGCACCCGAAAGGGTCTGTCCTGAGATGGTGTTTTCCAAAAGTGAAGGATGCTGAAAAGGAAGCTGGAAATAACCACCAGCCAGATACAAGGATACAGTAACAACAGACTTTGTAAACAAATAAGGAATCAACAAAGAACTAGTACAACACAAAAATGTTTAGTAATGTGAAGGGAGAGATGGGGAACAGAACAGTGAGAACCTGCTTTGGTGCTGCCAGTCTCCCTTAGGCATCATGGCCTCTGCTGAGGCTGGTCAGAGCAGCCTTCTGTGGGATGCTGCGAGGAGCCTGCACCAGCTGCTAGAGGGACAGTGTGGGGAGCAGCACATGGGGACTCACAACCCTGTGGGTACAAATGGTATCATGGGGGATTTTGTCATCAGAACGTGTATTAGCTGCTTACAAGGAGAGGCATAAGCACATACATATGAAGCTGATGCAGTCAAATCTCCAAATATTAGGTAAGATGTGGGCACACTGGTAACCCACACATCCTGTGGCAGTGTTGAGTGTGCACATAAATCTGAGTATGGAGGTTGAGGTGGTTATAAATTTTTGTTGTTAGTTATTGGTCATTTAGATGTTTGTAGATGTGTATTAACAACTCATCTCAAGTTGCTCATATTATGATTTATCTGTTGTATTATTGATACTGGTTCTGAATGCATCACTTGTTAATTTTGTGTTCTTAGTAGACCAATAAACTACTTAATTCAGGATTTGATTTAAACCATGTTAGCTGAGCAGTTCTTTTCCTGTGAAAGACATTCTTTACAGAAAGGCAAAAAAAAAAAAAAAAAAAAAAAAGTCTGGAGAAAACTTATATAACCATAATGTAACCTCTTTGGTAGAACACTTTAATTTCAGTTATTACCAAAACAATATCACAAAAAATAGCTTACATTGATGTGGCAATATGAAAGGGATCTTGGATTTGTAAGAAACAAAGAATTTTGTTTGGTGAGTATTGATAAAAGAGGATTGAGAAACAGTACAGCTGCAATTTTTAAAAATGTAAAATGCTATAAAGGAAAGATCATCTCAATGGCCACTCTATTAAGGACACCAAAAAAAAGTCATAAAAAGCCTAAAGTTAACAGTGAAGATTTAGATTGTATATTAGGAAAACTCCCCAAATATTGCAGTTGTGAAGTATTTTAAGTAGTTAGTTACAAGAAACGTATCTTATTGGACAGTTTCAAGAAAGATTCATTGGAAGCCCATACAGGTTTCTGTACTTCTTCCAAGTAAATGTGAAGTTTTGTAAGTTTTGTAGTATTACAAAATACTACAAAAATAAACAAAACAAACAAAAAACACACAACAACAACAGAAAACCCTACAGCTGAAGGATCCCATAGCTGCAACAATACTCAAGGAATGAGTTTCTGGAAATAAACACAGTAATTTCAGTGTTTTTGGTTAACGCTACGATAAAGCTCTGACTTCCTCTTTCCAATGCTGACAGTGAAGCTGGCATTACACATACACAATACATTGGCCTCCAATGTAGCATTTTATACCTTTTTCCTTCAGCTGTTTCCTCTTTCGCATTGTACTCTTTAGACAAGACAGCAGGTGCTGTTACTGTGGAATGAATATTGGTAAGGACATAACACGTTCAAGGCAATCACTTCTGACCTGGTGTCACTTGTTTATTTTTGCATGCTTACTATGATTATACCCTGCCCTTATTTGCATTGGATTAGTGGATTTTCACTGTCTCTTTAACAGAAGGGAACATATGGCACTGAGCTTTAAAAGTATGCTACAAAACATAACGAATGTTGGATTGACATTGTTACACCCGTAGGCTTTGTTGATAAAAACAAATACTTATACAGTATGACATTCTTTCTGCAAATTGGTACCCCTACTCAATGTATTATTCATGAGAAAAAGGATCAGATAGTATGGACTTGGTAAATGGGTAGAAACAGAAATAACCAAGCAGAGAATAGAATATAATTCTGTATTACAGAATAAAGGACCTGAATTCCATTGCTAGAAACAGACAATAAACTTTTCAGTATATTTTGAAGTCATCAGGACTGAGGCTTGTCAGGCTTGCTCTGTATGAACTTTTCTTGACCTTCCTGTAACTTTTTAAAATTTGATTTCTAATTGATAAGGTGTCTGCATCTAATCTGTTTTACTTTTGTTTCTGTTTGTATTATACAACCATAGTTTTATATAGATAAAGAGCCATTATTCTGTGTAGAATGATGTATTTATGACTAATGTAATGATGTAGTATAGAGAAATACAGACCTAGTATGATAATGGAGGCAAAGCAGAGACACAAGATGAGGCATAGAGAAGCACAGATGTAGGATGTGGCATAGGCTGATGGATCCCATGGCTATAAACCACTGATTTACAGTCAATTAAAGAAAAGGACACTTGGAGCTGGAAAAACCTGGTTTAGGGGTAAGAAATTGTCCTGGTTTCAGCTAGTATAGAGTTAATTTTCCTTGTAGTAGCTGGTATGGTGCTGTGTTTGGCATTTAGGATGAGAGGAATGTTGATAACATACTGATGTTTTAATTGTTGCAGAGCAGTGCTTACACTAAGCCAAGGACTTTTCAGCTTCTCACTCTGTCTTGCCAGCGGGCAGGTTGGGGGTGCAGCAGGAGCTGGGAGGGGACAGACCCAGGACAGCTGACCCAAACTGACCAAAGGGTACATATCCCATACCATCTGATGTCATGCTGAACAATATATAGGGGTGGCTAGCCAGAGTGGGGGGTCTGGCTGCTTAGGGATAGGCTGAGCATCTGTCAGCGGTGGTGAGCAATTGCATTGTGCTTCACTTGTTTGTACACATTATTATTAGTACTATTATTATTATTATTTTCCTTTATTTTCTGTCCTAATAAACTGTCTTTATCTCAATCCACAGGTTTTCATTTCTTTCTAATTCTCTCTCCCCATCCCAGAGAGGGAGGGGGGAGGATGGGCAAACGCCTGTGTGGTGCTTAGCTGCTGGCCAGGTTAAACCATAACAACAACATAATAACAGTGTACAATTAGGTGTCTTTTACTGCTACTGGGACTTGAATATCTCTTCTGAGATATTGTTACACAGTTATCAGGAGGAAGATATAGTATGACAGTACCAGATCTGGTGGCTCATCTGTCTTACTCTGTAGAGATTCTTGAGATTTCAGGCATTAAACAGACTCAGTAGCCTTTCTTTTTCTTCCTTTTGGAAGCTGAAGCATATTTCTTCTATTTCTCCTTATTATGTGCTTTTTTTGGTGACCATTTTGTAAGATAGTTGGACAATTTCATATGGTAATAGTAATGTTGTTCCTCAAGCTGAATACAAATCATGTATGGCAGCTTCTGGGACCCCACATTTTACTGACACTTTTGTTTGTCTTCAGCTGTTTTTTAAAACATTTGTACATTTCCATTGCAGCTAACACAATTTATCACATTACAGATAAGCTTCATCTCAAATGTCTGTTAAATAGAATATCAGCAGCTGTCAATCAGTGATTCTTTAGTGTTCTTCCTGCAAGATAATGACACTAAATAGCTTACTACTTCACCCTGCAGCCTTTCATTATCTGTTTATTATTTTAACACTGATTTCTACCAACCCATATACCATGCAGGCTATATGTCTAACCTCAGACTTCTTGGAGTACTATTTGAAGTCATGTTGAGTAATCTACAGTTTGTTCTCACACATATATTAAGTCTATCATGTCCTGAAAAAACAATTTTGACTTACAGGCAGCACCTTTTTTGTTGTCACATTTTTCTTAGGAACCTATAGAAAGTGAATTAAAAAAATTAGCAATCTGAAATTTTGCTGCAATTGTACAAGACGTTGTACTGTTCTGCTATTCAGTCACATCTCAAACTGGTATGACTATATCCTGATTTTTTTGTTTGTTTGTTTTTAATTGACTCTTTATGTGCCTCCAGGGTTCAAAAGAAATGGTGTCCCAAAAGTTGCTTAATTATTTTTGGTTTTAAAAAATAGAAGACTGCGGGGACAAATGAGGGGAAAGGACAATTCAGTGGAAGAGGTCAATTTCAATAGTGATAAGAAAAGCAGTTCCTTTTGTTTCATCAAAACAGTTTTGTCATGGCTTTCAGTTGAGGCCATTATTTTTGGAATACAATTGCAGAGTTGGATAGAATCAAAGCATATGGTTTTCTGCATCTTCAGCTATTTATTCTTCTATGCAGCTGGCACCAATGACATCATGTCAGTAGATATAATTCCTTGTATTCCAATACTGATGATTATATATTCCCTATTATTATAGCAGTGCTGTCAACTTTGAGTCATGATCAGTGATTAAAATACTAGAAGCTGTGCTTGTGCATCTTGTGACTGACAGTGGGTCAGTGACTAAAGGAAGGAACAGTGAAGAAAAAAAATAGTTTTACTGTCTTTTAGCAATGAGCTGTAAGTGCCGTTCAGCAAAATGGTGAAATAATCTCTCAACTTTTACTGTCATTAAAAGTAAACTGATGAAGAGTATGAGAACCCTAAAAGCAAACTAGCTAATATAGACCAAATTATGTTGAAATGGGCTTTTCTCAAACTATGATGAACAATAATTTCAAAGCTGTATTACAAAGTGTTTGCTTATGGAAAAATGAAACTATTTGATCTTTGACACTACCTTGAAAGAAGGCACCTTCATTTCAAAGAATAGGGAGAATTCCTTCAAGCGTGAATTGAGTGAACTGGAAAAAAAATGACAACGGGAAAGAAAATTGTTCTGCTGCTTCTGTGAATACAGAATTGTTAAAATAATCTCTTTGTATGAACCACCAAATTATGTATATTAGAAAAGATCAGAAAGTCACCAGAGACTATTAATTACCTTGCAGCAGAAAAGAAGAAATACCTATGGAGGATGAAAATTTACATTCAAGAACACTGATTTAATAGCTTTAGGAGGTAATACCATTACACAATATTTTCAAGACATGGCCCAAACCATACAGTTTTCAGTTTCTCTTAAAATAGTTCCTATTTTACTTTGCAAACTTTGTAACTGAATGAGACTATGTAGGTTTTACTGTCAATATTTTTTTTTTTTTTTAAGTTTGTTGCCCTTTTCCTACTTGAACATGGGCAAAGATATATGTATATGATGTGGATAATAGTTTTATAAAGGAAGTGATATGGACTGGGGCCAGTGCATTAGAATTAGCATCAAAAAGTGCATGTTTAGTGCTGGTCTTGCGGAATTCAAAAAATGGTCACTAATATTTCCTAAGAGCTTCCTAAGTTCACAAAAAAAAATCATTGGCAATGAGAAAACGCCAGACTACATAAGAAGTCTCTTGAAAAGTGCAATGAAAAGGGATTGCTTTATCAAAACTAGATCTATGAAATTACATGTATTGTCAGATTTCTGAAATTGTGAACAATATGGTTTGCTTCTCATTCTGATATAAGGTAGTTATCAAATATATATATATATATTTTTCTCATTGTTTTCAGAAATGCAAGTATGTATTTATTTATTTATTTATTTTACTGAACATTCATTTGAAATAAATAACCATGGAAATAAGTTTGATTTTGACCCTGCTTGAGCAGGGGGGTTGGACTAGATGATCTCTGAAGGTCCCTTTCAACCTCAGCCATTCTGTGATTCTGTGAAATGAAACACTGCTTAACAGGTTTGTTTAAAACTCTGGTGTTTTCTTGTGACTTAATGATCTCTATTTACTGGAGCATGACAAAATTATATATATTAAAAAAAAAAAAAAAGTATAAAATGTCTTATAGTTGCTAAAAAATAGTACTTTTTCCAGAAGTTTAATTTCCAGATTTGTAAAATAGAAGAAAACTGTTCTGACACATTTAAAACCTATGACATGTGTCTGAAAAATGTTCATAGAATACCTGAGTTGGAAGTGACCCACAAGGATTATCAAGTCCAACTCCTGTGTTGGCACTCAATAGTGACAGAAAAAGCTAAACAAATGATTTCACTTTCAATAGCCTAACAAATGAAAGAATGGCTGGAAGAGAAACACCTTTACAAAAATATTGGAATTTTGGTTATGATTTGGCAGCCAAGAAAAACATTCAAGGGTGTTGTGATAGCTAATAAGACTGGAATTTATTCAGGACTTTCTTGTTTTATTACAATAAAAATAAAGAAAGGCAATTTTGGAATGTGAGCTGATAAGACAAGTGTAGCCTTCTTGCCATTATCACTGTATAGTCATAGGAGTTCACTGTTTCAGCCTTGCTACTAATGGAAATGAAATATTGATGTAGCCTGGAGGGATCCTGTTAGAAATGGACATTGATACTTTTGAACCATCACTCACTTTGGATTTCATCCCTCTCATTAGAACTGATAGATATAACTGTAGACATGCAGAATTACACCTTTTGTTGCCCTATCACATATTTAGTCAATAGGCCTAAACTTTTTTGACCCATATGAAACTTTTTTTTTTTTTTTTTTTCCATATATATGAAAAATAGCTTGTTGACATTTAGACATTCTGTTCTCTGTGTTGTCTCTGTGGGCATAGAAAATACTCTCTAAAATATCTGAGGTCTGCTATCTGTTTTTTCTGACTTTTCAATACTAAATTAAGTGTTTTTGTTTGTTTGTTTGTTTTCCTGCTTTTCTTTTTTCGGAAATTTTCAAAGCTTCTAAACATTTTTGTTACCATACTATGGATTTCTGTTGTCTACATCTTTCTTATAGTTCAGTGGCCAAAAGAACAGAATTCCAAGTGAAACCTCACCAGTGCCAAGTAGAGCAGAATAATTACCATCTGTGTCTTACATTTTACACCTCTGTAAAATCCTACTAAAATGACTTTTGCCTTGAGTCACCCATACAGGTGACTCACATGCTAATAGTAATTTTCCACAGTATGTAGAATCTTTTTCAGTACTGTTGCCAAGCAAAATATTTCCTGTTTTCTATTTGCGCATATGATTTTTCTTCTGAAATGTGATAATATTTTTGCTTTTATCATATTTTGCTTCATTTTATTGATTTCTTAAGGTTATGAAGAACATTCCAAATTCAATTGCTTTTGCATAATGTGAGAGATAAAGACAGGCCATTAAATAGATGCTTTTTAATTGGATTGAACCTTCTTAAAAGTCACATTAAAATTATTAAAGCAAATATTACACACTTACACTGTAAAACCAACAAGATTGATGTTAAGCACTCTGTATCACTAACCTTCTGCAAGGATTCCTGTGGAAATCCCTAGTGATTTATAAGCACAATCACAGTCCCTTTGGCTTACAGTTGCTGAGTGCACTCAAAGTATAACCTCTTTTATTAATTCCTGCTTCACAAGCTCTTTGAGGATTTGCAAATTCTTGTAAAATTGTACAATCCATTGAATTTCTTCCATCTTTTGACAATATACTGTGCTGGCAGTCACTGTGAATACAACCTTTCTTGCTGTTCTTGCTGTTCTTACTTAACTTTGACTCTCAAAGTTTTTTGTTTAAGAATAGTTTTCTCTTCACATTGTCAGACTCTGTCCACTCTCCAGCCTGGCCTGATTCTGGGCTTCCTGAGTCACGGACACATTCCCATCAATACTCTCGCCCAAGTTCGCCCAGTGAACTTGTATCTTGGTGAATCAGTTATTAGGTCCAGTGTTTTAAGTTTTACCCATATATCATTTTCCAGTTATTCACAAGATGTTTTATAGATTATCATTCCTTTTTCTGAACTACGTAAACATGCCTCTGTGTTATACTTATTTTGGGTTTGGGTTATACTTTTCTTTAGCTTCTGTCAGGTGTTTTTTGCAATTGTTGTCATCTGTGTAAGCTAATTGAAAATAAGTAGAAAGATGGTGCTGAAGAAACAACCACTAAAAAAGTAAGGCTGTACCATGCATGTTTTTCATTTTACTGATATTTAATGTTTCCAAGTAGAGAATGAAAGGACACTAAGATTCTTTAATTTGTCTTTCTTATTTTCACAGATTTATTCCTACAGAGCTCAATCATTTTACCCCACCCTTTTAGAATTAATGATGAACTTAAAGTAAATAATTTCCTTTATTCCTGGTTGCACACAGTGTAGGAAATAGTCACTACTTTGGCATATGGTGGTTGGCAAAGAATTTTATTCAGTGTATTTTCCCTGCCACTTAACATGAGCCTTTTCCTTAGCTAACATGAGATTCTTAAAGATGATATATTTTTAAAGAAAATATTTGTTATGGTCTAATTATTTGCTTTCTTTATTCATATACCTTTATTCATGTACCTCAAGATATAGATCCATTGTAACGTTATCACCTGCTCTTCATGCAATTACTCACTTTTTGGCACATATATAGACACTGATTATTTGAAATAATACTTTGATAATACAATACAAATATAACACAGTATAACCTGTTTGACTAAATGATTGGATTTTGTTTTGATCAGTGTGACATTTTGCTTTAGTTCAATGTAGTACTGTAAGTAATAGGTCCCAGGTTGGAGTATACTCTCAAGATTTTATTTTTCTGTAGTTTATAAATGGATACAGAATCATGTGCATTTGAACAAGCAGCCTTTCAGAACTGGTGTAGATACCAGCTAAGTAATCTACATGCCTAACCAGCTCCATACTGTGCAGAAAAACAGCATGAAAACCATTTATATGACACATAAAACTTAAATTGTGTATAATGTTCTTTTGCTCTGCATTTTACATAGAGGTAAATATTTACAGTTGCAGAATTAAAATGATAGCACCATTAACATATTCTGGAGAAAAACTACAGGTTACAAGGATGCAAAGCAAATTATCTGAGCTTTATCACCTTGAATTAAAACGACCTCAGACTGAAATGAAGTTCCTAGTCAGCTTTAGAGGTCAGCTTACCATGAACTTATGCAAAAATTCCCTTGCAAATAATTTTTTGCATATTCATGGCGTACATGAATTTAACTTCTTTGCCAAATTTATACATCTTGGTTAGCATCTTGAGAGATATGGAATGTATGCACTGGACCCAAGGAATATTTTTTTTTCTTTCATTATTCATTAAAAACAAATAGAAGATTAATAATTTACCTGTTTTATCTACAATTGTATAATATCTGCAGATTTTTTTAAAATTATTTTATTTATTTTTATTAGGGATGTCATCACAATCATTGCTTTCACTTGCAGGATCTGGACCAACACAGTAGTCATTTGGGGAATTTTTCAGAGTTCCTTACAGATAGACCAGATATTTTCAAAACATCTCTCTTATTTCACCTTTCCACAGTAGCTTGTCTCAGTACTTGGAGAATCTGTGTGTTTGAAGCTCCTCTCCAAACATTTTCCAAACACTTTTTATATTTTACAAAATCTACAACCTCCTGGTATCAATGTAAATAAATGAACAAATTAAAGGATATGTTATTATCAAAACCATATGCTTTCTGTGGAACTATGCTGAAAAAAAATAGTTGAATTTTTATAAACAACTGGAAACATACATGTCTTTTTATGAAGTTGATATTTTCCTGGGATGTGAAAAACTATGCTTCAAACTACATTATTCTGCATTTGAGCTGAATGTTTATGAGACAGTGACATTTGGGGGAAAGAATTTACTGTTGCATATGTGTTACTTTGTATATATAATTTGCTTTTTTTTTTTTTAAAAAAAAAAAAAAAACTTTAATCCATACTTTCCAGGAGATTGAGCTGAATTTTGAATTTAGGCAAGATAGTCAACAGTTCTGAGGCCTAGTGAGACATTTCTGTAAATCTGAGAGTGCATTGTATGAAATACTAGTTTATAACATTTTAATTCACTCATTACCTTCCTTTGGTTTAATCAATAATGAGCACCTTGACATTGGATTTGTATTTTTGGAAGCTTTTCAATATGGTTTGGAGTATTACAAATTTAAGTAGACAGAACAACAGTTTGTCTGTCTGGCTTCCTGCACAAACTTTTAAATCAATTCTAGCATGTTAAATATGTCTATCAAATTTACTTTCTAACTTCTCTGCTAGTCCATTTTTTACTGGAGTTTGATAGATCATAAAATAATTCAGTTTTGTAAGTCATACTAGCAAACTTATTAGTGATAAAGTCTTGCATCCAAAACATGTGTTACTATTGGATAAACTTATAATTCTAAATCTTTTGGAACTTTTATCAATTAGGTGAAGAAAAAATGCTTTTTTTTTTTTTTTTTTTTTTCAGTGTCAGTTTAATTACAAATAGCAGGGAAAAATAATATTGTTTTCATAAGTTTTCCATTGTATCTATCAAATTACAGTTTATCAATCCATTGAATTCTTTCTAATTTCAGATTTTTTGAGCTGTATTTTTAAGTACTTTGTTTTATCTACACACATTTACATGACCTTTTCAGGACATCCTAGAACACTGATTACATGAGGTAAGTGCAAGTTCTGTATACTTTCTTAGATAATGTTTACAGTGTGGTATATCCAACTGCTGTCCTACTTGTCACCTTCACTTCTACCGTGCGTGAATGCTTGGCTTGAATGCATTCCAAAAATGAAACACATTGTGTTGTAAACTGAAATGATTTGCTGAATTTTAGTATAGAAAATGGTTTTCCTATAAAAAATGACTGCTCTTTAAAAAATACTTTTCTATAACAGAATTTTTCCTGGTAGATATAGTTAATAAAAATAGTTTGTATGAAACTATGCTACTCTAGATGCCATAGGGGAATTTTGCCTGCAAATCCCTATGTTTATTAGCTTATTTTCTGTGTCAAAATTCTTAGCTTCATTGCATAGTTTGCGTGGAACCATCTCATCCTTTTTAGCTGCTCCATGTACAGGCATCTTGAACCCAGAAAGAAATTAACAGCTACTTGATTTTAAGAGTTAACAGACTTTTATTTATCATCTCCTATATTTGTATAAAAGACAAGCAAAATCATATCAAGAACAGCTATGTTCTTAGAGAAGTAGGATTGTTGAAGGTGATAGACTGCCCTCTGCATTTGAACACATATTTTAAAAAATGTACATATGTTATGTTTAAACAAATATTTAAATGTTATTGACACAAAAATATTTCTTCCTACTTGTTACCAAACTTTTTAGTGCCTATGAGTGCACTGGGATGTACACACAAATATGTCCTAAATTATGAATTCTTCTCATATGTAATCATTAGACATTGAAATATTAGGCACAGAATTTATAATTTTTAGGTATTGCTATAACTTTATTAAATAGGATCAGGGACCATCCTTTTAACACAACTGTGTCACCCCAATATTGAGATGACTGTTTATGTCTTCTACACAATTAACCCTGTGGGAGACGCAGGTTTAAATGCATCATACCTGCTGACAAACCCCATCTTTTCAGGCTGTGTATCAAATACACCTTTTGCTCCTTTTCTTCACTTAGCTAAGCACTGGTTTATTGCTTATTCAGAGGTAAAATCAATGTTTTGAATACAATCCTTAAACAGTAATTATGAACTCTTACCACATACTGTTCGGGTAAATTGGGAATTGACAAACTACAAAGTTATTTTAACATTATGTATTTGAGCAGTGGACATGGTGGTAGCTTTATACTGGGTAGCTTAAATAATTGTTTTCTAAAAACTGTGCGATAGAGTGCATATAATTTATAAGAAAGAAAATACTATTCCAGTGTGTTCAAGTAGTCATGGAAGGAATGCAGAACTGTAAATGCTGAATGAAGGGTATCATGGAAGTGCAAGTCTCTTATTAAACAAGGACATATAAACTCACTTCCTCTCTTACTGGTCTCTATTTCCCACTCATCAGCATACTCAGCAACATTCAGCATATCTCAGTCATTCACCAGGCTAACACTGCCAAAGTTTTTTCCTTTCCTTCCTCCCATTCACCAAGTTGCCTTTAATTTAAATAACTTGTACAATGCACTTTGGGAACCTCTGCTCTAGATGTCTAACTTTTCTGTGTATTTTGTGTTTCTAGATGCCAAAAAAGTCATAGGATTAGGAATGCTGGAGGCATGATCTACCGCACATTGAATTATGTGGGCACGGTGCATCAGCCAGGGTGTAGCGTGGCAGTTCATATGAGAGGGTGCTGTCACTGCCACTTCGAGTGGCAGTTGTAACCTGCTCCTATGGAGTTCCTGTCATGGTATCCATGCAGAGGTAAGCCATATCCTCTGTGTCCCCTATGGCCTCTTCAGCTACAGGAACTGACACAGCTACCCAGACAGAGCTCCCAAGAGAACACATGGCCATCCAGGTCTTTTCTGTGAGTATCTGATGGCAGCAGTGAGCGTAACTGTGAGAGGTGCAACCAGCACACCTGCTCAGCCTGGTGACAGAGCTTTGGGAGGAGGTGGGCAGGCTGAGGAGCATCAGGGAGTCAGAGAAGGAGATCGACTAGTGGCGTTATACTTTACCATACCTGAGACAGATACATCAACCAGTCACAACATAACAAATGAAAGATCCTGTACCCTCTTGCAACCAGGCAGTAGGAGGAGACCTAAGAGACAGGGGGGAATGGAAGCAGGTTTCTGCTTAGGGCAGCAGGCAACCACACTCCCTGACTACCTCACCTTCCCAGATACCCTTACACAACAGGTATGAGGCTCTGGAACTTCATGGACAGGCAAACAACAATGTTGATGAAGGTCCATCCAGGCTAGAGGCAAATCAGCTTACTCTCTGTTTCACAACCTCCATCAAGAGAAAAAGAAGGATTATTGTCATACGTGACTTATTTCCAAGGGGAAGAGAGGGCACGATATGCCATCCAAACCCAGCACATGGGAAATTCTACTGCCTCCCTGGAACCTGGGTAAAAGACATTACTAGAAAAGTCGCTAGCATAGTATGGCCCTCTATTATCCATTATTGGTTTTTCACATTGGCAGTGATGAAGTACCTAAGAAGTCCAAGAGCAATCAAGAAGGGGTTTAGGGCTTTGGGCCAATTGGTTGAAGGATCAGGTGCATGGGTAGTGATTTCCTTTATCCTTCCAGTACCAGGGAACAATATTGAAAGGAACAGGCAGACCCAGCTGATCAACATGTGACTGCAACGCTGGTGTTACTAGCAAGATTTTGGGTTTTTGAATCATGGAATGGTCTGCACAACAGCAGGCCTGCTGGTGATTGATGGGCTGCTCCTCTTTTAGAGGAAGAAAAGGATTTTTGTGCATGAGTCGGTGTTGTGGTTTAACCCAGACAGCAGCTAAGCATCACACAGACGTTTGCTCACCCTTCACCCCCAGCGTCATGGGGGAAAGAATCGGAAAAAAGCAAAAGTGTATGGGTTGAGATAAAGACAGTTTATTAAGACAGAAAAGAAAGAAAGCAAAAAATGGTAATAGTACTACTGATAATAGTGTGTACAAACTAGTGATGCACAATACAATTGCTTACCACCTGCTGACTAATGCCCATCCTATCCCCAAGCAGCAGTTCCCACCCCCCAGCCAGCCACCCCATATTAATTTTTCAGCATGATGTCAGATGGTAGGGAATACCCCTTTGGCCAGTTTGGGTCAGCTTGCCTGGGTCTGTCCCCTCCCAGCTCCTGCTGCACACCCAGCCTGCCTGCTGGCAGGACAGAGTGAGAAGTTGAAAAGTCCTTGGCTTAGTGTAAGCACTGCTCTGCAACAATTAAAACATCAGTGTGTTATCAATGTAATTCTCGTCCTAAATCCAAAACGGCATCAGACCAGCTACTACAAGGAAAATTAACTATATCCTAGCCAAAACCAGGACAGTTAGCAGAACTTTAAACTACATTTGAAGAAGGAAAGGGATAAAACCAGGCCTGCCAGGGATAAGCTAGGGGATAACACACCAAAATCTGAGGAGCTGCACGACAGCAAGATCCTTCAGTGTGCTCTGCAAGGTTCTGGGTACAATGAAGCACATTTCAGATGTTTCTACACCAACACATGCGGTATGAGGAACAAGCAAGAGAAGCTAGAAGCTTTGTCTCAGTCCCAGATATATGACATCATTGGCATAAGCAAAACTTGGTGGGAATTGTCTTGTGACTGGTGTGTTAAGATGGACGAATATAGGCTTTTCAGAAAGGATAGACAGGGCAGACAAGGTAGGGAGTGGCACCGTGTGTAATGGAGGGGCTGGACTGTATGAAGCTTACAGTTAGCAGTGACATGGTTGAGAGCCTCTGGGTGAGGATTAAGAGACAAGCAAACAAATCAGATATTATTGAGGGGAGTCTACTATACGCCATCCAGCCAGGATATTGACATCAATGAAATATTATTTAAGGATCTAAGAGATAAATTTAGATCAGCTGCCCTTGTCCTTATGGGGGACTTCAAATTTCTAGACATGAGCTGGTAATGCTACACAGCTGATACAAACAGATCCAGGAGATCCTAAAACATCCTGATGATAACTTCTTGGTACAGGTACTAAGGGAACCAATTAAGAAAGATGACCTCCTAGATCTGTTGCTTGTGAACAGAGAAGGTTTCATGGGTGAAGTGGTGACTTGTGGCTGTCTTGGACATAGTAACCATGAAGTAATCAAGTTTAAAATCTTTCATGAAAGGAGGAACCAAAAGTTCAAACTTTGGATATTGTGAGATCAGACTTTAGGATGCTCGGGGAACTAGTTAGTAAGGTCTCCTGAGAAACTGCTTTTGAAGACATTGGAGTCTATCCGTGCTGGTCAATTTTTTAAGTACCACCTCTGAAAAACACAGGAATAGGCAATTCCACAATGTTGGAAGTCAAGCAAGTGGGGCAGAAGGCCATCTGGGCTAAGCAGGGATCTTCTTCTAATGCTTAGGAAGAAAAAGAAGAAAAGAAAAGTGGCGTCCCCCAGGGTTCGGTGCTGGGGCCGGTCCTCTTTAATATCTTCATCAATGATCTGGACGAGGGCATTGAGTGCACCCTCAGTAAGTTTGCAGATGACACCAAGTTAGGTGCGTGTGTCGATCTGCTCGAGGGTAGGAAGGCTCTGCAGGAGGATCTGGATAGGCTGCACCGATGGGCTGAGGTCAACTACATGAAGTTCAACAAGACCAAGTGCCGGGTCCTGCACCTGGGGCGCAATAACCCCAAGCAGAGCTACAGGCTGGGAGATGAGTGGTTGGAGAGCTGCCAGGCAGAGAAGGACCTGGGAGTGATGGTGGACAGACGGCTGAATATGAGCCAGCAGTGTGCCCAGGTGGCCAAGAAGGCCAACGGCATCCTGGCTTGTATCAGAAACAGTGTGACCAGCAGGGCTAGGGAAGTGATTGTCCCCCTGTACTCGGCTCTGGTGAGGCCTCACCTCGAGTATTGTGTTCAGTTTTGGGCCCCTCGCTACAAGAAGGACATGGAGGTGCTTGAGCGGGTCCAGAGAAGGGTGACGAAGCTGGTGAGGGGCCTGGAGAACAAGTCCTACGAGGAGCGGCTGAAGGAGCTGGGCTTGTTCAGCCTGGAGAAGAGGAGGCTCAGGGGCGACCTTATAGCTCTCTACAGATACCTCAAAGGAGGCTGTAGCGAGGTGGGGGTTGGTCTGTTCTCCCACGTGCCTGGTGACAGGACGAGGGGGAATGGGCTTAAGTTGCACCAGGGGATTTTTAGGTTAGATGTTAGGAAGAACTTCTTTACTGAAAGGGTTGTCAGGCACTGGAACAGGCTGCCCAGGGAGGTGGTGGAGTCACCATCCCTGGAAGTCTTTAAAAGACGTCTAGATGTAGAGCTTAGGGATATGGTTTAGTGGGGACTGTTAGGGTTAGGTTAGAGGTTAGACTCGATGATCTTGAGGTCTCTTCCAACCTATAAATTCTGTGATTCTGTGATTCTGTGAAAAAGTAAGTGTATGGCCACTGGAAGCAAGGTTGGGCGATGTGAGAGGACAACAGAGATGCTGTTTGCCACTGTAGGGAGAAAATAGTAAGTTGAATATAAGTCAACAGTGTGCCCTGGCAGACAAAAGGGCCAACCGTGCCCCAGGGTGGATCAAGCACTGCATTGCTAGCTAGTCGAGGGAAGGGATTGTCCCACTCTGCTCAGTGCTGGTGCAGCCTCACCTTGAGCACTGTGCGTGCAGTTTTGGGCATCACAGTATAAGGACATCCAACTATTGGAGAGAGTCCAAAAGAGGGCTATGAAGATGTTAAAGGGTCTAGAGGGGAAGACGTATGAGGAGCAGCTAAGGCCACTTGGTTTGTTCGTCCTAGAGATGACTGAATAGTCCTCATGGCAGCCTGCAGCTTCCTCATGAGTGGGAGCAGAGGGGCAGGCACCGATCTCTTCTCTCTAGTGACAGCAACAGGACACAAGGGAACAGCATGGAGCTGTGATGGGAGGTTCAACCTGGATGTTAGGAAAAGGTTCTTCCTTGAGATGGTAGTTGCGCACTGGAACGGGCTCCACAGGGAAGTGGTCACAGCATTGAGCCTGTCAGAGTTTAAGAGGTGTTTGGACAGTGCTCTCAGACACATAGAATCATAGAATCATAAATCATAGAATCACAGAATATCCCGAGTTGGAGGGGACCCACAAGGATCATCAAGTCCAGCTCCTCGCACCTCACTGGTCTACCCAAAATTTTAGACCATGTGACTAAGTGCATAGTCCAATTGCTTCTTAAATTCAGACAGGCTTGGTGAAGTGACTACTTCACTGAGGAGCCTGTTCCAGTGTGCAACCACCCTTTCGGTGAAGAACCTCTTCCTGATGTCCAACCTAAACTTCCCCTGACTCAGCTGAACACTGTTCCCGCGGGTCCTATCACTGGTGTTTATGGAGAATAGGTCACCTGCCTCTCCACTCCCCCTCATGAGGAAGTAGTAGACTGCAATGAGGTTCCTCCTCAGCCTCCTCTTCCCCAGGTTGAACATGGTCTGAATTTGGGTTGTCCTCTGTGGAGCCAGGAGTTGGAGTCGATGATCTGTGTGGGTCCCTCCCAACTCAGGATATTCTATGATTCACTGAATTATTCCTTTTCTAATTTCAGCAAATAGATAGTACCCCACAATTCTTTGAAGGAAGGAATAATCTATTTTCTCTCACGGCAAAATTTTGAGATGTCAAAGCGAAACAATGTATATTGACTATGATACTTAACTGGAAATAATTTGGAGCTGAAACATATTGTCATTATTTATTTTGTTGTGGTAACTACTGGTGCTAAGAACTGTTTTTAATTATCATTTTGCTGGAAGAGCGTTATCTTTATGATTATGGTGAATTAAAACATAAAATTATTGTCAAAATAAATACGTATGACATTATATTTTATCAACTTAAAAAAAAATACTTTTTTTTTAGTATCAGAGAATGGCCATTACATCAAAATTATTTCCTAGAAATAACTGCATATTTGGATGTTGGCATGCAGCAAACCGAGCCACAAAAGAGAGAAATACCTGCTGAGCAAAACAGTACTTGTTAAGTAGTTTTAATGCCATACCTACAATTTCACTGAGAATAGAACTGTCATCATGCAGCTTGTCTTCAACATGTTTCAGAATTTTATGGAGCTACATTACAGTATTTTGAAATTGTTTAAAACTAGGGTTAAACGTATATTGTTGCTAAGAAAAGACTTTTTGTAATGGTGTCTTCTCTTTAGTCTAATTATTTAATTCTCTTGGAAAAATGCCTACCTAGAATCTGAAATGTGCTGTTAGCTAAAAATGTGCAGGAAAACTTCATAATAATTGGACACATCTTGTCATTTTTTAATTACTTACATGATGGCAACTGCAGATGTGAGTGATCTGATACTAACAGACACTATTACTATTGCTTTTTTAAGGTGAGTGTCTAAATGGGTTCAACAACACAGGAAAAAAATGATATTGCCTTTTGTGGATGTTGTTCATAAGAAAATAATAGTTGCTTTTAGGAAACTGCTTTTTTTTTTTTTTTTTTTTTTTTTTCCTGGAGAGATCTTTACAGGGTACAATTTTTTAAACTGGGAGGAAGGAAAGAAACTGTACGTTGAAAACACAATATTGCCCCAGGTTATGAAAGAGTAGGCAACAATGTTTCAGACAGAAATTAGCTATGGTCATGTTAAAACTATCCACTGTGCAGGAAAGTGCAATCTAATGAAAACACAGACATTCTGAAGAACACCATCTGATGTATACTTGTTTTTTTTGTGTTTGTATTTATATGAATAAAATAATCACATTTTAATGAGTCATTTTTCTTTGGATACAGGACACAAAATGTGCAAAATTTCAGTTACAATTTGTACATTAATGAAAAGAAACATTCATGCATCATACATAATTTAAAACACTAAAGCGTGAAGCATCTGTTCATTGCAGTTAGGATCGTCTCATGTCCTCCGCATGCATATTTCTTATTTGTTAGAACAGAAGAATATTGAGATAAATTGAAGTTTCTTTAAGAAAATAATTGGGTGATAGATTTTATTATACTTTTTAACAATTTTAGAATGACATAATGAGTTTGTCTGAAGGGCTATATTTTTTACAAAATACAAAATTCCTTGCCTTTTTTTTTTTCAGTCCTCTGCATGATATGTGGTAAATAACTGCCACAGCATTTTATAAATAAAACATGTCCATAAATACTTCATAAGGAAGAAATTTCTGCAAACGCTTGTGAATACAATAAGAGTTTTCTTATTAAAAAAAATATAAAAAAATAAATCCTTGTCATTTTACTTTGTTTTATTACAGTATATTTTTGTTTGGTTGTATAAGAAACTCTGCTTGGCTCTCTTTTTGTTTGTTTATTAGTTTGTTTTTAATGAAAACAAAATTTTAAAAAAGGGGCAAGATGCTATAATAGAGAAAGTGTCTAATTTCCTTCCACTTTTAATGTCATTTATGCCTGTATATATTATATGGAGAATATCAGTGGACTAATATTCTTCACTTGAGAAAATGACATCTCCATTGGCTGTCAGTATGTTTCTGAACCCAAATCTTGAGAACCGAGAAAGAATCTCGTCCCTTAATCTTAAGGCATATCTAAGCTTACTATTTGATAAATGAAATGTTTATCTTATTGTTATATAGTTATCAGTAAAATCAGACATTTTTGAGATCCATAACAAATCCAACAGGTGAATATACTTCCTCTGTTAGCTTTCTGTGAGAATTCATCAGGAATGCAGAAACTAAATGCAATCAGTTACTAGTACTTTAAGCAAAAACCCTCATAGGACATACTTATCTTGTGTATTAGTAACCTGTCTTAAACACCTACATGCAATCATACTAAAGTTACTAAAATTCATGGCAGTTTTGTGTTTTTCTCCTGGTAAGGTTTTTTAATAAAGTCTTAAATAATCATGTTACACTAAATTCTAATGAACAGTACTTGGCGAGGAAGGCGTTATCATAAAAGATGCTTATTGGGATTTATGAAATGGATGTATCTCAGAGTGAACTCTAACATATGCTATATAATATATATATTTTTTGAGTTTGTTGTATTATTTGCTTTAAAAATGCATAAACCTTTGTGTGGGTGACAGACAATATTTATGAAGCATGATAGAATAAAAAGGATGTCAGAGTTCATCATTAGAATAATGTTTATTTATTCAGAGGTTTCATATTACTCTTGTGTCATCCCACCATCAGTATTAATAAAGTAGACAAATATTAATATGCTTATATTTTTCTCTGTTATTTTCATTAAAACTGCTAGGCACTACACAGCATCAACATTATGCATTCTAGATGGAATAAAATTTAGTTTTCTTAGAACTGTGAAAAAGAACACTTAGTAAGGTTTCACCATTAAAACTGTTGGCCTCACATTGATTTGTTCTGTTCTAAATTTTATTCACTTTTAAATCACAAATTGGGATAAATATTGGTAAAATTGGTACTTGTCACAAAGATTTTTGATGTAGAAAATATGAACAGGTCAATCATTAAAGGCTGATGGAACAATAAACAGCATTCACTCAAATGAACTTGAAAATAAATTTCAAGATTAAAGAATTAAAACAGAATAAATGACAACAGAGAATGGTAAGCTGTACTAAGGACAGCAGTAACTGAAGAGCATTTGGATCATGTGGACGAGTTCACCCTGCAGCATCATGATGAAAAGCATTAGTGAAATGTTTTAAAATCTGAACAGAAGAATAGTAAATAAGGAATCCTACAGATGGTGGAAGCAAGGACAGGTAACCTGGGATGAATATAGAGCCATTTTCTGAGCAGCCAGATATCAGGTTAGGAAAGCTAAAGCTATGATAGAACTGAATCTGGCTAGAGATCAAGGGCAGCAAGAAGACACCAAGGAAAGTTGCTACGGGTATGTCAGTGATAAAAAGAAGACTAGAAAAGTATGGTCCCTGTCCTGAAGGAAACGGGAAACCTGGTTAGCCAGGATATGGAGAAGGCTGAGGTACTTGACAACTTTTTTGCTTCAGTCTTCACTAGAAAGTGTTCTAGCCACACTGCCCAAGTTGCAGAATGCAAAAGCAGGAACTGGGAGAATGAAGAACTGCCTGCTGTAGGAGAAGATAAGGTCTGAGGCCATCTAAGGAACCTGAAGCTGCAAAAGGTCCATGGGACCTGATAAGAAACATGCATGGGTCCTGATGGAACAGGTGGATGCATTTGCTAAGCCACTATTCATCATATTTGAGAAGTCAGGGCAGGCTGGTGAAGTTCCCACTGACTAGAAGTGGGTAAAAATAACCCTCATTTTTTAAAAAGGAGAAAAGGAAGACCTGGAAGAACTACAGTCCAGTCAGTCTCACTTCTGTACCCTGCAAGATCATGGAGCAGATACTCCTGGAAAACATGTTAAGACATATGGAAAACAGAGGTAATTGGTGACAACGAAAGTGGCTTCACTAATGGCAGAATGTGCCTGACAAATTTGGTTGCCTTCTACAACAAGGTTACAACATTGATGGGTAAGGGAAGAGCAACTGACACCATCTACCTGGACTTGTGCAAAGTGTTTGACACTATCCCACATGACATCCTTGTATCTGAATTGGAGAGAGATGGATTTAATGGCTGGACCACTCAATGGATAAGGAATTGGCTGGACAGTTGTACTCAAAGAGCTACAGTCAATGGCTCGATGTCCAGGTGAAGACAAGTGATGAGTGGTGTTCCTCAGGGGTTGGTATTGGGACTGGTACTATATAAAATCTTTGTCATTGACATGGATAGTGGGATTGAGTGTAACCTCAGCAAGACAACACCAAGCTCGGTAGTGCGGTCAACAAAGGAGGGAAGGATGCCATCCAGAGGTATTTGGACAGGCTTGAGAGGTGGGCTTGTGTGAACCTCATGAAGTTCAATAAAGCTGAGTGTAAGGTCCTGCATAAGGGCTGGGGCTATCCCAAGCATAGTTACAGGCTGGGCAGGAAATGGATTGGGAACAGCACTACAGAGAAAGACTTGGGGATGTTGGTTGATGAAAAACTCAGCATGAGCTGACAATGTGTACCTGCAACCCACAAAGCAGATCATATCCTCTGCTGCATTAAAAGAAGCATGACCAGCAGGTTGATGGGAGTGATTCTTCCCCTCTACTCCACTCTTGTGAGACTGTTCGGTTGGGAACCCCAGCATAAGAAGGACATGGACCTGTTGCAGTGAGTCCAGAACAGGGCCATAAGGATGACTGGAGGGCTGGAGCACCTCTCCTATGAAGACAGACTGAGGGAATTGGTGTTGTTCAGCCTGGCTCCGGGGAGACATTATAATGGCCTTCCAGTACCTAAAAGGGGGCTTATAGGAAAGCTGGAGGACTCTTTATCAGGGAGTATAGTGATAAGACAAGGGGTAATGGCTTTAAACTAAAGGACAGTGAATTTAAATTAGGCATTGGGAAGAAATTCTTTACTTTGAGGGTGGTGAGGCACAGGATCAGGTTGCCCAGAGAGGTTGTAGATGACGTATCTCTGGAAGTGTTTAAGGTCAGGTTGCATGGGGCTTTGGGCAACCTGATCCAGTGGGAGGTGTCTCTGCCCATGGCAGGGGGATTGGAATTAAATGTTCTTTAAGGTCCCTTCCAAACCATACCATTCTATGGCATATTCAAAAATATACTATAATGTTGACCAACATATTGTGTTATTATTAACAAATAAGTTTAGATATGGATCTATATGGACATTTAGACAGTCTAGATATTCCTATCTCTACGTTCTCTAAAATCATGTGAAAACAGCTGTCAGCTGTATTATATTCCAGTTCTGGATGAACAGAAGATAGACGAATGACACTAAGCAAAACTAAAGTACTTCAAATGTGAAATGTTAACTATAGAAGAACTATGTTCTGACAAAAAGTCAAATGGTCAAAGTAACCAATAAACACTGTGAAGTAAGAGGAATAGAATTATAAGTTAAAAAGGATGAGGCTCTCAGGCTTACTTTGTAGAAGAGGAAATGAGAGGAATTACCCCAGATTTCATTTTCTTTTATTTTACAGTTATCTGTTTTAGCTGGACTCAGTATTACTGAAAGATACAAAGTTTAATTTATTTATCATTAAGGAACATAAAACATTGAATAAAATGAAGATAAAATTTTCTTATTGAAAGTATTATTTTCTTGTTCTCTACCTTGTTATAAATTTTGTTTTGGATTTAATCTAGTAAACATGGTTTTGATTTGCTAATAAAATATCATAGTCTGGCAGTGCAGGCCTCAGGACTTACTTGGGTTTTTTTTAGCCTAAGCTGATTTTAATTAATTCCAGATGTAATAATTGTTCAGTGGTCAAGTAACTAATGCTCAAATGTGTTTTAGGTCTATGTAATTGTGTGACAGGACACCTGTTGTTAAATAATGGATAGTAAAATTAAGCAGGTACTCTATAAAGAATGAACTACCTATGACCCTAAATAAAACTGTATCATAGCTGAATACCTCCACATATTGATAGCAGATGCCACAGGCTGAATCAATATAAAAGTAAACAACTGCCACTGAAGGAGTGCAACCTTGGGAGTCAGGTAAAAATGCTTTCAGAAATAACAAAGAGAAGAGAAAAACAAGTATGATGGGAACCAAGAATGACACTATGGCTAAGTAGACTGTGTTAGAAACCATATAAAAATAACCCTTTGTGGACCCAAGATTAAGAAGGAAGAAATTGCCCCACTACCACCATTGTACCAATACCTTACTACCTGGCAAATACCTCAGGACTATGATAATTCACCATGAATCCCACCCATGTCCCATTCTTCTTGAGGAGGAAAGGTAACATTGACTTTAGGACCCAAAGAGACATGAAAATATGAACCTAATATGAGAGAGAGGGGTAGATACTGGGAAATGTTATATGTAAATATTTCAATAATAATCAGTTAATTAGAACTGCATTCGTACTGTGACAATTAGACTAAGAACTGGGCTAACACCTGATTGTTGTATTTTGCTTGGACAATTAAAATTCTTACTAAACTAAAAATAAATCATTGTCTTCATATATAAGATATAGTCACTTTGCCCGCGACAAAATTTTTTGTGTAACAACATTTAAGTTGACACGTTGATAAATTTAGGAATGTAGAAGAAGAAAATAATAGATAGGCAGAATCTCGATCAAATGTGCCAAAATACTTTTTGCTTACTGGAAAGTGTGTCTGTAGTCATATGTTACTAATAAGATCTGATTAACAGAGTACTGTCAATCAGCACTTTTTCATTAGTGTTTATGCTTAATTTGTAATAACAAAATTAGTCACTGATAGTGTATAATATCCACTGAAAATAAAAGAGAAGACACTAATTCAATATGATGGCCACTGAAGATTTGCCTTGTAATATATTTGCTTCCAGTTAAGAAAACAAAATAAAGCAGCTTTGTATCCTGTTTTTTTTTTCTTTTTCTTTTTATTTATTTATTTATTTTTTTTTGTATTGAGCCACTTAATTTCTCACACTGTGTATGTCTTGTCACAGATTTTGTTTGTCTGTGAATAGGACTCAAAATAGAACACACATGCATACTGCAGGGTTGGGAATTGGTAGTGACCAAAGTTATCTAAAAAAATTTAATGACTCCACATCAAAATTTAATTGTGTTTTGGTAGCAAGCAAGACTCACAAGGGTACTACTGACCACTGTAGTAATATGCTGTTGATGCATGATCCCATCATTTCAACCCACTCACTACACAGTTTTGATTTTACATATTTTTAGAGTTCTGCTTTCCATGCTGACTGTGTCAATCTAATTATACAAATATTTAAGATACAGATCTCTTCTTCCCCTACATAGCCACACTATACCCTTGAAATTGATCCTTCAGGGATTTTTGTACTACAAATTTGACCTTGTGAGCACTTGTGCTTGTGTGTCAAGACAACTGCCACTGCTGTAGAAAAACCTTTGGCATAACCAGAAAAGATCTTAGTCATAAATCTGAACTAATGTACTTATGTAGAATTTCAGTGTTTCTACATCAAATGGCATCATTCCCTTTTTAAATGTTGTGAACTTTCTATTAACTAGATGATGATCTAGTCCTGTTTAAAGGGTATTAAATGAAGAAAACCTGTTACCATTTGCTTACCTTCTTTTCAAATTATGTCATTTGTATTGCATAATGATGTTTAGTAACTGTACTCTCTCAAAAATTAAATAAAGCTAAAAAAAAATAACTAGCAATTTGCCTGCCTTAATTCTTTGCAGAATTGTTTCTTTGGGTCCTGGAATTCACTGACCAAGTACAGGATTTATTTACATAATATTTCTACTTTGTGTTCTGGTTCCATGTCCTCCAAGGTGCACACTGTTCTCACTTCATCAGCACATTAGATTTGTGCAACACTAGTTGATTGTAACAGCTACTACCAATGTGTTTCATTAATAAACAGTATGTTTTTAATTTGTATTTCCTACTTACATTCAAGCTGAGTGCAATGACTTTTTTTTAGTTATTATTTCTAAAAGAAAAAAAAAAAAAGTAAATCCATGAAAAAGAAAAAAAAGAAACTATCACAAAACTAAACTGAAGTAATGTTTGGAAATAATATGAAATACCAAGTAGAGTGAGAATGGATGAAGAAAGAAGTGCTAAACAAAATATTTTAGAACACACAATAGGAAATTATATATTTAAGCAGGGATACAGATCCATATGACTTGGTTAAAAAGAGTAGACTTAATTACCTCTCTCAAATAAAAGCTAAAATAGAGATTTCTATCTCATTTTACTGCTTGTTCAGATAAAATTGTAAACTCAGCACATTTAATATAATTATTTTTTATACTGCTCTCATCTTCATCTGAGGAAGCCTAGCAATGGGTGCCCCTGTGTTGTCCTGCAGAGTTAGTCTCTGTCCTGTAGAGATGTACAGCCTCTGCTCAACTCCACAGACTTTGCTTACTACACTTTCTACCATCTAATCAGTAATGTGCCTGTGAAAGCTGCAGAAGGGAAATTCATTCCATTACTTACAGCATTTATTTAGAAAAGATCTTTCCTGTATGAAGAAGCAATAGAATATGATACTTAGCCTGGTGTCATCATGGTAATTTCATGGTAGTCATGCCAGAAAGATTTTTGACTCTAAGTTCAGCTATGAACTTGAAGTGTGCTTTAGACCTACACAAATACTGCAAATATATAATACCTCTTGATATGTATCTACTCTGGGAAATTAAAAGCAATTAAATGTGAATGTTGGCCATGTCATTCCACTGTAGCCTGTAGACTGAAAACTTTGAAGAACGTTTGATCAAATCCATTGACTTAAGCTAGCCATTTAGCCATTTCTTTGTTGACACAAAATATTTTTTTCTCTGTAGAAAATTCATTGTGACACATTTTCGTATTGAAACAATGTTATATTTACTTTCTTTTTCTTTTGGAGGGGGATTAAAACAAAAAGATTGGTGGTAAATCACACCAAAACCCTTTTCAACACAGAATTGTGTCAGAGGTCAATCGAGTTGAACTCAGTGATCCTTGAGTTGAACTCAGTGATCCTTGTGGGTCCTTTCCAACTCAGATATTCTATGATCCTGTGATTTGTAAGGTCTGAAATTCTATCTTCTGTTTAACTGCAAAACAACAAATCAGATGAAAAAAATGGAGAAGCAGACCAGTCTGTAACCACTCTGTAAAATTAGGAATAACTTTTCCTTCATTTTTTCAACTGTCTCCTTTAAAAGACTTTATAAACATATCATTTATTTATAACAATGGCTTATAACATAGCAAGCAGTTAAATTAAATGTGGTTTAAAGTAATTATATTCAACATAATAGTTTAATGCCTATGTATGGTAAAATAAAGCCTTGATAAACTAAAAAGTGCCCCACGTCCCCCTGCATCACCTCCTCTGAGTGTATGGATAACGGGGCTATCATTAACAGCCCAGGTAAAGAGTTGGTATTACATGAGAAAGTTTTTACAGTATCTTCCATTGGCAATGTTGGTAGCTCCTAGATAGATTCAGACAGATATTGGCCCTTTTACCTTAATGATCATAGGAACAGAGTCATATAGCCAGATAATAGGACTGTATGACTATTGTCTTGTTAAGTTAAGTTAATGCTTAGCTATGATGAAAAAGGTACAAGTCTCAATGGTTATTCTTATAGTTTGAGGGTGGAGTTTTTTGGTGTGTGTGTTAAGATATATTAAGATATAAGTTAAGGGAAAAAGAACACAAAAAGTTCATAAGAATTCCCGAATGTTTATGTAGGAAAGCCACTGAGCAGAAAAAAATTACTTGGTTAATGACTACCTTACCCAGTTAAATCTTCTATAGGATAATTGGCTGAGTCACCTTTTGTGCCACTAGGATGAAATAAGCCAAAAATGTTGAGACCTTCACTTCTGGACTCAAAGATTAGCTCAGTACATTGTAAGGAATTGAGGACACTGCATTGATTACAGCGACATATATACATCAAAGACCACAAAACAGTGTTAAGCCAGTATGATCAAAATCACGTTGCTGAAGCAAGATTGTCCTCAGAGATCAGTACCATCTAAACCCTTAGGAGGATCCTTTATGCCAGCTAAATTGAACATAGCACTAGATTTAATTGGTGTCACCATGAGAGACTACTAATGGACTGCTAATGACTGCTGTTTCAGACACTATATATTTTATGTAAATAAGAACAACAGATTTAAAATACTTAACCCAGAAAATGTTTCCTCTAATTTGTTTCTGTAAAGCTTAATGTTTTGCACTATAATCATGCTTTCTTCATATTAAGGAAAACAAATAAATGCACATTTTGGACTTGTTCTCTAAACACGTTCAGGTACAGCTACTCCTTTGTGGTAAAATCACAGAATCACAGAATCATCTAGGTTGGAAGAGACCTTCAAGATCACCGAGTCCAACCAAAGTCAAGAAACTTAGTTTAACTATGTCCATGAGGGAATGCTGACGCTGGTTTCAATAATGTGATATAAAATAAAGAGGAAGTATATTTAAAAAAGATTAAAAAAAAGAAAAAAAAATTCTCACAGTTTGAATGAAAGTACATATTCAGCCGATTTTGCTTTCACTTTTTTTTGGCTTGGCCATTTACTTAGAAGTGTCCTATTTGCCTCCAACTTAAGTGATTGTCTAACTAGCCTAATGCAATTTCATTGTTGGTATTAATTTGCTTAGTCTAATTCAAATTGTTCATGTAACAATGCAATTTAAAATTTGATCTTGCAAAAACACGGATACCTAATGTAATATGTAAGAGCAATTCTGTGATATTAGTGATGCTACTTACAGTTTTGAATTCAGGAATGTAGATATTTGCAGGATCTGTGCCTAAAAATATTGTTTTTTTCCCCTAACAAAATAAGCAAAAATACTCAACTATTTACAATAAAATAATAATAACAAAAAACCTGTCCTTAGAGCATAAGTACATTTGCTTAATTTAATGATCATCTCAGTATTTTTATAATGTAGTACCCATTATAGAAAGAATGCTTCAAGAAACATTAATGTATTTCCCTTCACAATACACATGTGAAGCACTAACTTATTCTTACATGTTTTCTGCATTTCATTGATGGGCAGCTGAGACTCCAGTGTAGTCACTGAAATGCATCTTTGTTCCCTGGCCTGAGGTTTCATGGTAAGAAAATGGACAAATTATTTTTAAAAGAAATCAAATATTGCAAAGATAACAATGAAAACCTTATTGTTAAGAACAAAACAAAAAACAACAGCAACAAAACAAACACAAACAAGTGTGCTTAATGGAAGGAAATAGTACAGCCAATCATTGGTCTGCTTTGTTTTGCTGATAGTTCAAAGCATACTGACCCAAACATGTCCTCTTCATTCTATGATGTTGTGAACTTATAAAGTAATGACTATACATCCTGTTGTCCTGAGAAAAGAATAAATACTAAAGAATTTGGGCTAGGATACAAATATAGAATACAACAGAATAGAACGGGCCTTACTTCACTGTAGTTTTAAGTTAATAACAAAGCTTACAGCAGATGCGGATAAGTCTAAACAGCTAGACTACTCTCGAGACTACCCACATATATCCTAAACGCAAATCTAGAACTAAAAATGCTCTGGAAATGAAGATCAGTACAGGTGACATTTCCTCAATCTCCTCTTATTTGGGAGAGTATAGTATTTAGAGCAAAATACAGAAACACATAAAAAGTTTATTGGTTTATGTTCATACTGGACAAAAGACTGAGGAGCTAGTTTTTTGTAAAGTTTAAGTAACATTAATTCTGTTAAAAATGTTTCATTTTTATTTTAATTAAAGTTATAGTTCCTAAAGTTATTACTTATTTTTTAAAACAAAACAATGTTTAAACTCTTTTGACAAGTTTTTTTTTTTTTTTTTTTTTTTTAATGTTCTTCGGTGGAATACTGAAATAATGTAAACAGTGCAAAAAAAACAGACACTGTGTAATGCAAGCATAAGAGTAATACTTAGGAATATTGCTGAGAGAAATAAAGAAGGACATACTTCATGCAAGATTCAAAAAGACCTTAAATTATGTCAACGAATATTTTTCAGAATAGAGATTCAATTAGTGAGTATCACCCTGCTACTGAAACATCCATAAAAATATTGCATTCAGGGATGTATGTGTGGTCTCAGCAGAGCCATATGGAGATAGATGATCACCTCCCTGCTCTGTTATACTACCATTTTGCTTTGCAAGCTGGTGTTTAATTTGCTGCCCACACACTACTCATTTGGGTGTCAGCACCAAATGTGTTTATGCCAACTGTGTTGCAGTTTATTATTCCTCAGAGTTTTCTGTTTAACATTTTCTATACTGAGATCTCAGGAATGGATTAATTTGTGTTTTAAAGATAAAACAATGAAAACTGCATATCATAAATGAACAAAGGAAAATGGTTGAAACATATCTTCATTACAAAAATCTATCCAGAATAATTTCAGTCACGGAAAATGTTCCTTTGATGGATCCATGTTAAATTTCATTTTGTTGGTCCCTATGATTCTTTCAAATCACCTGAGATACTTATTGTTTTTCAACAAATTTTGAATTGTTTTCATTGAACTCTGTGAATATTAACTATATGTCATACAGCTACTAAAACACAGATCATAGTCTACCAATAGTCATCAAGATTTATGATTATTTTGCACAGTATTCTATAATTGGGGTTTGTGAAAATTGCTGTCCTCAGAATTGCCAGTACATTATGCCGATACATATTCAAAACATACTGTTCAGGCTATGACACTGACAACCATTTCAGGTAATGCCATTGACAATAAACTGTCATCTGTTTCAGTAATCTGTACAAGAGCATCTGATGTTTTATGTAAATATAGGTTACATTATGTTATGCTTACTATTTTAATAGTAAAAATAACTAGTGTCCTGTGTCACAGCATATATCACAAGAGAAGAATGGGGAAAAAAAAAAAAAAAAAGATATGTCTTGTAGTCAAGAAAAGTTAATTTTAATTTAAAAATTCTTATTGCTTTAAAAAATATTTGAAGAACTATACATTAGCTATATATGTTCACTTAAACATGACAAGACCAAAAACATTCATTTTTCTAAAAATGTATTATAGAGTAATAAAAATAACACAGACATTTTGTTACTCAGAGGCCCTCGGTCTGAACACAATGATTTAATTTATCACTTGATTACATATGAAAAGCTCCATTAAGTTCCATGAGGAGGGAGATCTAAACCAAATCTCAGTTGCTATATAATAATTTACTTCCAATAACATTAATGCTGTTACAGTGACATACGTTTAAGGATGTAGTTTAATACACACGACTGAAATATTGTCCATGACAGTAATCATGGCTACAATTTACTTTGAATCTTTCCTTCATGACACTAAAGGCATAGGAAACGAGAAGAGAAAGTAAGAGACATGAAAAACTAAAAGAAATCACATGCGAAAGGTAAGTGTGTAAAATGAGAAAGAAAAGAATTTGTAAATAAATAAAGTTTACAACATTGGATTAGGTCTTACCAAGTTTAATGTCATGTATTTTTAGAAGTAGATTTATTTCCATCCGTTTTCTTCAGAGGTAATGCAGAATAACTCTTCATTCTGAAGACTGTAACTGAGACAAAGTGTTGGTATAATTTCTTCTGCAGGATGCAGAGAAAAGCATATGCACATCTTGAGCTGATATTGTGTGGCTAGCCTTGGGTAGCAACTGAACTCCCACCCAGCTGCTCGCTCACTACATCCTTTGCCAGTGAGTTGAGAGTCAGGGAGAAAACAGGAAGAAAAGGAATAAAAAAGCTCATGGGTTGAGATTAAAACAGGGAGATCACTTAACAGTTACCAATGAGGGCAAAACACTTGATTGTGGGATAGTTAATTATATTTACTGATAGCTAAATGTTTAACTAATGATTTGGGTAGTGGGAAACAAAAAGAGAAACATTAAAACACCTTTCCTCCCCCCTTTCCCAGTCTCAACTGCTTCACTTGATTCCTCTCTACCTTGTTATCACCACAGGTCACAGTCCCTTCCATGAGGAAACAAAGGGCGCAGGGAAGGCATTATGATCCATACATAGTTTCTTTCTATTCTCCATATGCAGTTTTTTTTCCCCCGTGTCTTCTTCTTCCTCACAAATTTCCTCTGTGCTGGTGCAGGTCCAACACAGTCTACAGTGTGGATAATCTGCTATGGCACATGGGGCGCCTTCTCCTCCAACTTCTTCTCTGACCTCGGTGTACCTGCTGTTGTTTCTCACTCTTTGTGTTCCCTCCTTTTCTCTGTAGCATTTTTTACCTTGTCTTAAATATGCTTTCCCAGAAGTACTACCAGTGGGGCTACCTGAGGTGCTCAACTGTGCTCTGAGGCAGGTCTGTTAGAGCCGTCTGGAGCTGGCTGTGTTCAGCACATGGCAGCTCCAGTCTTTCCAGAGGCTGCCCATGTAGCCCGCACTGCCTAGATGTTGGTTTTGACACCTAATACAGTATTTAAGCATGTAGTTTTCTGCAAAAATAGTAACCATGTTGGAAAATTGCTGGGGCATACTGAAGTTAAACTAGCAAGACAATGCAAGGCAAGTTAGAGGGCTCTCCTATTCCTGTTAGAAAACTCAGCCTTGCTGATCGTACTGCTCTGCCATTTCATTTGTGTGAAAGAAAGAGAAGAATGAGGGAGAGACGGTATGCAAAGTTATTCTCAACTAACTGGAAGAAGAAAAACATAAATAAAAGTGGATTATGGGAAAACCTAAAGAGAATTTCAAAATAAAACATACTGAGAAAAAAAAAAAAAAAAAAAAAAAAAAGGAAGACCACTTTATGAGAAAAAAAATATTCATAAGATCATAGAATATCCCGAGTTGGAAGGGACCCATAAGGATCATCAAGTCCAACTCCTGGCACCACACAGGTCTACCCAAAATTTTAGACCATGCGACTAAGTGCACAGTCCAAACACTTCTTAAATTCAGACAGGCTTGATGACTACTTCACTGGGGAGCCTGTTTCAGAGTGCAACCACCTCTCAGTGAAGAGCCTCTTCCTGATGTCTAGCTTCCTGTCTCAGCTTAACACCGTTCCTGTGGGTCCTATCGCTGGTGTTTAAGGAGAATAGGTCAGTGCCTGCCTCTCCATTCCCCCTCATGAGGAAGTTGTAGACTGTGATGAGGTCTTACCTCAGCCTCTTCTTCTCCAGGCTGAACAGGCCAAGTGACCTCAGCTGTTCCTCATACGTCTTCCCCTCTAGGCCCTTCACAATCTTCATTGCCCTCCTCTGGACACTCTCCAACAGTTTTACATCCTTTTCATACTGTGGTGCCCAGAACTGCACACAGTACTCGAGGTGAGGTTGCACCAGTGAAGAGTAGAGCAGGACAAACACTTCCCTTGACTGACTAGCAATGCCATGCTTGATACATCCCAGGGATACGGTTGGCACTCCTGGCTGCCAGGGCACACTGCTGGCTCATATTCAACTTGCTATCAACCAAACCCTCAGATCCCTTTCTGTGGAGCTGCTGTCCAGTGTCTCATCTGTACTGTCCAGTCAGTACATATAGCCAGGGTTGCCCCATCCCAGGTGCAGGACCCAGCACTTGCTGTTATTAAATTTCACGTGATTGGTGATTGCCCAGCTCTCCAGTCTGTCCAGATCTCTCTGCAAGACCTTTCCACCCTCAGCTGAGTCTACAACTTTTCCAAGTTTGGTGTCATAGGCAAATTTGCTCAAAACACCTTCTAGTCCTACATCCAAATAAAAACATTGAAGAGGACTGGCCCTAAAAGGGAGCCTTGAGGGACCCCACTAGTGATCATCCGCCAGCCTGATGTGACCCCATTTACCACAACCCTTTGAGCCCTGCCCGTCAGCCAATTGCTCACCCATTGTATGATGTTTTTGTTTAGTTGTATGCTGGACATTTTGTCCAGTAGGATCCTATGGGAAACCATGTCAAAAGCTTTGTTTTCTCTTGATCGACTAGATGGGTGATCTTATCATAAAAGGAAATCAAATTTGTTAGGCAGGACCTGCCCCTTGTGAACCCATGTTGGCTGGGATGTTTTTTTTTATTTATTTATTCTTATTTTTTTTTTCCCCTAAATATCTCTCTATTAAGGGAATTCCAAGCACTTAATTTAGAAGGCTACAAAGTCTAAAGACTCTAAAGCCAGCAAATCAGCAGAAAAAAGCTCCAGAAATATAAGAAACTGTCCCTAACCCTGAAAAGACTACACCTTACGTGCCTACTTCTCTTTTTCAGTTACTCACTGGCACAGGGAACTTGGATGATACATTTCCCCTAAATCCTGCTCCATCACTTTACCACCAAGGTTATAACTTTGATAATATTTGACATACAGGTGAAGGCATAAGGTCACATTCACAGTAAGTTCCATAATTCTGCAAAAATCATAAGAGACCTAGAACCACAAAGCAAACACACAAAGTAACATCATCTTCCTATCCATAAGCATGCTCTAAAAATTACTCACCTGAAGAAGAGCTGCATGCACTAAAAGGCACCTACTACTACTATACAGCTTGCTTTACTCTAAAAGATCCTACTAGTTGTTACCTCAAAAAGACATGATTACCTCTCTCAACTTGGAAAAACATCAGCCCATTTTGGTGCAATTGCCTAAAGTAACTAGGAAAATAAAAAAAAAATAAATCACATTTTAAAGAAAATGTACAGCATTGAAGAGGCTTTCAGGGTAGAGCATAGCTGCATTACCTGAGTGTTCCCTAGGCCTCCAACCTTAGATGCGATTGCACTGGGGGAACCTGGTGAGCTGACTCTGAGGAACAGTATGGAGCATAGAGTGGAGTGGAGACACCACAGCTAGGCTCTGTGACCAGGTGGGCACTCGACTGTTCTTGTGCACACCAAGACTGATAAGCCGCACTTTTTGCTACCCTGAGCCAACAACCTGTCATGTTTTGACAAATGCTGTACTCTAGTTTACTTCTGCTCATTATAATATAATTCTAATACCAAAACACACCTCCATCCCAAAAGCTACCCACCTCCAAGGTGTGACCACCCCTCACTGAGCACACACTCTGAATTTCTCAGAGCCTATAGAGACAAGAAAACTTTTTCACCAGTCATAACTAAGATATGCTTGACTAGAGTCACTCAAGCTCCACCTAAAAGATAGAAAATAATATAAATTGGCCTAAGAGAGAGGG
>CM021700.1:76355384-76380531 GCA_011074415.1 Stictonetta naevosa | reverse complement strand
ACTTAGGCTTGAGGAGCCTTTGTCTGCAACAAGTGTTGTGTCATTCTTCCATGAACACCTAAAGTGATATCATGAAGTCAAGGACCATGATAGTGGCAGCACATTTTTTAAAAAAATGAACTCAAGTTAAGTTGGGCAAAAGAGAGGGGTTTGGAAAGCATTTTGCACAAGCTGTGTTTATTTTCTTACATATGTCTAAACTTTATAACTCTGTGTGAGTTAGGTTTTCTACTGTATTGCTTAATTCTTCCCAGGAGTAGTAAGTGCTTACACATTTTGCACAGGAAGTGGTAGTACACAACATTCTGGTATTTATTGATAATTATATTTTTAAAAAAGAACAAAACAAAAAACATAACATCATTTCACTTCACAATTTGATAGTGTTTTGTGTCAATGAGATGTGTCCAATTATACAATGTATTGTCCAAAGCAAATATTAAAATATACTGTTTTTTTTTTTTTTTTTTTTTTTTTTTTTTTCAATTTACAAGTTTAATAAAAGAATCAATCAAAATGAATAATCAAAATAAACTTCGGATTTTACAAAGGAAATAGGAAAATAACATTTTGAATACTCTCTGTTTCATGGAATTAATTTTGAGGTACTTTACATTTTGAAATAATCTGGTAAATGTTCTACCTGTTCAAACCAGTAAGGAGTAAATTGTTGAAAGAAACTTCTGAGATACTGTACTTAAAATTAAATCTGCAATAGGGCATAAAGAAAAGGACTTTTAAAACTGAGAAATTCATGAAATTTCTTGCAATGGCAGTAAACTTATATCTTTCCAGAATTGCTTTGCACAGTTTCGAGTTGTTTCAAACCACAGTGTTTCAAAATACATCAGTTCCCAAGGGAAACATTAGTTCTGAAATGAAATACTTTGCAAAAGGCATATATAGGTTTCAAAGGAATCAGTAAGACACGGGGTATCTAAAGAAAATTCTCCTTATTATGCAGAAAATAATGTGATATAAGAGCAAAGTAAATGAAGTACATTTGTAATATTTTTGGTACTTGAACAAAAAGAAAATATAAGTTCATATTTTACCTAGTGCAATGCATTGTTTATACATTCCTTATACCTATTCCACCATTCAAATGGACCCTGAGACTAATGCACTGGCCACTCTTTGCCAGGAAAGAGATCCTATGGAATGTTTCAGGAGAAAAGAAATGGTGATTCTGTAGTTCCAACCAGATCCCAATTTACATTTTCCATTCATGTCCTACAGTGGCAAACTTTTGACCTTGCAAAGGAATAAATAATTCTTAACATCTTTCTGCACAACCTGTTTTATAGGACTGAGAGATCAGATGTCACATTTAATTTCGCAAATGCTAGGATTTCATTACTAGACAGAAACACGTAATATGTTGTGGGATACCGGGAAAGGAAATTACTACTTAACTATTAAGTGTTATTAAATTGTTCCTAATTTTAATTGTATCCATTTTCATTCCCTTAAATTTTCCGGAACACATGAACATAAGCTGAATTTCCTCTAACTTATTTGTACATGTTATCATTATTTCAAATGTGGGTTTGAAAATATGTACAATATTCTTCCTGTCTCTGAAAAGCCACTATTTTTATGGGTGGTAACAGTTGGCAAACTCAGTACCCTGTATTTCAAAGACAGGCTCTGTAAGACTGTTGTATTTACCTGAACATGAAAAAACAGTTTCTGTAGGCATATATGCGGAGGCTTAGACTCTTTGGTTCATTGAGAATACCCTCAAACAAGAAAAGGAAGAGTAGGAATTACTCCATGCCAGAACAACCTTCAGGGGCAGAAGCATGGTGGTGTTATACTTCTGTTTGGCCTTGCCATTCCAGCTGATTGGGAGGCCCATTTCGGCCCATTCTGGAGCCACCAGTCTCTGCCCCATGTATGAAATGGGATGATGGTCTCTAGATCTTCCACAGCCCTTCTCTACTTCCATATCTCCTGGAACTCTGGCACAGAAGCTGTTGATGGAATGCTGTCCTCAAATGTCAGTCTTCTTCTGTAATGCATGACATTGCATAAAATTCTGTAGACTATGCCTGTTTGCACATCTAAAATCAGAGACATGAGGCCTGGAAACCACAGATTATTACCTTAAATGCATTCCCATAGGAAGGAGGAGCACCAAACTTTGCTGCGTAACATATGCAATGGTTATGAAATTATATTTACCAAGTAATTAAACTGAAAAATCTGCGAGCCGAAATATAGGAGTGTTAGCAATTGAAATAGTTTTTGTATATTGAATTTACCTGCTTGTACACATGCAACATAACACTGAAATGATCACACATGTAAGATCCCTGCTGCAATCTATGCTTATGGTTGCAGAAATTAAACATATATATATTGAAAGCAAAGAGAAAACTGCATGAGAAGAGAGATCTTATGATTAAGGTAAGCAATGACCTGTACAGATTAATATATTCATTACCTGTCTTGCGATTCTGTTTCTAACAAAATTATGTCTATAATATTTGCAATACTGTTTCTTTGCCATACATAAGAAAATTGAGGCCAAATTTTCAGAACTTCTGTGTTCTTTCTCTGCATTTTAAATTAATTGTACCTGTGCTGTACATGTATACACCTGTATTAAAATGCCAAGAGCACTAAAAATTCAAGTTCATACACTTCCAATTTTGACATGCAAAAGAGTATTTTTTTCTTAATTTTGGCATTCATCTCAAATTCTGAACACACAAAAAAAAAAAAATGGAAAAACAATGCCACTTAATCTCAGGGTCATTGAGGAAATAAATTAATAAATATCTAGAAAGTGTTTCAATAGTAGTGGTAAAAAAAAAAAGAAAAAAAAAAAAAAAAAAAAAGCACCGCACCACTAAAAATTATTTATTTTGTATAAAGTACAGGTTTGGATAATATATAGTAAATAAGGTCTGGTTAAAACAAAACAAAAAAACAAACAACAAAAAAAAGATTTTAGAAAAGCTGACAGAAAAAGATATAAAGAAATACTACTGTATGAGGTGTGATTCTGTGGAGAAAAACAAAACTACATTCAGTGATGTAATGTTGACAGAAACAAAGGCAAAATTAAAGTTGTGTTATGAACTTTCCCTTTTTCAAACTGTTAGAGTTTTACTTCAGTCTTACTACTCTTATAATATATGACCAAGTAATTAAAATTAGTATGCAATTATGAAGAAAGTCAATCATGCTTTTTAAAAGGAGATTATTCAATTAAAATTATTATTTACTGAAATATATTTTTTTCATAATTTCTCAACCCAAACATTTGGCAATACTACAAGAAAAGGAAATTTGACTCCCTCTTACAAGGTACCAATTTGAATTTCAAAATCATAGGAGTGCTTCATAATTGCTTGAAGTTTGAACATTATTTCAGTTACCAGCAATCAACTGTTTAAAAATAGTGTTCTTAAATCATAGATCTATATTTTTTTTCTGGGCCATTTTCCTCTTAAAATTGACTTGACCTTTAAAATATCTGCTTTTTCACAGTGTGCATCCCATCTGCAATTATGCTGCAGCCAACTCTGCCACTCAGCTCTGTCCTTGCTATAGAAATAAACCTGTTAAAAGAACACATGTTTATGGATAAATTCAATAACAACCCAACACACACACACAACAAGAAAAAGAACAAGAGAAAAGTGGACCTCCTTAACTATTGTACCATAGAATGTGGTATATAACATTTCTGCAAAGAAAGGCATATTACATAGTGGAGTCTCTCCACTGTCTGAATAATTACAGGATCAACAGTAATCAACCTCTCTCAGGTACAAGAATATTAATAATAGTGGAAGTACTCAATCTTATCTCATATTTCTCTTGCATATGGATGGAACAGCAAATTAATAACAGTGCTTCTGTCCTTTGTCATAACTGGATAAAACTTTATGTTAAGGAATCTTGATAAAATGATAAAATGTTTGGATTTCTGAGCTTTCAAATATTATTTGGAGAATAGCAATTGTAATGACTAAATAAATGCTTCATAGATTGTGGTAAGTATCTTTGACCAGTCTGTTTACACAAATTTTATACTGATTCAGTGTCTAAAATTAATCCTAATTTATGATGGCATAGACAGAAAATCAGAGCAAGTTAACCTGCAATGTGTTCTGTGGTCATGTGTCTACCGAATTTGTGGTGCCTGGGCCAGCTAGTTTAAAGTTGACTTAATTTTTTCTATTCTACACAGCAGCCAATTGAGTAACTGAGAGACAGACATAAACTCCATTCTTGCTTGCTTCGGTATGATTTGCAAATCTCATAATGCAATTAATTTATTCATATAAACTGATATGGAAGAAAACTGAAAATATAATTCCAAATGAATTTACATACATACAAGTCTTTTCACGAGGAATACAAACTGAAGCTTTGTCTAATTGATTCTGTGCTTTCTATTTTCAATTACCTATATCACAGCAGTTTTCATATTTTCACTTATTGGGAATTTATAATATCTGTGTTTTCTGTAAAACTGTGCAATCATGCTGAAGACTTTCTCTCAAAGGTGGTATTCTGTACAATTTTCCTCCAATTAACATGTAGCAATTTTCACGAAATTTGTAGGAATTCAGACTGAAATGTGTTTGGAATTCATTTTCATGTTCTAAATCTACAAGGTGGAAACTGATTAACAGATGAAAAGAGGTACATAGGCAATAAGAAACTAGACTAAACAGAAAGGAAACCATATATCAGTTTTGTTTTCTATTCACTGGTTTCAAAACGACACCTGACTTTATTAAGCTCTTGAAGAACACTCCCATTACAAGTAAAAATATTGAAGGAAGAACATCCCTAAAGTGTTGCCAAATAAACATGAGTTTTCTTGCTTTAAAAGTTGCTTGCCTAACTCAGCAGTTGATGGCAGACAGCCTAACTTCCTTCCTAGTTGTTAAGCCTATACCATAAAATATCCCTAATGTAGTTTTCAACAGTTCTGTTTATCTCCATGGGGATAAAAGAACCTACTGTTTTGAAGTGTCAGATTTTATGCTGTGTTGCAGTGAGTTATTTTTATTTATCTTCCATTCTATGTTTTTCTGAGGCATAGACAAAAGTAATCTTCAAAAAGCTATTTGCACTATTTGGATTTTTTTTTTTTTCTTTCATATTTAAGCCTTGGCTTGAAGAACCATATGGAAAACACATATATAGCCTACATGCTGGACATTATACTCAGACTAAACACATCTGATAGATTTTTAATCATTTTTCTTCACCTTCCAGAACACAAAAGAAGTCTGTCAGTCCAAATCAGCAGATTTTAAATGGTACCACATTCTGTTTGTTTTCTGAGAACTTAAAATGTTCGTGTCTCATTTAACAACATCTTCCTTGCTTTGCTCTGTAGATAAGAAATATCCAGGTTGTTTATGGTGCAATTATCTGTAAAGATTTGTGGATACTGAGGTGAGCTGAGTGCCTCTCATGCTTAGGGCTCTTTGCAGGTCAGCAGCAGAGGCCTAACTGCCTGCAGTCAGGGAAGCAGTGGTAGTTTCCTGAATGTGTGCCACCAAACCTGATAATGAATATAGTATCCAAGTCTCTACAGTAAAATATATGACTGGCATAATGACATTTTGGAATTTTCAGTCATCAGAAGTGACAAATATGTTGCAGAATGGTAAGCAGTTCAATCAGATTTGTGAGAAGTTGCTCTGGTAAGACAATCCTCTAGGAGGACTGTCTTAATCAACCTTAATCATTTATTTCCCTTTCTGAGAATGAGAGATTTGAAAATCAGAATGTTAAGATGAAAAAATAAAACAAACAACAACAACAAAACGTAAAAAAAATACACAAAAAAATACCTTTCTGACCTAGTTAAATTAATGAAAAAAATGTAATTCACCTTTCCTTGAGAGTCTTGAAGCTGAATTTCCATAAGAAACTAATTCAAGAAGTGGGATTTATTCGAACATTTTTTTTTTTTTTTTTTTTCTTCCCTGGTAAATAGAATGCTTATCAGAAGATCTGCTTGTGCATTTGAGCCCTGCAGATCTTTTTAACATATATTTAATTTGAAGAAATAGAACTGCTGAAAACAAAAAGAATTCCTCTCAGAATTGCTCATAGATGTGTCTAAGAATCTTTGAATTTCATGGAACACATTAGCACTAACTACAGAAGAGGCAAAGCAGCTAAATTGTGTTTTGTAATAATGAATTATTAAATTGTCCCTTTGCATCTCTTCCAGATATTGGTGGTAATGGTTACTTAGGTTTTCTGGGTCAACGTTATTTTCTTTCATAAACCACGGCTTATTTCTCCTTTGACTTTCACACATTCTTATTTTAATGTGTTCTACTAGTTCCATAATTTTTGAAAATTCTCTCCTCATTTTCTGTTTTAATCTATTCTATTCCCCACTGTGTCATTGTACTTCTCTCTGCTCCTGTGCTATACTGTCCTCAGGCTAACATGAATAGCATTATGTACATATCTGAGATTAGATGCAAATCTAGACTAACACCTTTATTGAACATGGCCTGTAACATCTCTCTGATGTCTGTGCAAAATGTTCAGATAGTGTAAGCTTGGATAAATTTAAGACATTACCGGTTGCTATACTACAAGAAATAGTGTGCATTTCATACTAAAAGACAGAGAATATACTTAAATATGTGTTTGTCATATGCTTTCATTCTACAGACAATAGAGCTTCTTCTGTGAAGTAACTGAGGTCCAGGTTCACAGACATCTAGGGACCATGTCCAAAGAGGTGCTTAGATGTTGTGATGGAGAAAGAACACAGCAATGCCTGTTGTTATATAAATATAGAATTAAACAGACCTGTGTTGAGAACCAGTCATTTCAACACATTGAATCTGCAAAGGAAGGGAAGTCAACATGCCTGGTCTTAATTAAGAAGTAGCCTTGAACTATTTTTTTCTGTAGTTTCTATCAAATGTAATAATTCACAGGTTCATGCAGACTGAAAGATCAAAATATAATCTTAGTAAAAGTTGCAGGTGAATCGCCAAAGAGAAGTGTTTGTCAGGGAGATGCAAAGGCAGGTTGCTCCCCTACAAAGGAATAGGAACAGGGAATGAGAGTGGCACAAAGACAGCCAGAGCAGTGGCCTTACATGCAAGGATGTTGAACCAAGAAAATCAGGGTCAGAATCAGGTCCAGAAAAAAGGTTCAGGGCCAGCTGCAGACCAGTGATCACCCAGAAAGTCCATCATGATGAGTCAAGGTCACACCAGAAAGGGAGATAGGGGACCAGGAGCATGTGTAGCTGTCAGAGCTATGATACAACACAGGTGGGAACAACCAAGACAGAAAGCCTCCGACTTAAAAGCACTTCCCAGGGAAAAGGAGGGTCAAACCCTTGCTTGTAGTTCATTTCACAAGAGCTTGCATTTATTTTTTCCACATCACAGGCAAATTGTGACTACTGATAGAAGACGGGAACCATTTCTCCAAGAGTGTGTTTTGAGTTGATAAGGAGTGCTTGCTGTTTGTAGATTATAATGATCATACTGGACATTGAGTGAATCTGATTTATTATTTTGGTAATTTATAATTGTTTAGTATCATAGGTAGGTATGTGGACATTCAGTCCATGATATCCTTCTGGAGGAACACAAGAGAAGATGTGCAGATTACAGAAGAAGTTTTAACAGAAAATTTGACTCTGTAGGTTAGGATGGGCTTTTTTCAAATTGTTTCTTTCAACAAAGTGACTAAATTACATTTGGATTTCACTCTGGGGCACAGCATATTGTTTCAGATGTTTCCTGAAGTTCTTAACTTCAGTGAAGATCAGATCTTTTAAAGCCTTTTAAAATGTGGTTGCTATTGTTTAAAAACTTCCACTTCTAACACTTCTAAAACATGGCCCAATGTCCTAAACAGAATGCTACTCATGCTACTCTTTTCTTTTTTTTCTTCTTTTTTTTTTTTTTTTTTTTTGAGAGACAGAGACACAGATGTAAAAATCATCTGAATTTTGTTAGACTTCTGAATGGGTAATCAGGAGGCAGCTCATAGTAAGGGTGGAATTGGCTGTGATCTATTGAGTATGGTAGAGGAGAAAGATAGTGGGCAATTCTTTTTTTCTTAGGAATGCATATAAAATTTGAATCATTGCTATCTTTAGTTTCTCTAAACAGAATAGCTACCTTCTATTATAGTCCTTACCAGCTTTGCTTCTAAAGCAAGGGATCTTTACTCTCAAATATAAAAGTATGGTGTATAATCACAAGAGCTCCTTTATGGAATAAAAAATGATATTTTTTGTCATTTTTAGTAAAACTAATAAAAGTTATTGGAATTATGTCATTAATCTGTGTTCTGGAAAAGTACAGAGTAATTTTTGCTTTCTATTTTTTTATGAAATATAATTATTTTATTTTCAGTAATAATTTAACTAGGATCAGGCATGCATCCTCCTTGCATTGGGTTTTGCTACTCACTCATGTTGTGACAATTCCAGAGAGAAATTAAGTGCACATACTTTCTGAACAACTAAGGATCACAGAGAAAGACTTAATCCATCCTCAAAAGCAGATCCACTTCTGCCCTGGAATTACTTTGTCTCCGCCAAAGTAACTCAGTTGGAATGCAACTGATACGGTAGGAGACTGAGGTTCCTAAAATCCCATTTTGAATTCTTTAAAATGTGTAATCTCAGTCTAAAGATGACCTGAGTCCACTCTAAACAATTAGGAGTATATTGCAAGCAGAATAAGTTTGGATTCATATAATAAACTATATGTGAATTTCATGGTAAATCCTTCAATATTTTTTCCCCAAGAGTAATCTGAGAGATATGAACAAGTCAAAGGGTTAATTATTTTTTAACTTTACACAACAAAGACTAACTTTCAGTGATTCAGTATAGGCAACATTGATTGTTTTCAAGACTTCTCCCTATTTGTGACCTACAGACATTCAGCTAGGAAACTGAAACTGTACAATTTGAGATATATGTTCAATTACAAGTAACCACTGCAATTTCAGCATGCAGAGTAAACTATTCACAACCAGTTTGTGCAGTTTCAGACTATGCAAATGAAGAAAAGTAGCAAACAATTTTATATACTAAGCTTTAGAAATAATTGCAACATGACACTGGACATAGTACAAGTATTGTGTAAAACTTTACTAAGGCTTGCTCACTGTAATTTATATTAATATAAGCATATAGGGATCCAAATATACATATTTATGGCTTATGTGGCCATAAATGACAATGTATTCTGAGGAAGAACAAGCTTGTTCCAGTGAAAAAAAATGTACAGTCATACACTTTTCTATTATGTTGGCTAGCACAATTAGAAATGTAGCTAATGCTGTATTCCTTCACATCAGTGCCCATACAAGGCTAGAGCAGAAGCAGGGAACTCACGATGGCCACACGCTTAACCTTGTATGTGGCTGTACACACTTGGTAATGTGTTCTACGGAGCACTATTTTCGAACAGTTTCTGTTGTTAAGTTAGAACTTTATTGTATTTATGCTTCTGCTGTCTATCAAAGCCATGGAAATATACTAGCAATTTGAATTTTTAAACCACCTTGACACTTATGTTTACTTTTGTTGGTTGTTCCACCATTTGCCTTGACTAGACATCATTTATGTTGTATGGCTAGACATGTAAGTTATTGCTTTTGTTCATCAATTCAAATGAACAAGTAGTTTTAAGCAAGGAAGTAACAATAAAGAATCATAAATGACTTTTTAGGTGAATAAACATTAGTGGTAAAATTAATGAATATTTCATTTCAGAATCACAAATCTGAACACATCCAAACAACACTAAGACTCAAGCACATATTAAAAGGTTTATGTAAATTTGAAAGAAGATAGGCAAGCAGATAACTCCTATTTAAGAATTCAGTGCTATCAACAAGGTAGCATAATGTTCTATATCCTATTTTCTATATCAAAACAAACAAACAAACAAACAAGTAAATATTTACACTAAACAAAAAAAAACAGAAAAAAAATGCCAAAAAAAAAGAAGGCAGAAAATATCTGGAAATGTACTGACCTTTATTAACAGTGATGTAACTGGAAAACAGTTGGCTAGTAGATTTGTCAGGATATACAAGATTTAGGAATAATGTATCCAGAAGGGCAGACAGTTATATGTTCACAAGGTTGTTCTCAGCTCAGTCTTTCTCATAATTCTGTTCTGAGAGTGGGACATTTTCTGATCTCGGGGCACCAGTATATATCCAGAGTAACTCTGCCCTCAGTGCTTCTATTCCCAGTTTACACTAATATCTCTATATGTCTTGGAGTGTAATTCTTATTTTATATAAAGTGTCAAAGATAAAATTTGTAAAACCAAATTACAAAGCTATGAAGAAAGCCAAGCTAAACTCAGAAATATGTGTTAAATGAACTCACTAATCAAAATGTGAGACTTTTAACATATGTTGAATTCATTTTTTCTGCATTTTCTTTTCTAATTTTAAGATTTTTCCATCAGCAATAGCGCAGATGATTTACTATAGACATACAAATATATGCATAGCGGTGAGCTTTTTTGTATTTTTACACAGTTTCCTATTTTAAAATAAATGTATTATCATATATATGCCAGAAAAAATCTAAGAGTAATGAGACACCTTGTAGTGGGTTTACCTGTAAATGTTTTTTGTAGTGAGGGGCTGAAGGGGTGGCCTCTATGAAAAGAATCCAGAAGCTGCTCAATTTTAGATAAAGGCCAGTTCCAGCTGGCTCCAAATTGACCTGCCGTTTCCCAGAGGTGAGCCAGTGAGTGACGCTGTGAGAACAGATTTAAGAAAGGAGAAAAAAACCTTCTGTGCAACAGCAGCTGAGGGAGAGGGTAATGAGGAAATGTGAGAGAACCAGCCCTGCAGGACCCAATGTCAATGCAGAAGGAGGGCAGGTGCTCCAGGCACTGGAGCTGAATCTCCCCTGTGGCCTGTGGAGAGGCTCCTGGTGGAGCAGGCTGTCCTCCTGCAGCCCATGGGTGCCCCATGGAGCAGATCTCCACGCTGCAGCCTGTGGAGGAGCCCCCGGTGGAGCAGGTGGATGTGGCCTGTAGGAGGCTGTGGCCCATGGAGAGCCCCCGCAGGAGCAGGTTCCGGGCCGGAACTGCAGCCCACGGAGAGGAGCCCACGCAGGAGCAGGGGGTCTGAGGGGAGCTGCCACCCATGGGGGACCTGTGCTGGAGTAGTTTGCTCCTGACAGATGGACCCTGTGGTACGGAGCCATGTGGGAGCAGTTCTTTTAGAGCTGCTACTTGTGGAAAGCCCCTGCAGGATCAGTTTGGAAAGGATGCCGTCCTGTGGGAGGGACCCCACACTGGGATAGGGGCAGAGACACACTGGGGTAGGGGCAGAGAGTGACTGTGAAGGAGCAGTGAAGATGGTGTTAGGGACTGACCACACCCCCCATTCCCCGTTCCCCTGTGCCACTTGGGGACAGGAGGTGGAAAAGGGTGGAATGGGGGGAAGGTGTTTTTAGTTTCTTTCCTTTGTTTCTCACTTCTCTAGCTTGCTAGTAATAGGCAATACATTTTATTGTATTGCCTATAAAAAAAACAAAAAACAAACAAACAAAAAAAAACAGACTCCCTATGCTGACTTTGTTTTGCCCATGATGATAACTGTTGAGGGATCTCACTGTCCTTATCTCAAACCCTGAGCCCTTTTCATTGTACTTTCTTCCCTTTTCCCTATGAGGAGGGGGAACGAAAGAATGGTTGTGGTGGAGCTCGTCTGCCCACAGGAGTAAAACCACCACACATCTTATTGTGGGATGTATTCACTCACATAATTTAAGCCTTGTGAGTGCATTAATCTGAGTTCTTTGACTAGAAATGGTTCTAAGCCTAATTTTATCTCTATTCTCAGTTATAATGTGGTGTTTCATAAATGTTTCATAATTAGTTGGAGTGATTATATTTCACCGTTTTCATAGGCCTCACAGAATTTGGAAATATATTAAAACCTCCTGCTCCTGAGGACTGGATTCCCACACTCAATCCTAATCCAGTCCAATAGTGACCCTATCCTTCACCTCTCAAAATTAAAGTATTCTTTGGGACTTGAATACCCAGACTAGTCTTGTGGGCTTCGCAGAATCCAGCAGTAAAATGAATTATTTGTCCTCAAACTAAGGTATTTCCAACTTTTAACCTTTTTCCAACCTTTCCAACCTTTTTTATTCTTCATAGCATCCTGCTCTTGAACCAGCACTATAAAGCCTTTGTAATGTCAAACATCCATCCTTAATTTAGAGTTTGCTGTATTTTCAATAAATGTATTCTAACCACTTTACTCCCAAGACTAACTGTAATTTTACACACAATACTAATTATAACCTTGGTGTCTCATCCAGGAACAAATACTGAAACACTGCTTAGCTTTCACTGCTCTCATGTCAGTTTTGTGATCTGGCTACAGTGTAATGATGAACTGAGATTTTTGTGCAGTTGTCTGTGTGTGCATCTGATCTGAAACCCTGTTTTGTCTCCATCCTTAATAGACAGCCACTGATAAATACACAGCGAGGAAATGTTATTAAATGGTTCCCAGTATCTGTCAGAACATCCTGCCATGTCTTTTGAGGTTTAGTAGTGTATCTGCTGACTGAAGCATAATTTTAAATGCAAACCTCACTCTATCCTCAGTATTTACTCTGTGATTCAACCTGATCTAATATTAATATTAACATGTCCACTAAAAGACTGTACTGGCCTGTCAAAACTGTGGCAGAAACCAAATTATCTGGCTTCTCCTGTCAAGGCTAAGATGCCAGCAGTTCTGGAGGCCATGAGTTGTTAGCTGTAGCTGAGATTAGTATTATAGCTGGTGTTTGAATAAGGACTTGAAGTAGTAGCCCTGTTTATTACTATTTTAGGGCTCGTGGTGTATAATTTAAACTCAGGAAATTATGCTTGCTACTCCCTTTCTACTAGTGACTCTGCAGACCCTAGCTACATATTGAAACCTGTGGGAATAATTTTTTTAACTTTGGAGTCTGTCCCTCAGTTGCCTTTCCTTTGCTACTGATCAACACATGTGACGATCCTGAATGCAGATACTACAGCACATCTTCCCATGCTGTCTTTAAACTCAATTCAGTAGCTCAGCAGTTGATGATATAATGTCATCCCTGCAATTTAGATATGAAACAAAAATAATTGCAGCTGACATGCTTGTGTAGAAGCTTTTATAAGCCCTTGCTTCAGGAACAGGTTTGGAACTGCTGATCCTAGATCCTAAATTCTAGGTTACTAGTATGGCATTGCCATCAATTCAGTACCTCCATTTCTGGGAGATTAGGAGCTAATCTCATAGATTCCTGATAATTTTTATCTGCAGCCGTAAGATACAACTGAAACAGTTGAAATCTACAATAGAACACGAGTAGATTCTAAGCTAATTTTAGTCTCTATTTCATTTTATATAAATGTATAACATTTGAAGGTTACCCAAACACCTTGCTATAGCTATTTTCAAACAATTTTCACATACTCAGGTTTTCATTGAAAGTTAAAGTTTTAAAGATACAAGGAGCATTTTGTGTATTCTGTGGAAATCTGGACTCACTTTCTTAGGTTTTATACATCCTGTTTCACAAAAGCTGTAGGGACAGTTCTTTAGCTGTACATGGCATACAGGTATTCTCACAATGAAATCTAGTTTAGGAAAAGAAAGTCCATATATTTTTTTTTTAATGAAAAACTGAGAAGTTTTTTTACTTAAATAGATTCCTCCAATGTCTCTCTCCCCCTCTCTCTCTCTCTCTCTTTTTTTCTTTTCTTTTCTTTTTTTTTTAATAAGCACATGTAATTATGTAATTAAATCATTAAATTGCATTTCACTCAATGGTTTATGAAAGGAAGCTGTCACTTTTGGATAAACTGTAGCGTATATGTTAAAAAGGCATGTGAATATTGACATAAAGGAAGTGGGGCCTGTGGGGAGAGGTGATAGCTTTTATTAAACAGCCTATACAGTTAAAAAAAAAAAAAAAAAAAAAAAAAAAAAGAAAACAGACAAGCCTGAACTTAATGCCTTTTCCATCAAGGCTTCAAAGAAGAGAAGAGACTTGAAGTTGTTACAATGATATTGGTCTCCAAATGTAAAGAATGGTTTATTTCCTGTCTGAACTTGATTGGCTTCCATTTTCAGCTATTGCTTTCATTAACTAAACAAAACAGCTAGCCACTTACAGAGGTGCTCTTTGTCAATCCTCATAGACTGAAGTATTCACCTCATAATATCCATTAGAAAAGCTACCATGAAGCTAATGGATTTTACTTTTTACAGAACAACTATTAGAGAAAGTTTGCAGATATTCCAGATCTCACTTTCTGGGTTTAAGTTTAATGCAGAATCTCACAATTTCAAGCCAATTTTGCTAAAGAAAACAACAACAACAACAACAACAACAACAACAACAACAACAACAACAACAAAAACCATTAAAAGATTGCTTATATTCTTTAGGGTAATTTTCCTGCAGGTTGGATATTCTCATGTAGATATTAGAATGATAGAATTATAAAATCATAGAATATCCCGAGTTGGAAGGGACCCACAAGGATCATTGAGTTCAACACCTGGCTCCACACCAGAGAAAAAAATCAGACTGTGTGTCTGAGAGTGGTGTCCAAATGCTTCTGGCAGGCTTGGTGCTGTGACCACTGCCCTGGAGAGCATGTTCCAATGCCTGACCACCCTCTCAGTGAAAAACCTTTTCCTGATATCCAGCCTGAACTGCCCCTGCCACAGCTTCAAGCTGTTTACTTGGGTCCTGTTGCTGGTCACCGGAGAGAAGAGAACAATGCCTGCCCCTCTGCTCTCTCTCGTGGGGAAGTCGTATGCTGCAGTGAGGTCTCCCCTCAATCTCCTCTTTTCCAGGCTGAACAATCCAAGTGACCTCAGCTGTTCCTCATACATCTTACCCTCCAGACCCTTCACCATCTTTGTAGTGCTGAGGAGAAGCCTCCGTTGCCGTATAGGAGCAGTCTGACAGCATTAAGCCCAGCCCGTGCATTCTAGGGATTTGGTGATGTTTGTGTTATATGACTACATGATGTTCAGACTCTGAAGGTGTGAGAAGCTTCCTAGTGGGCTTTAACAGAAGTCTTATTGCCTGATACCTTTGATGAATCTCCTAAAGACCCTTTCAGATTGGTGGGAAACAGTGATGTTAACTCTGTGTGCATGTTTGCATATGTGCTTGTGTGTGTGATTTTGTGTGTATGTCTAAATCTTATTTCTCCAAATAATTTGGCTGATATGTTAATTGTCTTTCTGTTGTTAGATAGAAAATCTATTCCAGCAGAAGACTGATGTTCTAAGTGTCCTACATGAGCAAGGGGCAATTCAGATAAGGAACTGATATTAATTTACAGTGCCTTTAAGAAGCACTTTCAGCCAGGCTTCTTCTACCAAACATTACAACAGAGGATTTAAAATCCTTTCCTCTGAATAGTACATAGTTAACCATGGTCAGTCTTAGAAAGCCTCTGTGACAGGATAACAGCATTTGGTAAAACATATCTAGAAAAGACATTAAGAGGCATAAACCACCCACAAACTGCTTTGTGGCTGACCTTATAGAAAAGGAGTTCAACACTGTCTTCAGTGGGGCTAGAATTTAGTTTCAAGATAAGAATAAGTAAAATTGAGTTGAAAATTCTGAGTGGCATTTTGAAAGATCTGTTTGTCAATCTGTGTCTTGTTTATTTTCTCTGATGAGAAGAAACATTATTGTGTAACAGGGAACAATTTCTAAATGTCAATGATTTTTCTCTTCTTTGGGAACACAGTCAATGTCAAACTAGGTTTAAAAACAAAGCAAAACAATAATAATAATAATAAATCTTCACAGAGAGAGACTCCACAAACTCTCTGGGCAACCCGTTCCAATGCTCCATCACCTGCACAGTAAAGAAGTTCTTCCTGATGTTTAGACGGAACCTCCTGTGTTCCAGTTTTTGTTCATTTCCTTTTGTCTTGGCACTTGGGACCACTGAAAATAACATGTCTCTCTCCACTTTCCACCCTCCCTTCAGGTATTTGAAGATATTGGTAAGATCCCCTTTGGGCCTCCTCTTCTCTCCTCTCCAGGCTGAACAGTCCAGCTCTCTCAGCCTCTCGTCATAGGAGAGGTTCTCCAGTACCTTGATCGTTTTGGTATCCCTCTGCTGGATGCTTTCCATGTCTCTCTTTTACTGGGGTGCCTAAAACTGGACACAGTTCTCCAAGTGCAGCCTCACCAATACTTTGTAGAGGGGAAGGATCTCTTGACCTGCTGGCAAGGGATGCTTTGCCTAATACAGCCAAGAATACCATTAGCCTTCTTAGAAGTAAGGGCACATTGCTGATGTGTTCAACTTGGTGTCCACCGAGACTCCTAAGTCCTATTTGTCAGCCCATCTCTCCAGCTTGTCAAGATTCCACTGGATGGCTGCACAGACCTCTGATGAATCAGCCACTCCCCCTAGTTTCATGTCACCCACAAATTTGCTGAGGGTGCACTCTACTCCCTTGTCCAGATCATTAATGAAGATGTTACACAGGACTGGATCCAGTATTGACCCCTGGATTTCTCTGCTCATTACTGGCCTCCAGCTAGATTTTGCACCACTGACCACTACTGTTTGGGCTTGGCTATTCAATCAGTTCTTGGTCTGCTCATCCAGCCAACAGCTTCTCTATGGGGATCTTATGGGGGACAGTGTCAAAGGCCTTACTGAAGTCCAGGAAGACAATATATACACCTCCCTCCTTATCCATCAGGCTATTTCATTATAGAAGCTTAAGAGGTTGGTAAGGCATGACTTCCCCTTCATGAATGCTGACTACTCTTGGTATATTTTTTTCTCCTTCGTGGGCCTGGAAATGGTTTCCAAGCTTAGTTGCTCAATCACTTTCCCAGGGATCAAGGTGAGGCTAACCAGCCTGTAACTCCCCATATCATCCTTCTTGTGCTTCTTGAAGATAGGAGTGACATTTGCTTTCCTCCAGTATTCAGGCATTTCTCCCAGTTGCCATGATCAAGCGAAGCTAATAGAAAGTGGCCTAACAATCACAGTTGCCAGCTTCCTCAGCACTTGTATGTTCATTCCATTAGTTAGGGCCCATGGACTTGCAAATGTCTGGTTTGCTCAAGTATTCTCAGACCTGATCCTATTCCGACTGAGATACGTCTTCCTTGTTCCAACCATTCATCCTGGATGCTGGGATCGGAGACTCCTGAAAGCTAGTCTTGCTGGTAAAGACTGAGGCAAAGAAGACATTTAGTACCTTTTCACTGTACCTGGTAACCAGGTCTCCTGTTTCTTTCAGGAGAAGACCCACATTATCTCTAGTTTTTCTATTGTCATTGAGGTACATGTAGAAGCTGTTTTTATTGCACTTTTGATGTCCTTGGCCAGATTGAATTATATCTGGGCTTTAGCTTCCCTAACCTGATCCCTGGCTGTTTGGACAATATCTCTGTATTCCTTGTGGTTTACCTGTCCTTGTTTCCTCCCTCTGTAGGCTTTCTTTTTGTGTTTGAGTTTGACCAGGAGTTTCTTTGTTCATCCATGAAGGCCTCCTGGCTTTTTTGCCTGACTTTATTGTCTGCTTGGGAAAAAAGCAGACCTTTGCAGTCTGGAGTCCTGCAAGTGAAAGAATTTAGGAAAAGGAACAGCAAGACAAAGTAGACTAGAGCAAACCATAAGACTAATACTGTAGATGCTATTGTAGTTGTAAGAGTTACCATAAATAATTCTGATATTCTTTGGTACCATGTACTTTCAAAATCAGAACTCTGCTTTTAGGCCCCTGCATCAGTAGGCATAAGATATATCTGCATAAGAAAAAAGGCTGAAAATGCTACTATAGATACACTTCTTTGTTGCTGTTATTATTATTATTCACATATAGAATGCTCTCTGAGATTGCTTTTTCAATTTTTAGAACATCTGTGATATTGAAGCAAACATACAACCTTATAATATTTCCTCTATAGGGAAGCTCATACTCTGAAATTCAGTGTTTACCACTAGCAAAACTAGATGAAGAAGTTAAAAAATAGGTTTGGAAATATATATGCATAAGAAAGAAAATGATGAACCCCAAAGCAACGTCTCCTATGCTATTCTTATTAAATATATATCCAGTTAGTTCCTTTTAAAATTTTCATAATTTTACCACTTTTAGGAAGAATAGCTGACCTAAAAACAGTAAGTGGACAGAGAGATCAAGGTTAAAATCTGAACTGATTAACTTCAAGAGTGAAATTAAGAATTATTAAAAAGTGAACACATTAAAAATGTACTTACAAAATTTTACCTACCATTTACTTCAAACTGTATTTTAATGAATACTTGTATAATAAAGAATTGTGATAGTCTTTATACACACACTTTTCATCCTTTTATTTATTTTTTTTATTTTATTTTTTTTAGCATGGCTTAAATAGGTGTTCTGAAATTGTTAATTGAAGTTACAGTCTCATTAACAATAGTATGTAAGAAATTACAAGTTTTGTCATGGTTAATTTCTACCCTTTACTAAACACAATGCATCAGGAAATTGTGGAGGTCTTCTTGAAAAGCATATATGCCATCATTTCTATTCAGTGATCTAGATCAACCTTAATCCTAAATTTACTGCAAAGGAGTTTCAGGTTTTATGTATCTAAACAATTAGAATAGAAATAAAAGGCACATGTACTAAGCTGCATGCATACAATCACTCAGCAAAAATGCTCTTTTAAGCATTTATGTGGTGTGAAGGACCCATAGTGAGCTGGCAAGAGTTGTGCATGGCTGTGCTAAATGGAAAAGCTCTTCAGGGAAAGGAAAAAAAGGTAGAACTGGGTGAAAGAGTGAAACTGGTATGCATGACGTTAATGAGGTGTGTCCAAGCCATCTGAGCTTTGAGAAAGATTATTGCTAGTTGAGAGTGAATTCACCATTTTGCCTGTTTAGGACAATGTTCATTGGAGCTGTTAGACAATGCTGAGCAAAGCAAAGGAGCCAACTAAGTATTGAACCAACTTTTTAGCATCCTGGAAACAAGCATTTTCAGTCCAACAGCTCACTGATTGTAACCAGCTCTTATATTGAAAAAAAGTAAGATATCTACTTATTTTCAATAAGGAATATTAATCAGCCAAAAAGCATGTATTCTTAGGTTATTTCATTACTGGTGTTGCAGATGGGGTGTATATATCAATACACCCCACTTGAATGAGAGAAGTAATGATACAGATTATTGATTCAAAGTAGTGATTTGGCAAAGCTTACCTAACTTAACAAAGATTCAGTGATGGCAAAGTATACTTGATTGTAATTTGTTAGATACATTTAATTACACACTACATAAAAACAGGGTTAATGAAATAGAGTCAATGTTTTAGGGGGTGGTGGTTTTACTTAGGTGGGCAGCCAAGCTCCACCACAACTGCTCTCTCACTAACTCACCTCAAAGGGAAAGGGGGAAAAAATACCATGAAAAAGGCTCAAGGGTTGAGATAAAGACAGGGAGATCACTCACCAATTATCGTCATGGGCAAAACAGGCTCAGTGTAGGGAGACTAGTAAAAAGTATTACCTATTACTAACAAGCTAGAGAAGTGAATTAGTAACAAGCTAGAGAAATGTCTGTCCCCAGGGCCGACAAAAGTGTTATACCTTTTTTACTGTACCCCTACTGATGTTTGGCACTTTTTACCTTTACCTCTGATCAGGTTAGACATTTGTTCTAGCAGTTGCATGGTGTTGTATTATTTTTTCCAACTATCTTTTCTCCTCCCTGTCCCTGTACATACATCCACACATATATATATCATTGACAGTCTAATCCTATTCCCTTCTATGATACATATAGAAACTAGTACTATCATAGTGGATTTGACAGTCTACTTAGGGAACTTCATTTAGGAACCTCTCACAGGATTCAGCAGCATGGTGGGAATACAAAATACAGTTCTTTGGAGGCTCTTTTTTGTCTCTGGACCTACAATGGAAAGTGAGCAGTGCAGTCCAGCAACCCTGGCAAGACAATGCAACTGAAGTGAAGAGTCAGAATGATACTAGTTTAGCTACCCATTTGTGAAGAAGAAAAATCCCATCATTTTACTTCTTGCTTGCCTACAGTTTCATTAAGTACACCAAGGCTGTTTCTATCAAAACCTGAAAGACCTCTGTTGAAAATCTGGTGAGAATGTATAGATATTTCCCCCACTCTTTCCTACAAGCCAAACTCACAGGCTTTTCACATGACGGATAATGTCAAATATGTCCAGAATATATACATACTTATGTATATATATATATATATAAAAATATGTGGATAAATACAGAGAACTCTATTTCACTAACTGAAGTGAAGCAACAGAAAATGCAGTTTCTTGAGGGGGGAAAAAAGTCATCCTTGCCATGAATGATTTGCAATATTTCTCATTCTGAGAACATGTATAACAGTGAGGGAATGCATAAATTCAAAGTATTGACATCATGAGGTCTGCATCTCTGTTTCTGGAACGTGTGCAGAGTTGGCTGTAATTACTTTTCTGTTCCTATGTGTATCAGCTAGTGCATTGAATAACCTTGTTTCTCCATAGTGTAAAGCTATTCCAGACGTGGCAGTTAGGACAAGGGGTCTGGGAGAGATGTGAAGTTTAATCCTGCAGGGTTTAGGAGGCTGGTTTTTACTATGATAAAGACTGATTTATTAAAGCTGTTATAATTCTAAAGCCAGATTTTACTGGACACTATTTTTTATGAACAAATGAACTTAAAATGTGAAAGTCTTGCCGTATAAGGCAAAGGGGATTATTTGTCCCTAGTTTTTGCTGCTGACTCTCAGCTGTATAACATTCCCTTACCATGGCATTTCTGGGGAAAAATGTAGGAAAGAAGGTGGTTTGTAGCGTTTTTAGCAATAGAAAGAAGAAGAGTCTAAAGAGACTCAGGATTGTGGTTTTTTTTGTTTGTTTTTGTTTGTTTGTTTGTTTGTTTGCATTTCAAAACTTTTTTTTTTTATTTAGGAATGAAAGATGCACTTGACTCAACAAAAGAACTTAGTTACTGTAATAGTGGACATCAATGTGCCAGCCAATATTACTTCAATATTACTTTTTATTTTATTTTATTTTATTTTAATTTTTTTTTTCTGAGTGTACAATCCAGTCTTATCCAGTTGTCCTAAACAAGGATAAAGGAAATCAGATACTTCAGAACAGAATCCAATCACCAAGGATGGTAACAGAGAAACAATAAGCTAATGAATAAGAAACAGTGAGGAAAAAAAAAAGGCTGTTTCTACTCTTTTGGTGTCTTTTTTTATGACAGGTAGCCCTGTTTCCTTGTTTTCTTAATAAAGCAAGTTTAACTTACTACTTAAATACAGGAGAAAAGCATGTCTTAATGTGGTCTGTCTCAGCTAATTGGAAAGTAGCTGAATTAGTCAGTCATGAGTCAGCAAAAATGTTTATATTCTTCTGTTACATCTAATCTCTCAGGAAGTATCACTACACTTGATGTGATATTTTGAGGGGGTGAGTGCACATTTTTTTCTCTCTTATTAATGCTATCCCACTTTGCAGAAGAATAACTGAAACCTGGCTACATCATTTTATGATTTAGATGCTCACACAGAGAGAGAAAGGTATTACTCCTACACCAGTTTCTGTATTTCAAAGAAACTATCACTGCAGACATTATGGAGAGTTATATTGTAATATTCAACACAATATATTCATTCAAACTATTCAATAAAACCTGGTTTTATATTAATCCCAAGACAGGCAAAGAGTAGCCCAAACCACCACAGAAAGGATGCATCTCATATCCCCTTGTAAGTAAGATTTGGTAAATTGATTAAATCTAGTAAAGTATTTGATAAACAACTGCCATCCTGAAGGATAGGTCAGAAAAGACCTCAGGTTTAAATATACTCTCTAACTGTTTTAGCAACTTGACTATTCTATTAAAACCCACTTCAGTCATTTTGAATGAGAGTGGCTATCATGTCAGTTTATGATGTGGAAGTTACCTTGGTGGTGGAGTCAGATCACACTCAGCTTTTAGATCTAAGGAGGTGGATAAGCACAGGGGCTGAAGACCCTGAGGAGACAGTCACAACATTGGTTTGTAGTCTAAACCACGTAATAACTTTTGGCACAAACAGAAGCAGAAATTAAGTGCTGAAAGAGTAAAACAGTTTTTTAAGATTGCCCTCTAGGACTTGGAAGAAATTTAGGTTCCTAATTGTCCATTTAAGAAGTTATATTTGTAATTCTAATTATTTTGGCACATCTATGTCAGTATTTCAGATAGAAGAAGAATGAACTTTTAAAGCAAAGACAGACGTTCCCATTTACCACACTTTGCTTTTAACTGCAGAGCATGCTCAAAGTACAAAAGCTGAATTCACTTCAGATGAAACTCAGCTAGAAAATGGACTTCTCAGGACTTCACCTAGTGAGTCAACAATAGCTAGTAGGAGCTTGGGTCAGATCTAATAAGAGTTAGTATAAAATAACCCTTTGATAGAATTTAGTGTAGGTGTTATGACCTCATCACCAATTTTGTCCTAGAAACTTGCTTCTACCATAGCTCACAAGTTGCTAATGTGGTCATAACCTTATCAAATACCAAATCAGATTCATTGTATAGTCCATGATGCTTCCAGATGTAATCTAAAAAATAAATTGTGGTAAAGTCAACATATAAGTTATGGAGGTCTTGGAAAGTAATTAGTTATCTCCCTCTCACCTTCTCACTTGCCAGAGTGAGCATTTCTCATGGTTAGCTGACTTGGTTTAGAGGGATACAACATGGTATGCTGTTTGCTTTATACTACATTTTCTAAGCATTTGTAAGATTAGTCTAATTGTCCAGGAAAAGTAAACAATAAATAATTACAGCATCACAGAATCACAGAATTTCTAGGTTGGAAGAGACCTCCAAGATCACCTAGCCCAACCTCTGACCTAATGCTAACAAGTCCTCCACTAAACCATGTCCCTAAGCTCTACATCTAAATGTCTTTTAAAGACCTCCAGGGATGGTGACACAACCACTTCCATGGGCAGCCTATTCCAGTGACTAACAGCCCTTTCAGTAAAGAAGTTTTTCCTAATATCCAACCTAAACCTCCCCTGGGGCAATTTTAGCCCATTCCCCCTCGTCCTGTCAGCAGGCACGTGGGAGAATAGACCAACCGCCACCTCGCTACAGCCTCCTTTAAGGTACCTGTATAGTGCGATAAGGTCGCCCCTGAGCCTCCTCTTCTCCAGGCTAAATAGTCCCAGCTCCTTCAGCCGTTCCTCGTAAGACTTGTTCTCCAAACCCTGCACCAGCTTCGTAGCCCTTCTCTGGACTCACTCAAGCACCTCCATGTCCTTCTTGTAGTGAGGGGCCCAAAACTGAACACAGTTCTCAAGGTACAGCCTCACCAGAGCTGAGTACAGGGGGATAATCACTTCCCTGGACCTACTGGCCTCGCTGTTTCTTATACAAGCCAGGATACTGTTGGCCTTCTTGGCTGCCTAAGCACACTGCTGGCTCATATTCAGCCGACTATCAACCAATACTCCCAGGTCCTTCTCTGCCAGGCAGCTTCTCCCAGCCTGTAGCTCTGTTTGGGGTTGTTGTGCCCCAGGTGGAGGACCCGGCCTTGTTGAACTTCATACAGTTGGCCTCGGCCCGTTGGTCCAGCCTATCCAGATCTTCCTGCAGAGCCTTCCTACCCTCGAGCAGATCAACACACGCAGCTAACTTGGTGTCACCTGCAAACTTACTGAGGGTGCACTCAATCCCCTCATCCAGATCATCGATAAAGATATTAAAGAGGACTGGCCCCAGTACCGAGCCCCGGGGGACTCCACTCGTGACTGGCTTCCAACTGGATTTGACTCCATTCACCACAACTCTCTGGGCCCGGCCATCCAGCCAGCTCTTAACCCAACAAAGCGTATGCCAGTCCAAGCCATGAGCAGCCAGTTTCCTGAGGAGAATGCTGTGGGGAACGGTGTCAAAAGCCTTACTGAAGTCAAGGTAGACTACATCCACATCCACAGCCTTTCCCTCATCCACTAAGCATGTCACCTTGTCATAGGAGATGAGGTTCGTCAAGCAGGACCTGCCTTTCATAAACCCATGCTGACTGGGCCTGATCGCCTGCTTGCCCTGCAAGTCCCGCATGATGACACTCAAGATAATCTGCTCCATGAGCTTCCCTGGCACTGAGGTCAAACTGACAGGCCTGTAGTTCCCTGGGTCTACCTTCTGGCCCTTTTTGTAGATGGGCGTCACGTTTGCTAGCCGATTACGTTATTGCTTTCTATAGGTTGTATAAATATCCTATATTTATAAATATTCTTATGCATTTGACATAAATTTTATCTGCTCAGTTCTCATTGGAGGTTAAATAGGAAGGAATGTTGCTTTTTTTGGCTTGCACAAGAAGACTTTGTATTACTTGCATATGCTGAGGTATTTTATATTCTCTGTATCACTTAAACCAGTCATCTCTAGGAGTGCATAGACATGATCTGGCTGGACCTCTTCTGAGCAGGAGTTTGAATGAGATGACCTCCAGATATACTTTCCAATTTAAATTATGCTGTGGTTCTATAATTTTGTGACACAGCAATATCTGTCTCAGTTGTGTGTAAGATTTAGAATAACAACTATATTTGTTGCTTTGTTTTTCAGTTACAAAGTACAGGAAAACATACTAATATTTTTTTATTTGATTGTTTTCTTTTTAATGTAAATAAAATTACATATAGCTCACCATCAGACCTGAGCTGAACATATTGCTTACTAACATTATATGAGATAAACAGCAAATACTAAGGAAAGAGTCTTTTCTTTTCTTTTCTTTTCTTTTCTTTTCTTTTCTTTTCTTTTCTTTTCTTTTTCCTTCCCTTCCCTTCCCTTCCCTTCCCTTCCCTTCCCTTCCCTTCCCTTCCCTTCCCTTCCCTTCCCTTCCCTTCCCTTCCCTTCCCTTCTCTTCTCTTCCCTTCTCTTCTCTTCCCTTCTCTTCTCTTCCCTTCTCTTCTCTTCTCTTCTCTTCTCTTCTCTTCTCTTCTCTTCTCTTCTCTTCTCTTCTCTTCTCTTCTCTTCTCTTCTCTTCTCTTCTCTTCTCTTCTCTTCTCTTCTCTTCTCTTCTCTTC
>CM021700.1:76273319-76352157 GCA_011074415.1 Stictonetta naevosa | reverse complement strand
TTTTTTTTTTTTTTTTTTTTTTTTTTTTTTTTTTCCAGAGTGGAAGTTGATTGACAGTTACATGAAAAAGGTAAAAAATTGACACGGTGGTTCTGGGTGAGCTCAGTCCAGCCACAATATGGGGTTACAAAACACAAAACCCTCTGCAGAACAATTATCCTGCATCACATCATCTGAAAATTCTGTTCTTCAGTGGAATATGATAATGGGAAAGCTACAATTCCTTGACTTGTTCTGCTTCCTGTTCTTCATACATCAGTAAACCTGCAGATTAGTAACAAGATCTAGACTAACATCAACATGGTCAAAATCAGTTAATTATTAAGCTGGGTCTCCATTGCTCATTCGTTCAATAGGGTTCCATTTCAACAGGACTATGTTTTGTAAATTATCACTCCTTAAAAATAAGACTGCCCCAGGCAGCACTATTATTAAGCCAGCTTATGTCTTAAGCAATTATGTTGCTAGGAAAATGGGAAACATATTCAGGCTCCTGATCTGATTCATTTCTGAAATAGCCTTTCTCCATTGACTGTGTGCAGGAATCTTAGTGAATTGACTATACTTACTGCGTATGAATACTTCACCCCAAACTCTCAGCTACAGCAAAATAATATATCCTAATTTTTACCAAATTTGATATACTGCAAACAGACCATTACTTCTCAGGAGTGAAGTCTGGTGTTACAATAGATAGTAATAAAAAATATCATCTCAGTTCTAAATGGCAGTCCAATAATAATAATAATAATAATAAAAAAGTAAAAGGAAATAAAATGTTCTAGTGTATTAGGAGTAGAATAGAAGATAAAACAGTATAATTGTATCTCAGAGTAAAACCTGATTATTGTGCAAAGCTCAAGGAAAACAAAAAGCTAACATAACTAGGAAAGACTAATAGAACACTGATAAAGATAAAACAATATCCATATAAGGAAAAAAATCTAATTAAACCTAGACTTTTGATGCTGAGATAGAGATAACTTATATCTCTTATCTTAGAGAAGAGAAGGCTGAGGAGTAACTTCATTGTGGCCTACAGCTTCATCACAGGTCTTGGACAAACTCTTTGAAACCCATAGGAACATGCTTGACTACAAGTGACCAAACAACTAATTGCAAAGCTAGATATGTATAGTTTTTGCAGTTCCAGATAATAAACAGATGAAGAAAGCATAATATGGGAAAACTGCATTTTACAAACTTTGATCACATTGCAGTATTTCTTTGGAATATATAATGTTGCCAAAAGGTAAAAGGACCATACGATCATTTTGAAGACAGCATATGCAAATAAATATGGTAGCAAGTACAAACATATGTTTAATCTTCCAACTTCAACAATATACAAAGCTCAAGAGTTTTTGTCCTCACAAGCCAACAAATCTAAAGGCTTAAACTGTGTTTCTGGTACTCCCTTTCTCTTAATTCTCTTAATGTTATATATTTCACGAAAAGCTACATAATGTTATTTAGTTTTTAATAACTTATAGGTAAACTCCTAATGAGCATAAAGCTGTATGCATCCAGGCAAACTAAAAATTAACTAAAGGTACCTAGGAATGTAATGGATTTGTTTTTATACATTGCACAGAAACAGTTTATACTGAAGTGAGATAAAAAATTAAGAGTTTTCCTAAGAAGGGAAAAGAAGCATCAGTCATTTCAGGTTTTTTTTTTATGCTTGTTTGTTTGTTTGTTTGTTTTGATTTAAAATAAAATCTTATAACTAAAGACCATAAGAAACTGCTAGGTCATCCAGAGGATAAACCTCTGAAATCTTCAAGTCAATACATTTTAAGTCAATAACCCTATACTGTGTTCTTAAGTTTGTATTTGGATAATACCTCCTGTTCAGGAAGTGAGCCACTCTTCTAAGCATAATATTACCTGGAAAAAAAATATATATATATTGCATTAATGGATAAACTTTTATTGTTTCCTTTTTGATTTTTAAAAAAATAAATAATCTTTTGATAACTCAATTTAGAAAATTTCTAAATAATACATTATTTCACAACCAAAAGTTGAAATCTTTCAGTGGGAAAAATCATATCAAAAGATGAATATCGTTCATCTCTTCATTTACATGAATATTACATATTAGTGCGTGTGTGCTTAAACCCACCTGTATGATTTAAGTGGAACTTTTATTTGAACACAAAATTATGTAATTACGTTACTCCGTGAAAAAAAAAAAAAAAGCAAAAAATATAATTTGAGCAACTGTCCCTGATTATAACTTCTTCCTTATTCATACTATGTTACTTCCGCATTCATATTAATTTAATATAAATGCATTATACAGAGCTAAGGAAGAAAACAAAAAAATATGGATGTTAAAGTCATCTGGGTCAAGATGTAACATGAATCCTAGTCGTATTTTAGTTAAGATAAGGAAGCAAAGGCAAAAAACAAATAAAAAAAAAAATGGATCATGAAGAATAGAGCAAAGAGAACCTGTTAGTGAGCAGATAATGGATAGTATGGAACCTAAAAATTTATTAGCAGCTACAGAGTTTTGATGATGAACTATTGCTGTTTTTTCATAGCTATCACAATGAGACAATTTATTTGAAAAAAATATTTTTATTGTATACTATGAGGAAAATAATGATTTTGGTTTATATAAAGTGTTGTTTTAATCAATGCTAATTAAAATATGCTAGTAAAACATCTAACATTTCTGTAGTGATTCTATTCATCTGATCTCTGAGGGCATAGAGAGATATCAGATTTTTAATTGCTGCTTAATATGTTTTTTCATGAAGAGTGAAGCCTTCATAACATTCATTTATTTGTTTATTTTATAGGTCAGCCTCTTTAATAAGCTGAGACTATGAAGTTTTCTTCATAGCATAGCACAAGGTATTTGCTAACTGGGAGTCATATCCACACTATAGGAAATAATTATCTGGGCCAATCCTTTGGAAAAATAGTATTTGTAGTACTAGTCTGCAGAATGATAGTCTGCAAAATGAAACTAAATGAAACAAATTTAATTTAGTCTACACTTGTTATCTGAAATACAGTAGACTAGAAGAATGCAGAGAATATATAAATATTTATAAAAACATCCAGAAAATTGAAAGTTTTAGAATTAAATTTTAATCTTCTTTATCTATAGTTGGACCTGTATGTAAACCATGAATGTACAAACATAACTTATAAACATGCAATTTTAAAAAGTAGCAGTACATTCTTATATTATACAATGATGTGGCAGGTGAAACTAATTGATAGGTAAATCAGTTCTCCACCAATATTTTCCTCGCTGATGAGAGACCTAGCACCACTTTCATTTCATGACACCAAGGAAATGGCTAAAGAGAAATTCTGAAAGGAGCTGACTGAAATTGTTGATTTATCAATTTAATGGTTGAACTGACATGGTTAAAAATCAAACAAAAAATAAATAAACAAGCCCACTACCACCAACAACGTACATTGAAGAGCAACAAATTATATTTTTAATTGGGAAAAAAAAAAGTTTTCTTAAAGATATTTTTGACTAGTGTTGCCTTTGAAAGAAAAGAAGATAAAGGGTTCAAAATGGATCCTGTTTTAAGTACGGATTTAAGATGGTCATCAATTTCATAAGACTGGAAAGATATCTAAGTGGCAATCATAAATGTAACACTGAGTTCATGTTTGTGAATACAATCCACTGTATTGTATTTCACTCTAGAACAGAAATTAATATATGATTAAAAATATATATATATATTATTTTTTTATCCAGCACAAAAGCACTTTTTTGTCAAGGTGCTACATATAGTTTAACCTAGTCTCACATTTCTGTAGAAAATTGTTTTAGTATTAGAAGCAGTCACATTTGGGTAAGACTAAAAAGTACAAGTATTTTCTTTGTTGGCTGGTTTCTTAAAATCAACACAAAACAAAACAAAACATTTTATTTTTTTTCTGTTCTAATGAGGCTCAGTTTCCATCAATGAGAAATATATATATATATATCTGAGAATAGTACAATCTAATGACATTTTAAACAAATTGGTGAATTTATATCATTTGTTTTGAACCTTACTCGGTATACAAATCTATTTCCTTTCATTCTCCAAACTTACATATAGTCTATGTATTAATTGCCTACATAAAGAAGCAACAACAAAACCTCTATGGAACATATCTTTCAACAGCATTTCTCAACTATCAGTCAATTCCATATGAATAGTGTATTCACCTTTAGTGTCAGAATTAGGACAAGCATTTTGCAAAGATTGTAAGTAAAATATTAATATTAATGTACAGTTAATGATTTTGTCTTTTCAGTTTGCATATATGTTCATTTCACAGCAAATATAATATTCCTTAATTAAAACCCTTATTATTCAGCACAATCCGCTTCCTTTTTTCCAGGTAGATTTCATGAATTCCAGGCATAAAAATGAATCACACTTTTTTGATATATAAATAGCAGTAAAAGTTATTGCTTAAAACTAAGCAGCTGCTGGCCTGTTCTTTAGAAATTATCTGGATCTTCTTTATTTTCAGAATTTACAGTGCTCTTACTGGATTGTTATTAGTTCATAAACTTGGATTTGATGCAATGAAAAACAGGAGCACTTCAAAAATGTTATGTGCCAGGTTTTATCTATCTAGCATTCAATATAGCTGTATTATGGTGCATTAACTGAAGATCTGACATGCAGTTTTGCTTCTGAAGAGCTACTTTGTGATGTTGCAAAGTATGTGTGTATTCTTTCTGCAAAACAAATGAGATGGTTTCTTACCTGTTCCACCAAAGATATATGTATTTTTTCCTATAGACCTCTGAAAAGAACAGGATAGTCCTGCTCAGCTGCAGGAAATATCCAAATTAAGATCTTAATTTTTCCTTTAGACATTTGCTCTCAGTCCTCATTGTACCAATTGAAGCTGAATTTACTGGTGTGAAGACAGTATTGGTCCTATGTGATTAATGTATTCTGGCAAATTAAATTAACTGAAGAATTATTCAATTTGTTTTCTTGTTTCTAGTGATCAAATTACTGAATACATCACTCATCAGCTGCACTTTCCTCACAGTTCTAATCCATAAAACTGGATTTGGTGACTTCTTAACAGATTTATTATTATTATTATTATTATTATTATTAGCATATATGTAGACCATATTATTGAAGGTATTGAAGTGACACAGTTTTGTTCAATTTAATTTTATAATGTGGGGAAAAAAAACAAAATTATGTAAATTAATCTTAATAGGACAAATAGATGTTGAAGAGTACTGTTCAGTGCAACAGCCTCCTGCAATTATTGTAATGAAGACCAACAAAGAAGGTGTATGTGTGACATCAAGGAGGCATTGTTTCTTCAGAAGGTGAGAATAGGTCATACTATTATTCATATGCTCTCTTTAGGTGAAACCTTAATCTGTGAGGATTTTCTGCTACCCTTAAAATATAGGAATGATTACTATAGAAGATATGTGCCATAGACTGTTGAAATTATTAAGGTCATTGCAGGCTTTATAACTGACCTCACACCTTACAGAATTATGTTCTTTTTCACAGAATCACAGAACGGATGAGGTTGGAAGGGACCTCTGAAGATCATCTAATCCACTCACGCCGCCAAGCAAGATAATCTAGAGCATGTTGCACAGGATGGCATCCAGGTGGGTTTTGAATATCTCCAGAGAAGGAGATTCCACAACCTCTCTGGGAAACTTGTTCTAGTGCTCTGTCACCCTCACAGTAAAGAAGTGCATTCTCCTACTCAGCTGGAACTTCCTACGTTTCAGTTTGTACCAGTTGCCTCTCGTTCTGTCACTGGGCACAACTGAAAAGATACTGTCTCCATCCTCTTGACACCCTCCCTTCAGATATTTATATACATTAATGAGGTCTCCCCTCAGTCTTCTCTTCTCCAAGCTAAACAGGCCCAGTTCTCTCAGCCTGTCCTTGTACAACATGTGCTTCAGTCCTCTAATCATCTTAGGAGCCCCCCTCTGGACTCACTCCAGTAGTTCTATGTCCCTCCTGTACTGGGAAGCCCAGAACTGGACTCAATATTCCAGATGTGGCCTCATCAGGGCTGAGTAGAGGGGGAGGATCACCCTCCTTGGCCTGCTGGCAACACTTTTCTGAATGCAGCCCAGGATACCATTGGTCTTTTTGTCTACAAGGGCACATTGATGAGTCATGGTCAGCCTGCTGTCCACCAGGACTCCCAGGTTCGTCTCTGCAGAGCAGCTCTCCAGCAGGTCAGCCCCCAGCCTGTACTGGTGCTTGAGGTTATTCCTCCCTAGGTGCAGGACCCTGAACTTGCCCTTCTTGAAATTCATGAGGTTCTTCTCAGCCCAACCCTCCAGCCTGTCAGGGTCCCTCTGAATGGCAGCACAGTCCTCTGGGGTGTCAGCCATTCCTCTGAGCTTTGTGTCATCAGCAAACTTGCTGAGGGTGCACTCTTTTCCATTGTCCAGGTCAGTGACTAATATGTTGAACAAGACTGAATCCAGTACTGACCCTTGTGGGACACCGCCAGCTACCAGCCTCCAACTAGATGCTGCACTGAGCACAACCCTCTGAGCTCTGCCATCCAGCTAGTTATCAATCCACCTCACTGTGACACAGCTAGACTGGCTTTCTTAGGTCTTAAATCTGAGTCTGAGAAGGGACCAGGCACCTTCTCCAGGAACCATAAGGAGGGACTGAGGGACTGAACCCAGCAGACATGAACTTACACAAGGAAGCTAGGAGCATCCAGTATTCCAGGCATGCAACAATAGAACTTGTTAAGAATAATTCAAAAAAACATAGAAAAATGGAACTAGGAGGGCCTCTCTTGGACACTAAATCTAGTTGTCTGTTTCCACAGAAATCCATTTCACACCTTGTAACTTGCAGCTACAGAGAATTTGGTGTCTTTTCCACCTGGAAGGCTGCTGCAGAACTTTTAGCTGGAATGGTCAGGCCAACCTTTTCTGGTAGAGTAGACCTTGAATTTGATGATGCTTCTTTAGCTCTTCTTTGAACTAAGTTCCAACTAAATTAATCCTTGTACAACATGAATGCCACCCACAATATTCAGCTTACTATTTCCTCATATAATCATATACCAGAAAACATCTATAAAACTCTCACTTCATTTCCACTGATCAGATAGCTTTTTCTGTGAAATTACAAAATGCTAAATGGCTCATGAGGGTGAACCATAGTAAATAGAATCCTGATGTTCACTTTCTTATTATGAAACATGACTGTGAAAATGTCCCAATAGGTGTAAGAGGGAAATGGAATGAGGTCATAAATAATTTATAACTAGAGAAAACTAATCAGAACTCCTCAATTCCCATTGTCCCCATACAGGTGCTCAATTAATTCCTTGAAGAGGCCAAGAGACCAATAACCTGACATCTGGGATATAAATGAATTTTATTATTAAGGAAGATATTAAAACTTATATAAGTACACTAAAGTAGCTAATCTAAATTCTGTCCAGATTTTCTAACAACCTTTCACATCCCCTTCCTGATGGGGCTTCTTATACTGTACTGAATCTTGCTACAGCAATCTGCTATCTTATGTAAAAATCAATGATTTCACCTTTACCACAATCAATGTTTATGCAGTCTATGAGTTTTCTTTTTTTTTTTTATGTATATTTTTTTTTCCAAAATATGTTTTCTCTGTTCCTTTAAAGAACAAAATTTAATCTATATACATAAAGAATATATATACATAACAAAAATGCTATCACAGTGCTTTTTATACGTCTATCTTCGGAGCTCACTGTTCAAACTACAACTGCCTATGCAATAGTAGCAGTGCACAATTTACAACTTGAACAGTGTGCATTTAGCATATGTGTATCAGATATATAGTCAACTTATTTTTAAACTAACTAAATATTCTTAAGGATGAAAAAAAAAATAAAAATGCTTGATTAAAGCCAGTGTGGCGGGATAGAATCTTTCAATTAAACTCTTTTGTAAATGTAATAGATGCATTTATTTATTAACCTTTACTTAAAACAACAAAACAACAGTAACAAAATATAGTAACAGTCTTCCTCATGTTTTTGCAAGTCATGCTTTAACTCTTAGACTCCCTCTGGAAACAACAACAGGTGTAGAATATACTGATGCTTTTAAGGTCAATTTTCTCACCAAAAAGAGTGGGTTTATAGTTGTGTTGTGGCCTGTAATTCTCAAGTCTCTTCAGCCTTCCTTGCACTTCTGTTGCACTTCTGCTATTCACTTAAAATGCTTTTGGATTATATTTTTTCATTTAAAAAAATGTTAGAAATTTATTTCATAAGGGTGAATGACAGACTGAAGACAGTGCTAAAATGACATGTTGGTAAGCTGTATATGTATTGCATTTGGGGTAATAATGATTTAAGAGTGGGGATGAGAACTGCTTGTAAATATGAGAAAGAAAACAACCTATAGTTGCTTTCTGTCCTGGTTTTTCCTGGGATATATTTAATTTTCTTCCTAGTAATAGGTATGATACTGTGTTTTGGATCTGGTTGAAAATAATGATAACACTGGTGTTTTAGTTGCTATTGAGCAGTGCTTACACTGCTGGACTTTTGGCTTCTCATGCCAGTAAACTGAGGGTGCACAAGAAGCTTGGAGGGAACACCACCAGGACAGCTGACCCAAACTGACCAACGAAATATTCTGTAACATACAACGTTATGGTGAACAAGGAAAGCTGGGGGAGTTGGCCTAGGAGGGCTGACATTGCTCAGGGGTTGGTTGGGCATTGTTTGGCTGGTGGTGAGCAGTGGAATTGTGAATCACTTGTGTTTCATTATTATTATTATTATTAGTTTGATTGATTTAGTTTTATTTTTGTGTCTTTTTTTCCTTTCTTATCAAACTGTCCTTATCTGAGTCCATGAGTTGTTGCACTTTACCTTTTTTTCTGTTCGCCCCCCCCCATCCACTGAGGGAGAGTGAATGAACCGCTGTGCGGTGCATAGCTGCCTGCTAGATTAAACCACAACACTGACTTAGATACTGCAAGCATGAACATTCAAATCACCTGTGTGGTTTCCAAGATTTTGAAAGTAAAATAAACTTATAATGGTAAATCATGCTTACCAAAAAACTCTGTTATCTAGATACTGCAGATGAATTAGGTAGTAGTGGCTGAGTCCTGTGTCCTGAATATTACCCTACTTACTGTGTTTCACTTCAAAAACTGCAATCTCTTCACAAACTACTGCTATGTGAGTTTATGCATGTGAATTTCACAAAAAGCATATGATCAAAAGTCAGAAGTATTCACTGAATTCACACTCAGTGAAACTCGGTGAATCTCTAAATGTCTTGCAGATTCTGCTCCCATCTCCATGTCTTCTACTACTTACTTCTCTCTAATCATTCTTCAGCTTTATACAAACTTGATAGTTCATAACAACTAAATGACTCAATTGATTTCCTCCTCTCCGTTGTCTTACCTTTAAGCAGCCCTTAATTTGATTTAATTTCAGACATTCAAGTTCACTTCCAAAAGACTCAACTGATTTATTATTTTAGTGCTGCTAACAATGACTCTGTACTCAGGAATGATACATGGAAAACAATAAAATATATCTTGGTTTCTTAGGGTAGTATGTACTTTCTGTACTTTTAAAAAGATGATCCATCTGGCAGGCAGCAGAAACTTTTTTTTTTTTTCCTTTTTTTTTTTTTCTGGAGGAGACACTACATAACAATTTTTTTATTACCTGCTGATGACCACATTCACACTACTTTAAAGAATATTCATTTCCCATAAAATATCATTTGGGTGTAGCATACTAACATATGAATCTTTTATACTGCATTCTCAAGGAAGGACAAAATGACACAAAAATGTAGCTCTTTCAGAGATATGAACTTCATATTTGTATAGGTAAAGGGCAGTCATGTCCCACTCCAAACTGATGCTTTCCCATCTGCTGTTTCTCATCAATTTGTGGGATCTAATCAACTCATCCAAATACTTTAACCTTGAGACATTTAGTCAATTGAAAATTTTTCATTTCAGCCATTACTGTTGAGCACAGACTGTTTAAACAAAAAGAAAAAAAAATACAAAATTATTCTACTTTTTACTGTAGAACATTTTTACAATGAAGATAATTTTTAAAATGAATTCAATACTTGAATGTCTTCCAGTTTTTGAATGCTATTCTGTATTTCATGTCCTTTGAGTATATCAAAAATAACCAGTTTGTTTCACACTACTTTATAGATACACTTGGGAGAACAATATGGGTGTATCTGTATCTGTATACCTCTCTATATTATTTTACTTTTCCACAGCTCTTGAAACCCATTGTCAATTCTGGAAAGACTTTGCTTTGTGTACTTGGAAAAGCTATGAACAGCATAAGAAATCACTAATTGGTATCAGAATTCAAAGCTAGTTTGAAGAAACTAAAGAGATCCATATATTTGACGATGGATTTAGTTTTCTCACTAGTATAACTACTAAGTGTTTCAGTTTTACTCTGACCTTAATTGAATATGCTTCAAATCTCTGTGTTTTCAAATATTTTGAAACTTTCTTCACACAAATAGACATTAGCTATGCTGCAGCATCTACCTTGTCAAACTGCAGACAATGCACATGAAAGAAATCACACCACTAATATTCAGTTTGTGGGGTCCTTTTGTTTTTTTTTAAATATATATTTTTTTTTGTACAGCTTTTTGTTGTGCTTCTCTCACTCTTAACTGTACATTTTCTGTGTGCCTCACAACTCCCTAGGGAGAGGGAACTGATTGCAAAGGTAGTGATAGGCAAGTACTTTGTTTTTTCTTTCTAGTGATAGGCAAGTACTTTGTTTTTTCTTTCTTTCTTTCATTTTTTTTTTTTTTTTAACCCAGAAAATTTCTGCTGTTTTTCACTAATCTATAAGCAGTTATACTTCCCAGATAATTCTGACATCACTTTTTACACTAGTTTGTGACTTGGATTTCACAAACTTCTATTAACTTCATTAAATCTTTCTGGAGTAGGAGAGATCTTTCTGGTAACAGTCTCAAATGAATAAAGCTCATAGTCATACTGTTTTGATGAGCGAATGAACCCTATCTGAAATCAGAATGTTCTCTTGTAAATGGCATGCATAAACTATTGCAAATTCAGGGTGTGTGAGCACTAGTGACTTTAACAAGCCCAGGAACAGCAGGAGATTCACCAGTATCTCTCCATGAGTTGGAATAATCACACAGTGTTCATTTTTAGAAACTGAAAAGTACAGAGTCACTGTAAGACCATCATAAACAGCTAAAAGTACTCCACATGACCTAGAAATAAATGTGAGATACTGCTGGCAGCAATGAGAAACAAGTCTAAATATGCAGGTGATCACTATTGTCTTATTGAGGAAAACATCACAAGCTCCTTGTTCCTTTGCTTTCTTCTTTCCAGTCCCTGACAAACCCAGTAAACCTCTCCTCCCTGGTAATCAGTGGTCTTGACTGCTTCCACAGGAAAAGTATGTGGGTGTAAAACCATAAAGTGGAAGAAAAGAAGTAAAAGCTATTAAGGGTCAAAAGACATATGACTGATGTGGGAAACAACAATAGTAAAACACCAGTATATGAACAATATATGAACAATGTATAAGGCACCCTCTACAACATTGCCTTGGTGCACCCATTTTCCCAACAAATTTCTTGTTGACATTTTGTATCCTCATTTCTTAGTACTATCTAGTTTCACTTCTCCCTTGCCCAAGGCAAAGGTTATGTTGGGTTTTTGTTTGTTTCCCACCTCTGACCTTCATAATAAAAGTGTTTAATTATAAAAATATTTTTTTTCCAAGCTTCCTTCAACTTGACTTTAAAATAATTTTAATTACAGAGAAAAAAATGCTCCAGAGAGGTAGATACACATTAAGGAAAGCTCCTTGACTATGCTGTTTCTTTCAGTTCATCAGTAGATGGAAGCAGAGAAGCTCTTCCACCATGATCTGCAAATGAGTGAGTTGTTTAGTTTTTCTGTTAAGCAAATGCTTATAAAAAATTTAAATGAGTAAGAAATATTTGTACACGACATTTTCATTTTAATTCTTATCTGATAAAAACTTATATGGGATTGCACAGAAGGAAAGGTACTTTTCTATTTGTATAGGAATATTTTCTTCTATAGTGTACTCAATATCATTATTACTTTTTATCCTATTGAACAATTATCAATAATTCAATATTCACCACTACATGTACTTTAGAGTACCATAAGTAAATCTCAAACCAGATGTGAGAGTTTTCTTTTGTTTTCTTTTTTTTTTTTTTCCTTTTCTCTATCTAGAAATACATACTTATAATGCAAGCTTGGCACTTGGATGTGCACAAGTCGATGGGGCCGGATGGGATCCACCCAAGGGTACTGAGAGAACTGGCAGAGGAGCTGGCCAAGCTGCTTTCCATCATTTATCAACAGTCCTGGCTATTGGGGGAGATCCCAGTTGACTGGCGGCTAGCAAATGTGACGCCCATCTACAAGAAGGGCCGGAGGACTGACCCGGGAAACTACAGGCCTGTCAGTTTGACCTCAGTGCCAGGGAAGCTCATGGAGCAGATTATCTTAAGAGTCATCACGCAGCACTTGCAGGGCAGCCAGGCGATCAGGCCCAGCCAGCATGGGTTTATGAAAGGCAGGTCCTGCTTGACGAACCTCATCTCCTTCTATGACAAAGTGACGCGCTGGGTGGATGGGAAAGGCTGTGGATGTGGTCTACCTTGACTTCAGCAAGGCTTTTGACACCGTTTCCCACAGCATTCTCCTCAAGAAACTGGCTGCTCTTGGCTTGGACTGACGCACGCTTCGTTGGGTTAGAAACTGGCTGGACAGCCGGGCCCAAAGAGTCGTGGTAAATGGAGTCAAATCCAGTTGGAGGCCGGTCACTAGTGGCGTTCCCCAGGGCTCGGTGCTGGGGCTGGTCCTCTTTAATATCTTCATCAATGATCTGGATGAGGGCATTGAGTGCACCCTCAGTAAGTTTACAGATGACACCAAGTTAGGTGCGTGTGTCGATCTGCTTGAGGGTAGGAAGGCTCTGCAGGAGGATCTGGATAGGCTGCACCGATGGGCTGAGGTCAACTGCATGAAGTTCAGCAAGGCCAAGTGCCGGGTCCTGCACCTGGGGCGCAATAACCCCAAGCAGAGCTACAGGCTGGGAGATGAGTGGTTGGAGAGCTGCCTGGCAGAGAAGGACCTGGGAGTATTGGTTGATTGTCGGCTGAATATGAGCCAGCAGTGTGCTCAGGTGGCCAAGAAGGCCAACAGCATCCTGGCTTGCATAAGAAACAGTGTGACCAGCAGGGCTAGGGAGGTGATCGTCCCCCTGTACTCGGCTCTGGTGAGGCTGCACCTTGAGTACTGTGTTCAGTTGTGGGCCCCTCGCTACAAGAAGGACATCGAGGTGCTTGAGCGAGTCCAGAGAAGGGTGACAAAGCTGGTGAGGGGTCTGGAGAACAAGTCCTATGAGGAGCGACTGAGGGAGCTGGGATTGTTCAGCCTGGGGAAAAGGAGGCTCAGGGGTGACCTTATCGCTCTCTACAGGTACCTCAAAGGAGGCTGTAGCGAGGTGGCGGTTGGTCTATTCTCCCACGTGCCTGGTGACAGGACGAGGGGGAATGGGCTTAAGTTGCGCCAGGGGAGTTTTAGGTTGGATCTTAGGAAGAACTTTACCGAAAGGGTTGTTAGGTATTGGAATAGGCTGCCCAGGGAAGTGGTGGAGTCACCATCCCTGGAGGTCTTTAAAAGACGTTTAGATGTAGATCTTAGGGATATGGTTTAGTGGGGACTGTTAGTGTTAGGTCAGAGGTTGGACTCGATGATCTTGAGGTCTCTTCCAACCTAGAAATTCTGTGATTCTGTGATTCTTTTAACCGCTTGATACTTGGATTTGATGTCAGTATGGCATTAAAATAAATAAGGAAAATCTTCACCCCTGTTGGAGCTGTTATTCTTGCCCATCTGGAAAGAGAGTAAAAAATATATAAGTACACGGATTTATAGAATTAAAGCCCTTTTTTTAAAGCAGAAGAGCTAAAAACTTTAGTTTGTTTAACAGAAGCTCAGACTTTGCAAAACTGCACAATATGAAGAACCTCAGGGATCTCACGTTGCCTTGATAAGCAGTGAATCAGTGCTGTAACTTATGTTAACTCTAATATATTGCTCATCATTGAGAGGACAAAGCCTTAAATTCTGGGAAGATGTGAATATTTGTGCTAGAGGAATTTCACTGTACATTCTCATAGTTCAAGACATAACATTATCTGTAGGGTTAAGTCATAACTACCTAATTCTCTAAGGTTTTTATGATTAAGTGTAGTTTCTCAGCACCATCTGCATAATATCTTATTAAGTGCATTAATCAAGTTTCCAGTAGATAAAAATACTGATTAAGTTTTAAAAGGCACTGTCTAGCAGTATGAAAATATGGTAAGAAAATGAATGGGTACTTCAATATGAAAAAATTATTAGACAATTGTTTACACTGTATGTTGGTTGGTGGGTTATTTTTTATTTTGATAATGTGAAGCTAGTATAAATCTTTTCTCTGAATAGCAGCAAAACAAATAACACTCAGTATCTCCTTTGTTTTCTAAAATTGATTTACTGAGTAAAAATATCCTACAGTTCTTTGGCTCTTATTATTATGTCTTCATGCTTACATCCATGCTGTCAACTGACAAGAGGTTTAAGTACTTCTTACTTGTCTTTTTACTATTTAAGGAATCAGGATTGATACTTGAGCTTGGACTACAGCACAACAGCCAACATGATGTACTTTCCATCCAAAAACTTCTGTTGGTACAACAGAAGAGGGAAAAAAATACATTTTCCTAATAATTCATACTAAGACAGTAGCTTGCACCTCCTGCATCCTAGATGACTTCTGAAGTGAGCAGAAAGTGAGGCTATCTTCAGATTCTCAAGTACTTGGGCATACAATCATAGATGTTATTCACATACTTCCACTGAAACTGTATTAAACAAAGTAAACAAAGCCACGTAGCCATTACAAAACGAGAACATAAAATACAAACAAACTGTTAGAGGTTTTGTGATCAGCAATTTTTCCAAGCTTATTTTCAGAAATATGGTTCTTGAATCACAATGAATGACCCTTATGCTTGTTTTTCCAAGCTTATTTTCAGAAATATGATTCTTGAATCACAATGAATAGCCCTTATGTGTGTTGGAAATTAGTGTTTTTTCTTTGCGATTTTACCCATTGATTGTTGATAATAAATTAATGGTGAGAACTTTGATTTCTTCTTAGGGTGGAGTCGCAATCCCTAGAGGCATATAAGAGATGTGTGGATGTGGTGATTAGGGACATGGTTTAGTGGTGGGCTTGGCAGTGTTAGGTTAATAGTCAGACTTGGTGATCTTTAAGGTCTTTTCCAACCTAAATGATTTTATTTTTCTATGATATTCTTCTCTACTTATCTAAAGGAATATTATTTAACACAATAATTTATTTTTGATGACTTTAGAACTCATTTCTGAAAAACTTTTGGTCTCAGAATCTTCTTTATATGAGTACTGAACAAAATAGTACTTTCAGTCCAGGGGAAGGAAAGGGAAGGGAAGGGAAGGCAAGGCAAGGCAAGGCAGGGAGATTATTGCAAATTTTGGCTTCTACTCACTTGCATACTGAAGGGAAAAATCAAACTGTAACTGCTCAGCAATGGTAACTTGTAACAGAGAAATTACCTCGTGTGGCAGGCAAGACAGGCTACCTGCAGAGTGGGTTAAACTGGATGGAAGGGGGAATTCCAGCGACAGAGCAACTCCATGTATGGGAGCAAAACTTTATTTCTGAAAATAAATTCTCCATTGAATATGGAGACCACTCAGGACCACTTCTGTTTTTAAAAATCTTCTTACAGATTAAAAATTCATAAACTAAATTCCCCTTTAATCATATTATCTGCTTGATACTTTGTCAAATGAGCTCAAAGTTTTTTATATATCAGAATGCAAATTTATCGAGTACAGATTTAAAGAAAACACATATGACATGAATCAGAAACTGGGCATATGGAGACCCTAATTAACCCAAGCAAGTGAAAAGGAAACAGCTGGAGAAACAAAAATAGGATGAGTACTGTTCTTTGGGAAAATGGGGTTCAAACAAGTTTGATAAAGGAAGTCACAGACTTCCAATTTCCATTAAGATGATCCACAAAACTGCATCAGTAAACAAAAGTAGGTTTCCTCATCCTTATTTCAGTGAAACAAGAGTAAAATTTTATGTTGTTATTTCTGTTAACACTCTTTTGCAGATTCAGTCTGAATTCCTGGATAGTTAAGTGATGACTGAAAAATCCAATTTTGATTATGAGCAAAAACATAAAGAAAGGGTAATATTAATCCATAATAAAACCAAAAATGTAGCTGCTGCAAAAGAAAATAAGTAATTCCAACATGTAGTTTCTAGTTAAGTGTTGAAAATTTAGAAACTTAAAAAATTCTGGCTTCTATAAAAAAGTGATTAAATATTTTTAAATTTGTGATAAACATGTTACTTTGGTAGTAAATTCAAAATATCTGAGACTTTTTCTTCAGCTTTAAGTGCTTTTTATCCTACAAAACCTGTAGTGAATTTCTCATCAACCTGTTGAATTATTTAAATTTCAAGATCAAGTACTTTGTTGATGTTGACCTACCTTTGTTGACCTACTCATACAAGTTGTTTTTCCTTCCATTTGCTTCTCACATGTAAATAAAAAAATGTATTCAATTTTGCATATCTATGTTTTGTAAATACTGTAAATAATGTACCTGTACACATGACTAAACACTTTCAATATATTTAAAAGTAACCTAGAGGTTTCTGGAATTCAATGATCTTTTTACTACTTTTAAATTTTTAAGTATTTTTACATTTTTAAGTGTCATTGAATATTGATATCAAAGATGTGCCACAATACTTTACTTATATAAACTAATAAAAACACTTAACATCTGCTTTTTCCTTCTATTCCTTAAGTATGAAACTGACGAGAACCTAAACATAAACTACTCTCTTCCGATTTCCAGCTTTTTGATTTAAGTATTAATTCCACCTACCGATTAAATAATTGAGAGAGATAATGGCAAATATTTTCAGTAGATATTTTTCTATGGTTTAATATATTATACTTCTAAGAAAATAATTGTCCTCTGAAACTACCTCAAATAAAAGTAAACTGTACCTTATTTATTTAATTTTCAAAGTGCTGTTTTCTTCCTATGAAGGATTTGGATTCTTATGTCTTGTTCTTGTTTGTAAAATATCTTCCATCACTGTCTGGATGCATATAATTTGTCATTTCATTTTGCTACACCTCTGTCTGTATTATTAATGTTCTGATTTGTTGTAAAAAAAACTTTCTGCACTGACCAGCTGAATTCACTACCTTTGTTTTTTCAATCTGCCTCTTGTTTTGTTTTGTTTTGTTTTGTTTTCAAGAAAGTCTTCCCTGTCAGGATAGGGGAAAGAAAAAAGTGGAATTCACTGCCAGAATTATTTAAGCATAATAAACAGCAAACCAATATCTTTCCTTATCTGCCAAATAATAATTTTAATCGGAAGCTCCTCTCTATTACACATGTGAACAGCTATAATAATTATTAAATTAATTCAAAATAGTGACAGGAGCACTCAGTGAGGTTTTCCAACATTTTCTAAATCAATGTTCCTTAAATTAATGAAATCTGGGTATTAAAAATAAGCAAAATTCAAAATAATAATAATAATAATAATAATAAATATCAGTGATAATATTTGAAAATATTGTCTTTGGGACTTAAGAATAGCAGAAAAATATGAATCATATTGTATGTTTAGCACAGCTAAAAGAATACTTTCCAAATGGCCAAATTGATTTGTTAATGGTTTTTATTATTATTATTATTTAATTGTAATTATTAGAAAATAAATTTAAAACTACAAATGTTATACAATGGAGTATTTTCTCTCTGATTCTTCTTCTTGCCTACAGATACCACTAGAAAAAATCTATATTATATCTATTACAATTTGCTTACTATATGTGTTATGTTTTTTTGTGTGCTTTTTTTCTTTTGGGGGAGGGGTGCCAGGGGGTGGGAGATAGGGCATTTGCTTTTTTCTTGCAAAATGAAGAGCTTGATAAAGATCTTTTTCCCACCAATTCCTTAGGAATATAACATAGGCTTCTGAATGTAGATCAAGTGAAATTGATGTGCTGTGGAAGTCCTGAAGCCTGACCAAATTAACAGCACAGCTGGATATTTTACATGTTCCAAGAACACTGGATGACACATTGCATATGCACTATATCTTGATTCCCCCCGGTAGGGTACATGAAAACTCTGCAGCTTTTCACTGGATGCCTTCCAAGTTCAGAAGTGTACTGGGGAGAGCCTAGTAGCACTGACAGAGAGAAGCATTTCTGGGTAGAAATGCTACACAAGGTAGAGCTGATTTTTAAAATGTCCAAATGACTATTAAGACAGAGTATCAATAGGAAATGACAGCACTCCACTCTCAGCTCTGGACCAACATTTTCCTTCCTATTTTCCTTCCTTCCTTCCTTCCTTCCTTCCTTCCTTCCTTCCTTCCTTCCAGCACAGTTAATGCTTAATTTGAATATTCAGAATAAAGACACTGCTGAAATACAAGTATTTACAGAAAGGGGTGGAGTAATGTTATGAACTTTTAGCTTGAAATATGCAGACTCTGTAAATCAGATAATCAATTCAATCTCCTGTTGTAAATTAACATTGTATTATGTACTGATGTTAAGAAATACTTTCATACAGAAGGGAAATACAAGAACTCCATACAGACTAAATATCCTACAGGTGTTTTTTCTTCTGATTAATGTGTTTTTTCTCTAAGTATTTGCTCTCCATATTTCTGATACTTATTTGAAATATTTTACACATATTTTCAACATTGGATTGTTTCATGGAGCAGTATCAGTCCCCTTTAATTCAGGTTTTGCTTTTTCTATATGGCCCTGATGACATGCATCTCATGGTCCTGAGGGAATTAGCTGATGTAGTTGTCAAGCCACTCTCCATCATATTTGAAAAATCATGGGAGTCAGGTAAAGTGTCCCATGACTGGACACAGGGAAACATCACTCCCATTTTTAAAAGGATAGAAAGAAAGACCCTGGGAACTACAGAGAGGTGAGTCTCACCTCTGTGCTTGGCAAGATCATGGAACAAATCCTCCTGGAGGCAATGTTAAGGCACATGCAGGACAAGGAGGTGATCTGGGACAGCCAGCATGGCTTCACCAGGGGCAAATCATACCTGACCAATCTGGTGGCCTTCTATGATGGAGTAACTGCATCAGTCAACAAGTGAACACCAACCCATGTCATCTACCTGGAATACTATACGGCCTTTGACACGGTCCCACATGACATCCTCATCTCTAAATTGGAAAGATACAGATTTGGAGGGTGAACCATCTGGTGAATTGGCTTGAAGATCACACCCAAAGAGTAGTGGTCAATGGTTCTATGTCCAGGTGGAGACTGGTGATGAGCGATGTCCGTCAGGGATCTGTCTTGGGACCAGTGCTTTTCAATATCTTCATCAATAACGTAGATGGTGGGATTGAGTGCACCCTCACCATGTTTGCAGATGACACCAAGCTGAGTGGTGCGGTTGATACCAAAGAAGGAAGATATACCATTCAAAGGGACCTGGACAGGCTGGAGAGGTGGGCCCATGTGAACCATGGGAGGTTCAACAAGTCCAAGTGCAAGGTGTTGCACCTGGGTAGAGGTAACCCCAGGCAGGAGTATAGTCTGGGAGAAGAACTCATTGAGAGCAGTCCTGCAGAGAAGGACTTGGGGGCTCTGCTGGACAGAAGGCTCAACGTGAACCAGCAGTGCATACTTGCAGCCCAGAAGGCCAGCTGCATCCTAGGCTGCATCCAGAGAGGAGTGACTAGCAGGTCGAAGGAGGTGATTTCCCCCCTCTACTCTGCCCTCATGAGACCCCCCTTGGAGTACTGTGTCAAGCTTTGGGCCCCCAGGAGAAGAAGGATGTGGACCTGTTAGATCAAATCCAGAGGAGGGCCACAAAGATGATCAGAGGGCTGGAAGAAAGAGGGCTATGAAGAAAGGCTGAGAGAGCTGGGCATGTTCAGCCTGGAGAAGAGAAGGTTCTGGGGAGACCTCATTGCAGCCTCTCAGTACTTAAAGGAGTCTTATAAAAATGATCGAGAAGGACTCTTTACTTGGGTAGATAATGATAGGACAAGGGGGAATGCGCTTAAACTAAAAGAGGGTAGATGCAGACTAGACATTGGGAGGAAATTCTTCACTGTAAGGGTAGTGAGGCATTGGAACAGGTTGCAAAAGAAGCTGTGAATGCCCAGCCCTGGAGGTGTTCAAGGCCAGGTTGGATGGGGCCTTGGCTAACTTGATCCAGTGGGTGGTATCCCTGTCTATGGCAGGGCTAGGTTTTAGTTAGATGATCTTTAAGCTCCTTTCCAACCTGAGCCATTCTATGGTTCTGTGATTCTATTTGGTCTTTTTTATTAGAAATATAGGCAAAGTCTTCACTTAAATGACATAGTAGCAGAGCTCTACAAAAAGATATTTTCATAATTATTTTCTTGTCATGAGAGGTACAATTCTGTGTGTACTCTGTTATATAAGATCATCTTGAAGCATATCAGTGTGATACTGATTCCTAGATGTAGAGATAGCAAAGATAAATAACTGGAACAATATAACACAATATAAAAATAATCATGGATGGAAGATAATATATCAGTACAAAGTCAAAACACTACTCTTCCTGTTCAGAAGCAATAAGTATTTTTGTATTAACTAATCAAAATACTTTCAATATCTTTCAATAAATGTTAAAATTAAGAAAAATAACTGAGTTTTTTTTGTTTGTTTGTTTGTTTTGTTTTTATGTTTTTGCTTTTGTTTTCTTTCAGGATTCAGAAGAAATATTTTATACTACTTCTGCTTTTGATGTTTGTATTTAATTTTTAATGATTCTTATAGCCTTACATTTTGCCTTGACAATAAAGAAGAAGTCAATGGAGTGGAAATTGGCTATATTATAATCACTATGCTCTAGGAATAAAGTTAACAGAAATCAGGTAATCCTTTCCCTGTCAATATCAGTCTAATATCAATGTCTGTGCTGCAAATGTTGACCCCACCTAAAACCCAGAGAAGAAAATAAACCTTTCTGTTATTTACTTGTGTTTCTCTAAAAGGGAGAACCTAAAGATAATCACCAGTGTCTGAAGCATGGTACACACTTTAAACAGAATAACGAATAATGTTAAAAAGAGAAAAGAGAGCAATGCAAGTGAAGACTTCAACCTTTCAGAACCTCTGAAAGTTTCTAAGTACCTCTGGAAACTCAATAGACCCTTTTATACACCCTCAAACTCCCTCTAGTCTTCTCTTAAAGCCTCTTGTTTAATATTCCTTTAATATACCTTGTTCCCTTATAGCTGTTCATTGTTCATTCCCTATAGAGTTCATTGCCTACATTTTTTGAATGTCCAAAACAAATCTGACACCATGAAATAAAAACTGAGGACTAATTAAACTATTTCCAGATCATATGACTTTATCAGAATCAGCCGTGGAGTGAAATATCCTTTATATTATATGGAATTAAGAGAATAGCATCATTTAATAGCTATCTGAGAAGGATTTCTAAAGATACTTTTTTGTTTTGTTTTGTTTTGTTTTTCTCCCCCCTCTCTCACACAGTGGCATTATCACATCATTACTCCAAGATACATTTAGTTACCTAGAATAATTTTTAGGATTTTCTGTTAGAATTGCATCTGTTAAAGGTTAAGTTTATTAATAGTTAAGTTGTCAGCTCAAGTTTGGATTCTGGAGAGTAAAAATCAAAGTTTTAGCTAGGCTTCATATGTTAAAATGTATTGCTTTCTTTTAAATTATGTCAGTTATTAGTAAAACTAACTAGTTACTTTCCAGTGAATACTAAAATCTGAAAAAGTATTTTCAGATCTGTGAGAAAATCCAAAGATAAATATTTGGATAAGTATCAAATTGGCATTTGCATTTGTCTGCTGTAAACAGACACATATATGCAGAAACATAAATATAGAAGCAGAACTTTCTTACTTGCATAAACATACTTAGCAGTATCTGTAATTGGTAAGAGAAAGAAAGGAAACTACAGTATGCCAAAATACATTTTAGTCCTTCAAGTTGTTAGGGAGTGTAATTAATTTTATCATTCATTGAATAATAAGATATAAGTAAACATGTTAAAATATGGGTTAGCAGTATATAATTGCATTGTAAAATGTGTATAGGAAATTTCTGTATTTCAGTTGAAGACTTTAGAGCAGAGGAAATTAAATGACATCAAAGTTTCTCTAAGGTTCATCAAATTGATAATTTAAATTAGAAGATATGTCTATCACCTGCATTTGTTTCATATAATACCCAGTATAAAATTTATTATATTTATTTGATGTCTATTTACTGAGGATTGATTAGAATATACTTAATCAAGGCATATAACTTACACTCACATTTAAATTCCTAATGACTTAACATTCCTAAAATATGATACTGATTTACTAGCTTAAAAATTGGGATGTAAATGTCAAGTGCCGTTTGAAATACTCAACAATATGCAAACAGCTTCATGAGACTACCATGAGATTTGCAGGGTACACAGGATTTGCAGGGACCCATATACCTCTGGCTTGATAGCTGGAGGATTGGTAACATGCCCTGTTTCATTTCAAGAGACATTAGTGGCCTGTGCTAAAGCAACTGAATCAAGCCTAGAGTGTCTGAATTCTTCTGTAATTAAAGAAGAGAGAAAAGTGCCTTCAGCGGTCTCAAGGGAAAATTTCTCCTCTTAATTTAGTTGCCAAATCTTAGCTAACAACTTTTCCTTTTGGAAGTATTCAAATAAAGGTATTTATATTTACTGACTTTACTGGAACTGAGAAAATCTGTAGACATAAATTAAAATATGGGAAAAGCAGAGTGGATCTCAACATATGAATTTCTGAAGGAGGATCGTAATGTTGCCATTTTTTTTGTTGTGCTACTTAACATCTCCAATTGCAAAATAATTGGATGCGCTTTTAGCTTTCTCAATAACTTTTTTCCTCAAATAAAGAAATGTTTTATTAAGTCTTTCACCAGGAATTGTCTTTAGCCCTTTTGATGTTGTACATATGGGAAAATCATTAAAAAAATGTCAACAACAATAAACTGATAGTAAATTAAAAAAAAAAAAAAGAGAAAAAAAGAAAAAAAGGGAAAAAAGGAAAAAAAAAGAAAAAAAATAAAAGGAGTCTTATTTCTCATATATATGTGTATATATATATATAAGACGCAGAAAAGGTTTTTTTCTTTTTTTTCCACTTCCTTCTATTTAGTCTTTATGTGCACTTTCAATTCTGAATTCAGTTTGTCTATCCTTACTAAACTCAGATAATGGCATAAAATATTTCTTTGATTTCAGTACAGTTACCTGTGGATTAAAATTCTCCTCAGAGGGGATAAAAGAATGAGAGAACAACCTGACATTGTTAAGAAGTATGGTATGATTCTCAACACTGTATGATTGCTTTTCCTAATACCTTTGGGAAACAACTTCTGTTTTTTTGAAGAGGACAACATCCTACATTGTACTATGTGCTTTAAGATAGACAGTTCTATATTATGCATAATAATTTGATGAAATAATGTGAATTTGCAATTCAAGAAAAGCAAGTATTCAAGTATTTTGTTTTGGCTTAAGAATACTCTCAGGCTATGTCTGCACTAATTTGTACAAAGAAACAGAACAGTTTAGCAGATGTAAACTTATTTCTAATAAACAAACTAGCTTTTGACACAAGGTAAGATATTTACAGGTTCCCATAAAAATTGACATCATTTTGATATCTGGTGTTGTCATATCCATGTACGGCCAAATTTTCAAAGGGATTTAGGAGTCTAAATATACAGAGAACCAGTCAGGTCCCATTCAAGGTCTTAACCCTCAGTATTATCTGGGAGGAGCTAAGTATATACATAATAGCTAAAAGTTTAAAAACCCTTGTGCTTCTGCAAGGGTAAGGTTGTTACTCATTTATGCACTTTTAAAATCTCACTGGAGGCCTATCTGAACCTGTATAAAGAACCTGTGAAAACTAGGCTCTTAGGAGGCTAGGTAAATGCCTGTATCTCTTGAAATAAGAATTATGTTCTGAATACAAACAAAGGTGAGAAGCAATTCACCTAATTTAGTTCTCAAAGTTACAAGTCTAATCCCAGCATGTCATTCAGGCCAACTTTTTACTCAAAGAGAAGAGAAAGAAAGAGATGACTCCTGAGGGTGATTCATACTACCTTAAGACTAACATTTAAGGAAGGTAGGATAAATCATCCTCAAGGGATGCCTATCTCCTTTCTTCTTAACGAAGGGATTTAGTCACATGACATAAATGACATGCTTAATTTCTGGACAAGGAAAGATTGGATGAATAGTGTCTTTAATTCTCTAGACTACATCTTCAGAAGCATGTTCCTTTTATTCTGTGGTGGTTTTACTGTGCTAGGCAGCTGAACACCACAACCACTCTCTCACTCCCCCTCCTCAGATGAGGAGGGGAAGAAGTAAAGGAAAGAACAACTCATAGGTTGAGATAAGGATAATTTAATTAAACGGAAAAAATAATTATTAGGGAAAGATTATTATTAATTAAACAATTCAACTAAAGGGAAAAAAGGGAAAGGGGAAGAGAGAGGGGGAAAGGGAATAACAAAACAAAACAAGTAAAGGCTACGTGGAAGTGAAGAGGAAAGACATTACTCTCTACTTCCCATAAATGAGCAATGCTTGACCACATCCTTGAAGCAGGGCCTCAATGCATGTAGCCGGTGTTTGGGAGGAGGACAGATGTTTTTGCAACGAGAACCCACCCCTCCCCTCTTCTTCCTTTTTCCACCTTTTATTGCTGAGTGTGACATCATATGGTATGGAATATCCTTTTGGTTGGTTTAGGTCAGCTGCCCTGGTGATGTTCCTTTCTCACTTTTTTGCCCTGTTTATCTGACTACATAATAAGCCATAGAAGATAAATTTGCCCCATTTTTTCACCTCACTCATCTTGCTGCCTATTGACTAACTACTCTGACATCATACATTTTTCAGAAGTATAGAAGAGTCTTGGAAAGAAACTGCCTTTTTTTTTTTTTTTTTTTTTTCCTTCCATAACAAATAAATTGTTTCCTGTAAATTCCTGCAGACAGGTAAACCAACAATACAGAAAAATCTCAGTGTGTCTACTCAGCCAGAAAATTCCTTGCTTAATATTTAAAATCTGCAAATCTGACAATTTTTCTTCATGCTTTGAAAGTGTATTTTATTTGTTTAATTTTAAAATAACATAAAAACAAACTGACCCATGACTTTTAAGCTTCTAAAAGATATCTAACCTCAGAGGTCAATCTCTTCAATATGTTCTTAGTATTGTTTATTTATTCATTGCTATCACACAGAAGGATTTGCCAATGTAGAACAACAAATTCTTAAAAATAATAAAGAAATAAATAAAATAAAAGACTGACAGCAAATCTGCTAACCTGTATCAGATGTACTGCACTTGCATGTGTAGTACAAGCAGATATCCAAACAGAGGAACAATAGGATTCCATGAGGTATAAAATATTTCTCAGTGATAATCCACACTATAAATTCTAGAATCTGTTCCTTTTCACATGGTTTTTCCATATTCAAGTGAAGTTTGACAGACAGAAAAATTGAAATCACCACCTTTTTTCAGTTTTTAGTTAAGCCAACTATACTTATGAAAATGTATATATTCATTAAATATTTTTGTTCAAGAATAAAAATCCTATTCCAGAAGAGGCAGTTCTTACAGTAGCAATAGCAGAATTTTTGGTCTGTAGACACGACATGATTTTTTTTTTTTTTTTTGGATGTATATAGAACAAAGATACCCTAAAAGATGCTATCAACTATCTTCATTTCTATTAACAGGAATATGAAAACCTGAAAATATTATAAAGGAGAAAAAGTTAATTTAATCTTTTCATTTTTTTTTTTTTTTTTTTTTTTTTTTTTAGCAGTGAAATTGCAAAGATTTTGGGCACTCAACTGTTTAAAAATTTCAGTGTGATTTTTGTTGTCTATAATCAAAATATTACATCCATTCTTATACTGCTTTATTACTTTTATGGGATTAGGGGGAAGAGATCTGAATCCCAACTGCTTGCAGCTACAGGAATAACAGGAGGCTGTAACTGATGTCTGAACAAGTAACAGTCCATGTAATGCATATCTATAGTTGACAGATGACTGGGTTACATGCAATTCTGGATCATCAGTCATGTCTTTTCCACAGTACAGAAGACAGTGGTAAGTTATCACAGTCAGAGTCCCTGCTGAGAACATGTCAATGTTTTTCCATAATGCAATTCTACAGATATTAACATAACTGACATAGTGAATGTCATGCCGGATAGGTGAATCCATAAAAATAAGTTTAAAATAAGCATGATTAGCACAGACTAACGAATCTGACAATTCCAAAAACTTAAAACTCTCCTTGTTGTCAGTTTTGACAAGAAAGTACACGTTATCTTTATTGATTAAGTAAAAGTGCCTCATACCTAAGAGAGGAAAAACCCAGATCATTCACTTGTGTCTGTAAAATATGATCAAGAATATTTCTTGTCTCATTTTGATCGTAGAGGCTCCTGCAGAGAACACAAATTTGACTGATCAATCTATATACTACTTTGAAGTGATGTTCTTCTTTCATTTCAGCAGAGGAGAAGTTCTAAGAGGATCCAGGACATTATCGAAGGCATTCCAGAAATTAAAGACAAATTCCCTGGCAGATAGCTGTATTTTAAGACTAGTTCTAGTCCTCATTGATGGCTATCTCAGTTGAAAATTGTCAGTACCATACTAATTGGCAGAATATGCTGAAGTCCTGGGGTGATTGGGTGGGGAGGCCACAAGAAGAAAACTACACATTTTATTTATTAAACAGGATGGATTAAGTGGATAGTGATTTCTCGTGCTTCCATTCTACACATCGTTTTCACCTCAGCCATGTTTCCTGCTCCTCTGGTCCAGTTTAGACCAGCAGCATGGATGCACGGGCACAGGATACTCATGCTGAATGCAGAATATGTCCTAGTCCTGCCTGGTAGGCTGGCCCATGTGAAACAGTTCCGTCTTGTGCATCAATATGGTGTCCAAAATCCACATGAAGTATGCTGATCTCAACACAACCAGGCAATTGTCTTCTGTATTTATTGCTTTGTAAACTAGATTATCAGCATAAAATACCAATGGCCTTGCTAATTATGTAGGCCCAGTCCAAACTCTTTGACTTTCTCTACATCTAAGATTGATTAGAAGTTATCAGTGTTCTCCCCAGGATTTCTGTCATCCACTGTTGCCCAGCTCCAAATGTGTTACAAAAGTGTGAAATAGACCACAGCCACATAACAAAGTTATTTTTGCTCTGGGCTACAGTTTGAGGAAGACTTGTACAGATTATTCGGAATGTTTCCAGGTAAAAATATTTTAAAAAAGCAACCAAGATATGGGCAAAGTACTTCTCCACTGCCTGAAAATATTAGCTTCCTGCCACTGAGGAAAAGTCAAAGCATATGTGATGATAGCTACTGCTGACTATCTAGGTACCATGTATTCTTTTTTCCCAGTTTTTTGTATCTCTTCTACTGATAACAAAAATGATCAAGGTCTTCTTGAGGTGTTCAAATTCCATAATATCTTGTGGAAGTATCATTGTTTTATATAAGTTTATTTATATGTAGTATAGAATTTCCTTTCTAAAGCAGTGAGGAAATGTAGCCTTCTGAAAATACAATACCAAAGAAGTAATACAAATTAGAAATACTACAGAAGAAAAAAATGGGGGGAGGGGAATTTTTTGTTTGTTTGTTTTTGAATTAATTCTTCTATCCTGTCCAGTTTCTTTAATGTCCATATAAACCTTTGTACAGGCATAAAAGTAAGAGCCCCAAAATAGTCAGAAACAGGTGTGTGGGGGACCATTTCTTTCAGCACTAGTGTTGACTAAAAGCGATAACAAAATCATGGAACAGCAGTCTGCAATCACAACAGTAACAGCAGCGTTGCCATTAAGTCCTTACTGTCTCATTTGCTTCCCCCTTTTCTTGCTCATTACTGAAGCACTAGGTTCGAGATACTGTGGGCATTGCTGCCCTGTGGAGTCAGCTTGTGCATGTCTTTGTAGTTGAGCAGAATCCATCACAAGCAGAGAAGCTTGTCAGGGCATACTAATGTAACTGAGCAGCTACTGTGACTGGCTGCATTGGAGATAAATATGGAGAGGAGGAGGAGATATTTAAGAGGCTTTCAAATACCTCCTGATGCTTATAGCACAGGACAAGCAGTATAATTGCACGCAAGGCAGGGGAGATGCAATGATCCTGCTTCTCTTCTTTACTGTTCTTCTGCCTGTATCTTAATTTCTGTAATAAAATGTGACATCCTTTAAACTGGGTAAAAGTTGCATTTCCTAGCTTCTTCTATACCCTCTAGAAATTGTTCTTATTTTACCACTACACTCAGCCTTCCCAGTCAGAACAATTAGTATAATTATCTCAGTTCACACCTCAGTTCACAGTGCAGACACTCCAGTTTAATGGGCTGAGACACAGATGAACTCAAACACAGTTCAAATTATTGTTCTCATAGTCTCTGTTCCAAAGTCACTCTTCCATTAAAAGATATTAGAATAGAATTTCTAGCTCATATTTTTCCATTCAGTTCTCATGTTAGAACAGATTTATTTATTTATTTTCCTCTTTTTTCTGCACTACCTTCTGATTGCCTCATTCTGTTCCTGGCGTCTCTCCCTCAGCAAAACTCTCAACAGATCATCATCTTAAGGACTGAAAATAAATACCTCTGGGCTAAATCCTGCTCTGCTATGCAGATATGCCTATGCAAGTTTAAAGTCACTTAATTGATTTTCTGGTTAGAGAGGCATTGGAAATGGCTAAATAGGAGGCCAAATCTCTTTCAGCCTTTGGCTCCAGATGCTGCTATTACTGATAAACCATTTCATAAGCTGCTTTCCTTTTCAGATATGTTGCTTGTAAACATAAATCTTGCCTTTAGAAAACTGTAATCAAATAAGTGCTCTTTCAGTCTAATATAAAACAGTGATAGCTGCACAACACAGTTAGTGTAATCTATTTCACAGTATGTCCTCTTTTAATCTTTTATTTGGTTCACAGAAACTGACAGGTCAGAACACACAGCTGTTTTCTCTGACAGAACAGTCTACTAAAAGTTTCCAAAGACAACTAAAATAATAATAATAATAAACTATACACATATTGTTTTTTTTGTCCTTTTTTTTTTTTTTTTTTTTTCTTTCCTTTCTGCTCACCTCTCTTCACTTGAAATGAATTGTGAGTTTAAGATAGAAATTTGAGACCACAAGACCCACTGTGTTTCTGAATTTTCTGGTATACTCTGTGGTGGGGAAGATAATTTTAAAGTGGAAACCTTTGTGTGCTTGCTGATCTGAAAGTGACAGGACTTACACCTTTTTTACTTCTCATAATGGACAAATTAAAAATACATTTTTGAATACTCTGAAACTGCTTCAATCAATTATGAAATCTGGAGCAAAGAAAGAATTTTAAGTTATTTTACCCTTAACCTCTCAGCTGTAAACAGCTGAAATCAGAACCCAGCTGAACTCCATGTTTTGCAAGCTCATGAAAAATAAGAACTTTCTCACTGTACTGTCTCCACCCTGAGCCCCAGTACCTGATTTTCAAGGCAACTGGTCTGTTTTGCAGTGAAACATATTCGTAAGTATGACAACAGCTAGGGCAATCACAAGTGGCTAGAAGTGTGATTTCTAGAGAGTTATAGGGCATATTTTTTCATATGTGCATGGATAAAATTGCCATAAGAAGCCATGATAATTTTGTTAATATTTACCTATTCATACATTTGCTTCAGTACTATTGCTAAACACACTTAAATTATGTGACAAATAAACAAAGATCTATAAGTTCAGACCTATGGATCAAACTACGGACCTATCCAAAAAGGACAGGAGAAAACACAAGTATACCAACAATTTGATAAAAGTAGTTAAGTTCAGTATTGTGTTTGGCAACATAATGGTTGCATTCTACTTTGACCTTCAATAGACAGCTATACTGATAAGTCTTCTGTTCTGAATTTGCTGTGCTGGCTATAAAATATGTAGAAATGCAAGAGGAGCTACCCAGATTTGTTTCAGAATTGGTGTTGTGTTCCACATAAGTCAAGGATATAAAGTGTTATTATCAAGAAGCACTAACTGAATATGTAACAAAACAGAACAGGAAAACGACTGGAGAAAAGTCATTTCACATTAATACAGCTTTTAAAAGCTGATAGATATACAATCTATATATTATTGCTGTCCTGAATCCGCAAAACCCTCAAATACTTCAGTTTCCCCAGACAGCAATTTTTTAAAAATCAAACCCACAAAAAGTCATATTTTTACTTAGCTTTAAAAATGAAAAATAATTCTATCATCTTCAGTGTATGTAAAATAAAATCCTCTTTCATCCAAACGTACACAACTCTTTAGTGCTTTTAGTTAAACTTGCACTAAATTTGCTTTTCTTAGACAGAGGTAAAGAAACCAGTCTATCTTCCTCAGAGTCATTTATGGTAAAATGACATTTTTATTTTTCTTTTTTCTTGAGCTTAAATCAATAGACCTTCTCTCTCTCTCTTTTTCCTAATCATTATTATTATTGCAATGACAATATCAATATTGGCATCAATATTGATTTTTATTGATATCAGTATAGCTGAACACTGGCAGCTTGGCTGATTTGCAACAACTGAAGTCCTCAGGTCTTCAGACTGAGAATATTACATGTTACTGTAGAAATAAGACTTAAGAAAATATTTTTACCTGCAATTTCAGTTTTTCTAGATCCTGTCATGGTCAAGCTGATATGACTCATTGAAATAAATTACTTTCACTCAGTTCCAGGAAATCCACACAAAAGCCTGTGGATTTTTATTTCTATTCCTGTATTCATTATTATTATTATTATTTTTTAAGGTTGACCTTAATTTCTGCTTCATTTGAACTTCAGGATTTCAAAAACTCAATGACAACCTTTTAAATCCTGCAAGAACAGCTTTACGTGACTAATATTTTCATTAGTCTTTTTCATCTCAAAACAAAACCCTAAACTGTCCACACATTGTAGAATATACATTTTGAACTTTATATAAAGAAGTCTTTGGAAATTCTCAAGCATATTAGTTGAGTTGAACAGATACATCCCCAAAGTTAATTTTCATAACTTGATATTTAGATATGCAGTGCTTACCTGGGGGCATCAGGTCCACTCCAGAGGAATCTTCTAATTCTCAATAAAATTTGCAGTCTCATTTTCCTTGTATGCTAAGCATGGAGCTTGGCATAGGATACACAACAAACAGCTTGTCTATGGTGATGTTATGGGAGACAATGCCAAAAACTTAACTACAGCCAAGGTAAGAAATGTCTACTGCTCTCTTCACATAAAACAAGATAGTCACCACTATGTAAAAAACTATGAGGTTGGTCAAGAATGATTTCCCTGCTGTAAGTCTGACTACTCCCAGTTTCCTTCTTGTCATTCACATCTTGGGAAATACTTTCCAGGATGATTTTCTCAATCATCTTAGGGGCTGTGGTGGGGCCTGTGTTTTCCCAGCTCTTCCTTCTTTCCCTTCCTGCAGATAGGAGTGACATTTCCAGATTTCAGGAAACTCTCTTCATTGCTGTGACCATTCACAAATAATTGAGAGTGGCCTTGCAATCACACCCACCAGCTATTTCAGCACTTGTGGTTACAACCTGTCTGAAACTCTGGACTTATATATATGCAGTTCGTTTAAGTGTTTTCTGCCCTAGTCCTCCTTCGGTGAGGGTACATTTTCCTTGCTGAAAACTTCCCCCTGGCACCAGGGAACAGGAATGGACCTTTGTTCAGCATGGAGGAAGTGATTTTTGAATATCAACCAGCTCTCCTGGACTCTCTTTTTCTCCAGGGCAATACCCATAGAGATCTTCCAAGCATATCTCTGAGTGGGTATAAGTCTACTCTCCTGAAATCAAGGGGTCTTTTTGGATCTTTGTCCAAAACTAAGATCCCCAGAAGATCTGTCTCACTTTACAATTAGTGTGGTACTGTAGGAGTACATTCATAGCAAGGGGAAAAACCATTCTTCCTCAGTTAATTCCAGTAACTTAGCTGATAGAGCACTTATGTAAGTCCTTTGACTCTGTAGTACTGCATTTGCCCAATTCAAAAACAGCTTGGAAGCTCTGCCTTTCACTATACTTCCTAGGAATCAAAGTTAGATATCTTACCTATTTATAAATGCACAGAATTGAAGGCATTATGTTTCATCTTGGAATACATTGAGTCCAATTGCCTACCTAGTTATCAGGAAATTCAGGAGGTGAATTTCCAATAAATGAACTTCTGAGAACCTCACAGAGGCTATTCAATATAGAACTAGAATCATCTGACACAATCAGAGAGGATCAAATTGAATTCAGGTGACTACATCTACAGTGGCTAATGCAATAAAAAGAAGAGCATTAATGCCTTTTGTATTCCAAATGGCTTCCCATGCTACTCACCTGTTGTTAAAAAGGAGAAACCAGCCTCAAGAAAAGTTAGAAACAGTTTTAGCACTTTGGCAAGAACTCATTGCTGAACATCCTACATCAAAATAAGTGCTTTCATGGATTAGAGGGATGAATTTAAAACTTTTCTTCTCCCCTCATTATTTTCTTACTGGTTAGGACAAATAGCCAACCATTTTTGGGACAGGATTTTTAGGATTCTGTATTTGGCTGTTAGCTCTCTGCTTTCATTATTTCGTACTGAGTTGCCACAGTATCCATCCTGTGTTGGTGCACACCTCCAGGTCCAGTTTCTACTCCTTGTTCTGGTGTATCTTGGTGTTAGACTTGTAGCTATCACATGCACAGTCGGTGCTAAAGCTGGGGTGAAAACTTAGCAACATTGTACCTAAGGCTAAAATCTTTGCATGGGCAGTAGTGATCTTGCTGTCCCTGGGGGAAGGGCTCTCCTGCATGTAAGTATTCAAAGAGCACTATCAGAAATCCTATGTAGCAAAAAAAGAATCTATGCAATTTTGTTTGCTGGCTATCCTATGAAAACCATGAAATTCAGCAATGATTTTAAAGTAAACAACAAGCTTTCTACAGAAGGTTGATGATATTTTTTTATTATTTATATATATATATATATTTCCCTCTCATGTTATTGTACGTATCTTAAGTTTGGTATGGATGATAACATGGCCTGAAAAATCTTCATTTCATTATATGGATCTCTGACAAGAATTATAGTAGCCAACAGTGGTAAGCATTCAACATAATAAATATCTATGAAAAATGCTACAATTCCTAAAATTGTTTAACATTCACTGCAGATAGAGAGGGAGAGAAAGATTGCTTTAACTTTAAAACCAATTTTTATTTTTTTTGTTTCTATGACTATACAATAGAATTTATGAATATTTTTTTTTTAAAAAAAAAAGAAGGTTGGGAATTTGAAGATTAAGAAGCATGTATATGTAAAATAGAAAAATAGGAAAAATAGAACCACACAAAACTCTTCACAGCAGAGATTCAGAGTCTTAAAAAAAAAAAAAAAAACAACAAAAAAACAACCAAACAAAAACAAAGAAACCAAAAAAAAACCAACACAAAAACAAACAAACAAAAAAAACAACACAGATTTGCATGAGAAAACTCAGAAACATGGATGAGAAGAGAGGGAGAACTACAGATAAGATGAGAGGTGAGTTACAGGAGCTGACAGGAAGAGGCAGAGGGCTTCCCATTGCTTGTAAATTTTCTTTTAGATTATTCTAATTCCACCTCCACAAACATTGTTTTTCACCTGATACAGATTTTTTATATAAAACTGAGATACTGAGCTGCAATTCTGCTACATAATTGATATTCTTTTTTTTTTTTTCTGACAATGTGCTGAAGTAAGTAGGGAAGTTTTGCCTTAGAGATATTTTGCTGAAGTCATATGCAAATAAAAATCTAACATACGAGAGATAAAAACATCTAGTAACAATTGGTTATGATTACATAAGCATGCTTTGATGATGGTTTAACACCAATGGACAGAAAAATACCACCACACTGCCCTCTCACTCCCCGTCCTCAAAAGAACATTGGGAAAAAATAAAATGAAAAAAGTAAAAAAGAGAAGCTCATGGGTTAAGATAAGGGGGTTAATATAAGGGTAGGGAGATCTCTCACCAGTTACCATCACAGGCCAAACAGACTCAGCACAGGGAGATTAATGTAATGTATTGCCTATTGCTAATAACAGACTATAGCAATAAGAACTAAAAACAAATTAAAACAACTTCCCTTCTCCCCATCCACCATCTTCTACCTCCTCCCCCCAAGCAGCACAGGGGAATGGGGAAAGGGGGCTGTGGTCAGTCCCTAACAGCATCTCCGCTGCTCCTTCAGGGTCACTCTGTGCCCCTCTTTGCTCCACATGGGGTCCCTCCCATGGAATGCTGTCTTTCCCAAACTGATACTGCAGGGGCTTTCCACACGCAGCAGCTCTTCAAGACCTGCTCCCACATGGGTCTGTACCACAGGGTCCATCTGTCAGGAGCAACCTGCTCCAGCACGGGTCCCTCACAAGTGGCAGTTCCCCCCAGACTACTAGCTCCTGCGTGGGCTTGTATCCACGGGCTGCAGTTCCAGCTCGGGGCCTGCTCTTCTGGGGGCTCTCCATGTGCCACAGTCTCCTCCAGGCCACATCCACCTGCTCCACCAGGGGCTCCTCCACAGGCTGCAGCATGGAGATCTGCTCCATGTGGGACCCATGGGCTGCAGGGGGACAGCCTGCTCCACCAGGGGCCTCTCCACAGGCCACAGGGGAGATTCAGCTCCAGTGCCTGGAGCACCTCCTGCCCTCCTTCTGCACTGACCTTGATGTCTGTAGAGCTGGTTCTCTCTGCATTTCCTCATTCATCTTTCCCAGCTGTTGTTATACAAAATTTTTCCCTTTCTTAAATTTGCTCTCACAGCATCACTCACTGGCTCAGCTCTGGCTAGCAGCAGGTGTTTTTGGAGCCAGCTGTAACTGGCCCTTATCTAACATGGGGCAGCTTCTGGACTCTTCCCACAGAGGGCATCCCTTCAGCCTCCCTGCTACCAAAGCCTTGCCGCATAAACCCAATACAACATCTATAATGAGTGCTGATGATTCGTGGATTTAAAAATAATGATACTCTGATATTAAAACACCTGTCTGATCCTCACTACTTTTGAATGCTGAAGTGTTATATAAAGGCTGCATGCCATGCAGAAGGTGAATTGAAAAAAAAAAAAAAAACAATAAAAATTATGGAGCTTTTAAAAACATGCTAAATTAAAAATAAATAAATAAATAAATAAATAAATAAATAAATAAGAGCACTCAAATATTCTAGTATTTTAATTACCACCACCTAAGATAACCCTTAGTCTCACTGCAGAAGATGAAGATTTTATACATAGAAATAAGTTTTTGTATTTAGTAGTGACAGAAAGTAGAGATAAAATAGGTAACAAGACTTTATCTCATTTTTATATCCTGTCATCATACATGAAAGGAATAAATGCCACAAGCAAAGATTAGGATGGTTGTGACCATTGCCCAGAGCTGACCAGAACCAAAATAATGTGGATGAGATATTTCCATGGCTGTAAGTCTAGGATTTAGTAAGTAGGTATATATCCTGGAGAGGGATTACTGAGCATAATGATTAGAAGTATCAGAAAGAAAAAATGTTTGAGATCCAAGTGAAATTAAATCATAGCTGTGGATTCTTGAGCGAGATAGATCTACTAATTGTTTTCACTACATTCAGGAGGAATCTATATATATATATTAAATCCAAGATTACATCTCAGTATCTGATTTGTGTCATGGGATATTTTATCCGTAGAAAAATGTCATTGAAAATTTACCTTAAAGTAATTTACCTCAGTATAGGGCTGAGCATTAAACATTGTGGGTTATCTGTAGTTATTATTCTAATATTCAACTGCAAATGAACCTGAGATCTAAAATACAGATAGTGTAGAGCAGGTGGAATATCACCAAGATGCAGAGGTGATTATAGCTAAGAGCAATAAAAGTGTGTCTCAAACAGAAGTTCAGAAACAGTGAATCACAAAGCAAAAGCAGACTGAGCAATTCATAGCAACTGTATGCTATTATATAGTTGACAAGATCATAATACAGTTAAAACTATTTTGAAGAATGACTAGTGATCCTCACAATAAAAATCTTAGCTAATCTAGAATAACTTTCTTAAGAAGTAGGTCATGAGTTTATGGAAAGTTATTAAAATTTATTCATGGTTTTATCCTTCAGACTAAGACAGGAATCCAGATAGTTGACAACCAGGCAGTCTTATTTTGATAAGGATCTCATCTGTTTTGACTAATGCTTTCAGTATAAACCTAAGCAGTTCATAGGTTGTAGCAGCTGCAGCAGGCAAAGACAATTCTTGATATACTTTTGCAGCCTTTGTAAAATTTACACTACTTAATGGTTTTTATTCATCTTCTTTTAGCACTTCCATATATGTAATAGCATATATTCCCATACAAAATAAATCCTAGCTTTTGTTTACTTCAAGATGTCTTGCATTAAAAAAAATATCATTTTCCCTCACTCTTTAAAGAGGTTATAGTGTCCATTGTTAAAACAATTGGAAATTATGTTAGTCTTATTACCATGCTTGTTTTTATGGTTGAACCTAAATGTGCCTCATTCCAGAGAGCAAAAACTGGTATGGCTGATCAGTGATAACAAAATACTGTACCTATCTAGATCCTAATTTGTAGATGCATTAGAACTCCAACAAAAGTAGACTGGAAAGGCATTTTTGATTTTCATGATGTCAAAGACTTCCTTTTGCTGTATGTGTAACTGATTTAAAATCTATACTTAAATATTTTGTGAACTATAATGTTGTAATTATTGCCTTAATAATATTCAGTTAAGAATAAAATTTCATTGTGCCTGTAGGAAAGATCCATCAATACTCCTATTTCATTTTCTAATATTCCATCTATTTGGACCAAAGAAGCAAGAAGAGCTGGAGGGCCAGATATCATAGTTTCAATGCAGTATATCTATGAACACTTGTCATTTTTAGTTTGAGATTTTTATTATTATTATTTTTTTTTTCAGCTGAGAATTCATTAATACTTGCTTGCACTTAGTATGTGTGCACTGTAATGGGAATTGCTGAGACCAAGACTGTGTAAAAAGCACTGAACATTAACAAATCATGTGTCTATACTGAAGTTATCACAGTAATTTGTGGAATGCAAATCTATGTATACTGCTTTTTAACTAGATAAAGAATTCTCAAAACATCAAGGTCCAGCGAGGGCTACTGACTCAAACATTATATCTGATAGGTTTTCTTAATTGTTCACTCAAACATATCTAGATCTCATCATAGTTACAGCAGCTGTATTGCAGATGCTGCAAAGGTTCGTACATATCCTTCTAAGCTGTCCAGGAAGATTTTGAGATTTGTCTGTGTGAATCCAGGATTTTGGAAAAAATAGGTATAGTACATTGCACATACACTGCCAGATGATAGTGTAATAAGGCTGCTGAAGGAAAAAAAACACAATTCTACAAAGGAAGATTAAAATGATCATTTTGCTTTATTGAATGAAATTGGAGGTTTTGTGGTTTAAATAGGGAGTGAAAATATGGTCTTTTATATTGCAGAAAGCAATGTTTCTTCAAAATTGCCAAGAATTGAATAATTTTATGATTTTATTTATTTGTTTATTTAGGGTAAAGAATAGATAGAAAATATTGATAGAAATAATATGATAGAATTGATAGAAAACATTTCTTTTCTACAGAAACAGTCCATACAGGGTAAAGGATTCAAGACTAATGATTTGGCTATAAAAATGAAAAGAAGGAAGTACTTCCAGGGAGGTATCTATAGAGCTGAACATGCTACAATCAAGACTTCATAAAAGTAAATTTTGTAATTTCTTAAATACTCAAAATGTTTATAACTTTTGTAGTTATTTCTTAGTCTAAGATTTCACATTTTTTCATCATGGGTATTCTGACTGTGTTTTCTACTGTCATGCTTGAAAGTCTACAGAGTATTTAATTCCATGAGAAAACAAAATTATAAAATAAATACTGTGTCATCTTTTGTCATCTTATTTCTTTACTGTTCAATGAATGTATCAACACTTAGTAAATAAAGTTCTATTAGACATGGAAATTTATTCAAAGAGGTAACCAAAAAATGAACTATATAACTGGAAGAGTTGGTTTGCTGGAAGAATGTCAGGTATGGCTTTAAAATGATTTGCCCGCCTACTCTTCAAGAGAAAAAAAAATAAAAAAAAAATACAACCTTATAAACAGATGAAACGTAAACTGGACAGTTTATTGTATTTATTATAGATTTATCTGTCAGACAAAGCAAATGTTAAACTGAGACATCAGTGAGACATCAGTTGCTTGCTTATACACTCTCATGGTCTCCACAGAAACAAATGTTTCACTTTATCAGAAAAAGTAAGATTTACTTATTCCCTCCCTCAAAAACAAACAAACAAATGAAACAAAACAAAACAAAACAAAACAAAAGCTTTCACCTCTAGGAGTGATATGTATTTCTTATGTTGAAAATGTCACTCACATTGCTGAAATACTGATTTTGGCTCGACCTCCTGAAAGTACCAATTATATATATATTCGATCATTCAGTAATTAACATGGATTAATTAATTGTTCTTAATCACTTGTTTAAGAGCAATGTTTTGTTAGAAAACCAAATTATCAAACACCCTCTCCCCTCTTTTAAACCATACCGGCAATGGTAGCACGACTTAAAAAATCAAATGTAAATTATTCTTTAAAATAATAGCCATCTGTACAGAACTATTGCATAGCACATATACTTTAAATATGTACTAACTTCGAGAGATGGATAGGAAGTATGGCTTACAAATTCCTACTTCTTGGTTCAGGGATTTCTATCACGTATTTCTCTATCTTATTATAACATAGTTCAAAGCATCATCTGATAGATTCTGACCTTCAGACCTCCTCAGTAGATTGCATGGCACACTGATATAACCACAGTAGAGTTCAGTGGGATGAGGTCTCCTTCCTTCTTTTCTATATATCGTCTCCAGGACCTTATAGGCACTTTATAGGAATAGCTGCTGGGAAGGATGACAGGGTTCGATGACGTGATTTTTCCACTGCCTAAAGGTCTTAAAATGTGCAGAACAAGACAGCTTTTTGCATGGTATTTTTTATAACCCTATGTTTTTTTTTGCTGATATTCCAGTTTGAGGAAATGAAATTATTTACATTATTGACTGTGAAACTATGGAAATACTGTGAAATTGGTAGAGCAGGTTTAATACCAAAGCTTGTTATTTTCAATCTTCTACATACTGCATGAAAAACAGGACTTCAGTTTCACAAGAGTTTTAACTCACTGGAAGTGGATTACATAGGAGTTGTCTCTGAAAATCTTTCTTTGTAGTATATTCTGCTTATATAAAATAAATAAATAAATAAATAATAATCCTTAATTTGTATTTTATATACTGGAATTAAAGGATCATTGAGTCCAACTCCTGGGTCCCCAAAGGACCACTCAAAAAATCAGACCATGTGTCTAAGAGCATTGTTCAAACACTTGAACAGGCTCAGTGCTGTGACCACTTCCCTGAAGAGCCTGTTCCAGTGCCCAGCTACTCTTTGGGTGAAGAATTCCTGATATCCAGCCTCAAATGCCCCTGTTACAGCTTCAGGTTGTTTCCTCAGGTTCTGTCACTGTCACCAGAGAGTAGAGATCAACACTTGCCCTTCCAATCCCCCTTGCGAGGAAGTTGTAGACTGTGCTTCTCAGTCTTCTCTTATCCAGGCTGAACAAACCAAGGGACCTCAGCCGCTCCTCATATATCTTGCTCCCCAAACCCTTCACCATCTTCATAGCCCTCTTTTGGACACTCTTTAACAGTTTTGTATCTTTATAGACTCCAAACTCAAGGGTGTATGGAAATAGTACTGAACATGTTATAGTAATAACAAGCTGGTATGTGTGGTTATGCGGGTATGCATACAGATTATATATTTATAGATATATACATATATAAATTTAAATAATATATAAATAAATAGATATACACACTTAGATTTATATATGCACACCCAGATACAGATGAATGGATAGATACACAGATCGATAGATAGATAGACAGACAGACAGACAGACTTGCCCAACGTATATTTTAATATTTTGTACATAATATATGCACACAAAAGAGAAAAAGTACATAAAAGGATTGATTTCAATGGACTCTCCAGACCAATTTATAGATAAAAGGCTGCCAAGGATCAAAATGGTGGCTGAATAATTGTGCTTTTTGTAGAAATTGTGAAATTATTCTAAAACCATATAAATAATTTATTTAGAAAGTTACCTCATCTTGCCATAAATTTACATTTGTCCCCTTACCATCCTTTGCAAGCTATTCCCAAAGAAATTATCATGATTATATTCTATGGTGTTTAAGGTTAAACTTGCTAACCCATGCCCATGGGATTTCTTTCCAGTAATGCCTGCCATAACATTACTCTGCAAGCTCAGAGTGAAACAGCTGTAAAAAGGTCACCTCCAAATATTTTATGATTTACTTTTTTCTAAGACTGTATCTCTCATCTGGTAGTATAACCCTTAGTTCTTTCTTGCAAAGTGCAGTAACCTGTACTTGCATTTTGTTGGATTCTGACAATTTACCAAATTATTTAGATTAAATTCTAACAATAAAGTACCCTCCTTTTTATTTACTATCCCATCGATCTTTGTGTCATATGCAAATTTAATCAACTAACATTTTATTTCATCATCTAGATTGTTTATAAGAATGCACTGAGTACTGTTGGACCAGGAATCTCTCCCAGGGGACCTCACTTGGAAGAGCCCCGCTCACTGATATCTGCCAATAAGATGTTTTTTAATTCATCTAAAGTGTGCCCTGTTGATTAAAAATCTTGCATTATAGGGAATTAAAACTGCCATGTGACACTATTGCAGAAGCCTTAGAGAAATACAAACATGATACAGCAACAGAGTTGCCGGTTTTGATTGACAACAGATACCTTTCCATGAGACTTGAGCAGTATTCATGATATTTTTTCATTTGTGTTCTTCAGTGAAAGAGCCCTGAAAAGGATAATTATTTTGCAATACCAAGGTGAAATAACTTTTACTTCCTCAGTCACACTTTTTAAAGTCTCAAAAATATTTTTGCTGCTTTTTTGTTAGTCTCTGAGTTGTCCCAAGAGCCAGGAGAACCTGATTAAAACCACTGATATTACATAGTTTTCCGTTAAACTTCAAAACACATGTACATACAATACACATGTATATACATATACCTATACATACAAAACACATGCATTCTAAGAGTAACAGTCTATATCTGTAATTCTCTTTTCTTTAGACCTTGCCAAAATCTGCTTAAGTTCTTTAGTTCATTTCAAAAGAAAAGAGTTTACAATCCTATGTGTCAAAATGTGGTTTTCTTACTTGGAATATACCCATTCACTACAATGGAATTCCGAATTGAAGTACACAGCCCATTCTAGCTCATTATGATTATGGTTCTACCATATTGAAAGAATATTTATCACAATCTTGAGTTTTCTTCTGTCTCCTTTTCTTTATAAGCCTGCAATATTTTTGTGCACATTTTATTTTATATCATTATATATATCCTTTATACCTTTTTCTAAAGGAAGTGAGCTTGAGTGTGTAATGCATTTTGTCCCTTTTTGGTCTTAGGAGAAAACTGACTTACGACATGTTGATTCTCAATATTTAGCATTATTATGAGTAGTAAAATTCCTGGTCCAAAGTGTCCTTGCTGATTTTCACTGAAGTATTTCTTCTCTTTCAAATGAAGATGCAGTTATAGTGATTCACTTTCACTACTACTTTGAAAGCTGTTTTTGAACATAAATTAAAGACATTCTTATTTAAAGTTATTAAAGGACTTTAAAACCTTTGTAACAAGATGCATATTTTAATTAGGTTAAATCTACTAAATCCTTTTACTAATTGAACCTTTGGCTTTGCAGATCAAATCCAGAAAGGTAGGAAACTGACAATTTTTATTTTTAGTCAGCTGGTACAGTTTTGAAAAATAAATATAATGCAAAAACCTGAGTAAAGTGTCTGGAAAACTGTACCTGACATATTAATTAGGGAATGAGGAACAAGAAGATGTAGAGATTAAGAATGAAAACAGAAATCTGTCCTTCTTTATTTCCATTGCTCTCATTCATACACTGACACATATGTTTATATTCACTTTTCCAGAGGGTAAATTAAGAAAAGGGGCCCGATGGAAATAATATTGTACAAAAGTAAGCTTGTATTCACTGATCCTCCTGTACATCGAAAACATACTTCACATCCTGTGAAGCAAAGATCAAACTTTTTTAGCCTTAGGCACTTATAACACAAGAAATGTTAAATACAATTTTACTGTAAGAGGAAGAGGAATGCACTTGCACCTCCATTTGGACTGAACAGTTGCTTTTGGTCTGGTTACTCCCGTAGGTATTATGTGTGTAAGGTACAAGACCTCAAGGCAGGCAGATCATCCCTCTACCCATACAGACAGTATGTTCCAAAACATTTCAAGCCTAGGTTACATTGTCCATTTTAAGAATACCACTTGAATGTAGATCCAGGAAAATAGGGTAGACTTCTGTATATGGGCATCTTTGTAGAGTAAATGTTATGTTTTCATATGAGTTACTCTGCAATGCAAGTAGGACAAGTGACACCTCTATCACACTCTAAAAGGGCATCACTTTTAGTGAGTACATCATTGCAAGTGGTTTGTCAGCTAACAACTTGCTCAGTGTACCGTTTGCTGAAGTGATATTAGCTACTTAAATGCAGTCCAGTTATTAAACAGCTTTGGAGTGGCACCACAGTTCAAAGAGATTCTTTTGAATACTTTTCTAGTAGTACAAAATTTAATTAAAAATTATCAACATAGTAAGTATAGAGAAAGCATACAAAATAGAAGGGAAGGGTGCTGAGTATTGCTAATGCAGCCTTATCACAAGTCACACACTGGAAATTTTGGGATAATTATCAGAGACTCCAGACTTTCTGGGCTATGCAGAGACCTGAAGAAAGTCTGTCTGATGTCACAATTACACATCAGAAAAAATTTATGATAATACAGGACCAAAACTCTATTCGTATCTACTCTGTTGCAGGTCTAGTAACTGCTCTGTTTGGTATTAGCAATGGTTGGAGTGAGTATCAATGAAGATGTGCAATGTGTTATTATTACAAACTATGATAATAAGATAAAACCTGTTATAGCTCTAGAAGCCATATGCAGAAGCAGCAAAGGCAGAGCACATTGTATGTAGAACTTAAAATGAACCTTTGGATGACAGACACCAAACAGTTCTGGAGGCTCCTGCCAATGCTGAAAGACCCCAAAATGTTTCACATAGTCCAGATTGTTCAGATTCTGTTCTCTAACTTTACAAACATTGTTCAATAATGGATGAGGTAACCAAGCCACCCAACCAGAAATATTAACAATATATTTGATTTACCATGACAAAAAGGCTGTATTAGAACAGAATTAGATATATTTTAGTGAAGACATCTTTCACAACAGGTAAATCACTATTGTCACCAATTTGAATAAAACTCGCTAAGACCATAGGGTATAATTTCATCACCTGATGGAGGCTGCTTGCTTGGGTTTTTACTTCTGCAAATGTCTTTTGGTGTAGCACAGAATTTTTGCTATAGCACAATAGACAGTATCCAGCACTGTAAGCACAGAGCTTTATTCATCCTGGAAATTTATGCAAAAACCTACTCAGAACTGAAGAAGTAAACAGAAATAAAATCTATGTTTTAAGCCATGAATATAGAGATTTTGTGTTTGGATTAATAGCTTTGTATGGACAATGACAGGAATCTGAATGCAATGATATTTTGGTACACCTTCTCATACTTCCACCATTTTCCTCAGAAAAGAAAGCAACTGAAAAAAAAAATCCTTTTGGTTCATTATAGCAAGAACACTCTTGTATCACTTCAGTTTCCATACCCACATAGGCAGATACATAAATTTCATGGATTTAGAATCCACTTATGATGTTAGTCCCCAGTGTGTCATGTGAATCTTTTTACAACAGGATAGGCAGTCTGGGAATATTAGGATTCTTTCTCTGCTATAAGAAAATGAGAAGTTAGGGTGTTTTTGTTGTTGTTGTTGTTTTTTGTTTGTTTGTTTTAATATATATATTATTTATTTAAAGTTATTTAACAGTATTTTCCTTGCAGAAGAGGAAATTTTTTGAATTGACAATATTGCACATTGCCCAACATTACTAGAAGATGACAGAATCCATGTAAAATAAACCAGCACTCAGTAAATGATATTAAAATAGTTGGGGGATTCAGGAATTCTGGGCCTCTATTCTTCACTGAGGACTCTATGGTTTCCTTTTACTTCTTAGATTTTGGAACACCCAAATTGGTTTTGCTATTAGTAATTTTTAGGAGTTTTGATAGGTGGCAGGAAAACAAAACAAAAAACAAAACAGTATATAGGGAAGGAAATTATGTTTGTAAATTTATGTAAATGTACTCAATGTAAAACTTTTTTTTTTTTAAGAAAAAAAAATATGTTTTAAAACAATGCTGAAGTGACATGGTTATAATAACCAGGTAGCCTCAGTAAAATAGCACTGTTAGACTGTGTTTCCTAGCACTGAAATAAAATGAGACTTTAGCATATCTGACTATTACAAACCAGAACGATGAAGAGTCTGACACATGAAAGCAGTATACTGTTTAGCAATGGGAATTAGTTCAATGGTTCACATAAAAGTTTCACTCTTCAGACTTGCATTATCTCTGAACTCTTTTGCAATGCACTAGTTTCAGTGATACACATTCTTGCATTGCAAAAATAGCAGTAAACTTGCACTGACATATTTTTGCTGTTTCTCAGGAGGGCACAAAGTCAGAATTGCAGTGGTGGTAACATTTGTTTCACGTCATGGCATCTTGTTTTATTTATTTATTTTTTAATATTATTATTTATTTATTTAATGATATTTTATTTTTTATTTCAGACTTGCACTTACAACATTCGGCCTGGACTCATAACAGAGCATCATCTCCAACACTCATGTGCACTTGCTTTTTGCTAAATAAAGTGGCAAGACTAACTTATATTTGCGCCCCACATATCCTCCTTCCATGATCTTCTTCATAACTACAGTCTGTAGAGATAAAGTTCTGCAGATTTGTTCCAAGCACAGAATCTACATCAACTCTAGTTTTCACAAGAAACCCTAATGAAATTTTGGGGCAGTTTTATTTATTTATTTATTCATTTATATTTTTAAAAAGAATATTTTTCAGAAAATAATTTCTCTGTCTCCAGATTAAAGTGGCCATGATATTTAACTTGAAAGTTAAGCACAGGTGTGGGAAAGAAAGAACAAGTGTGGTCAAAGGCCAAAGGAAAAGATTCTATTCCATAACTGCAAGTGAATACCTGCAGGTGTATCTTCATAATTTCAAATATTCCAACTGACTTCAGCATGTGATATTATCACTTTCACAGATGAGTTTTTTTATGCAGGATTGCAATGGAGTTGATCTTCAGATGCACTAAAAACTGTGTCTTTGGAAGACTGCTTCTAGATTTAGGTATTCAAGTCTAAGTTTTAACCTCAAGAACTCTGCTCAGTTTTCCACTAGCCTTAGGGCCATTTACCTTAGCTACTTTTCAGTAGCTCATTCCCAGTCTTTTCAAGAATTTAGCACTTGCAAGTATGTTAATGTGCCACCTTAGGGCCCGTGACAGCTGATGTCATAAGAGTTTCTGAACTGGCTACTCTTAACTTCTTCTGGGAAATCAAATGATTGAAGATTTAGGCAAGATCATTAAACTTCATTCTCAAGCTCTTCCACTCTTTTGGCTGAGATTCTCTCATGTGGCTTAGTGCTTGTCTGGAGAGTATATTCATCATTTGAAACAGTGATATCATCTCCTCCACTATTTCCACTGTCTGCCTTCTGCTCTGGGCTTGGCCTCAGGCTCCTTCATTCTAATGTAACTGGTGAGAGACCTTTTATCCAGTCCCCTAAAACATGTGACTCACTACCCATTTGCATCATCCTGATTCAAAATGTACTCTTCTCTCTTCAAGGGGCTAAGAAGAGTTAGATTTTTGAGAAGGTAGACTATTTTTCCTGTGAGCAGTTTTACAGTATATAAATGTTATTTTGTGAGCTGAAAGAATTTCTGTTTTAAATTTGTGTGGCATTTATACTACTGTGATTTGAAGGAGTAGAAAAAGAAATAGAAACTTTCAAAAGGGAAGCTGCATTCTCATGCAAGCACTCTCTTTATGAGTTCCCAGTTATGAACAAGAAATCATAAGCTGTTTGGAGACAGATTTCCCTAATTGTCACACAGGAGTAAGCAATAAAAAACTTTGGGAAATATAAGACAAAATGTCTGCAGTATGTTTTTTAGCAAACAGTGAAATCATATCTTTGTATTTTAATAGTAAACAAATATCCATATGTAGAATTACCAGAGACTGAAAAGTACATATTTATGGAAAAGAAATCAGTGATTAAAATAAACCATTCTTTTATTTCTCAAAGGCTACTTTCTCATGAGAATGAAAATAAATATTGTCAAAACATCATCAATTCTGTTACAGCTGCTTTGAGACATTCCAGCTGAAAAAGCAGAAGCAAAGCTTAATGCTGTTCACTCTCTAACCCTAGTGTACAGGCTCTTTTGGGAGAAGGAGAATGACCTTAGGCTCTTGTGCTTCTCAGCTGCTGGAGTAGCTCCTTGGGTGGACAGACTGCTGTAAATTGCAGTACAGATTAGATTGCCCCTGGCTGATTCTCAAGTCAGGGGAATAAAAATATGGCTCTGTTTCCATTTTCTCAGCTGTGCCATCTGAGGAACCAGCCTTAAAGTTCACCACTTGCTGAAGGCATGCAAGGATGCCATGGAGAGGGCTGATAGTCATGTCTGCCTGAAGGAACGAGGGCTACCAGCTTGCCTATGAAACAGCACATTTACTTGTGTCCTTCTGTATATTTGTGCAGTGCTTTTTACAGTGGATGCCTAATGCTTTCTGGGGCCTTTAGGTACTATTGAGCAGCAAATAAATAATGCTTTGCTGTGTATATATGAGTGAGATAAAATGTTCCTCAGTATTCCTCCAGTAAGTTGTCTTATTTTACAAATAGCATATATTGAGATTTTTTTTTTTTTTAAAAGAAGAATGGATATGCAACAAAATACAGAAAAAAATATGTTTAAAAACTAGAAAATTATAATGCTTAAAAATGTTCTGAAAATGCAATTTTCTTTAAAAAATGTTTAAAGTTGTTTAGATGATAACATGTTACATTGAAACTAGTATCTTGCCTATGAATTGCAAACAAATTGCTTTTTCAGTGATTTAATTTCTATTTAAAAGGCTACACTAAACTGTGGGATGTTGACTTTCAAGGATTTTATCTCCAATATCAGCTTGACCATAAATTCAACTCTATTCACCCCATTTCAGTAAACATTCAAAACAAGTAATAGAATATCTTGTGTAATAAGAATATCTTGTGTAATAAGAATTACCTCGGGTGTTTCAGCTCAACACTTAAATCTATCAATAAACATGATTGATAAACCTATCTTGGTCTTTCACTTTTGATATATGTACACTCATGCAGGAAGGATATATAAAATATATATATATATTAATATATATATTTATATATATTATATATATATTATAATATATATGAAAATATATAAAAGCAAAGTGTACAAAATGATATCAATACCCTGGTGACACATTTATTATAGAAGAAGTAAAGTATTATAGGAGGTAAATATCAATGTATGTCTTCCTATACCCTTGTGAATTTAGTTCCACAAAGAAACGTCTCAACCCTTTTTCAAGTTTTATGAGGGCTTCTTTAAATATTTAGAGTTGGGAAAGCCACTTCTTTTCTACCTCAGGCCGATGAAAGAGGAACTTTCCTTCAGTCTTTTTAACACATGAAAGGGGCAAGATCGCTAACATCAGAAGCTTCCTCCCTTTACTCTAAGAATGGTTCTTTCAAATCTTCAAATAAGAAAATGCTTTCCTCTGTATTTTCCTGATCTTACACAAGATGTTGAGCCACATACAGTGCTTTAATCCCACCAGGCTGTGTGTGTGTGTGTGTGTTTGTGTGTCTATGTCTGTGCATATGTTAGAGGAAAAGAAAACCTTTTAATTTTCAATCACTGTGAAGAATGTAAGAATGAATGCTAGTTATATGTTGCTACTTTAGCTAGTCTGCCTGCCTATATAGTCAAGAATTAAGGACAATAAAATGTTATAATTTCTTATAGATAAAACAAGTATAACTCAAAATAAACAGGCAATGCAATTCTGTTTATTTTTCAACAATGGATGTACCCAGACTCCCATAAGCTTGCAAAATTTCATCTGAATATTTTTAAATACTCTGGAAAAGAAATGTTGTAGTAGCAGTAGTAGTTATAGAAGGAGAAGGAGGAGAAGGAGGAGGAGAAATATAGAATCATAGAATTAAAATCATCTAGGTTGAAAAGACCTTCAGGATCACCAACTCCAACCATCAAACAAACCTACAAAGTCTCATAACTAAACCATGTCCCTTAATAGTGTTAGTGGTAGTATTAGTGGTGGTGGTAGTACTAGTAGTATAATGGATACCATATATCAAAGGAGTTGGTACAACTACAAAAGGGGAGCAACCAGCTCTCATGATTTCCAGAGTCCCAAACCTGTCACATCCTACTTTCATAGTGGTCCATAGAATCTGAAGCACGCAAAGGCAACTGGGACATGCATAAAAATGGTCTGATTGAGGGTGGGAAAAAAAAAAAAAAAATCCTAGATCAGTGCTCCCTCTTACATTCTGTACACTCAAAATTCAAGCTGAAGGGAATCATCCTAAACATTTCTGTGAAATCTAACAGTAACAGTGCAGAAGAAGAGGGTGGACTCTCAGGCAGTCAGACTCCAGTATTTCAAGTCATAAAATCATAGGTTAGATCTTAAATCAGACTTGAATGGTAATTAGGTCCTCAGGCCTTACAATGGTCCTGCAAACTTTATCCTTTTATGTCTAGAGCAGTGCCATGCTTTACATAATTAAAATGAGTTACTTTCATACACTTTTTATGTATGTTGAAAAATGCCTGACATATACTTTTAAAGGGAATAGTTCCATGGTGACATAGGGTTAGTGTGTTTACTTCAGTTATATGCACGTAGTGAACTTTTCAAAGTGCTTGACACTAAAAACTGCTTATACATAATTTATATCATACTTGCTAGCTGAACTCTGTTCTAATACTTCATGCCTGCCATTCTCATGAGCATAATAACAATAACCCATCATGTATATGTATTGTATTCTGATGCTGTTTGCAGGTTGATAAAGACACAATGAGAAGATAAATAGATGGTAGCTGCAACAAAGCCATGTCATTATTAGAACTTAGGAGCAGAAATTTTATTATTTCATATTTACATTGACTTTTGGGTACCATGTTTTACACTCCAGTGTTTCAGTGATAAATGTTATCTGTCCATCTTTTTTAAAAGAAAAGCACTAATTAATATAAATTCCAGTTATGTTCTATTCTTATTAGGGCAAATACACTACTGTCATAAACATTTTTAGCTTTCTTGGATCCACTGGAGTCTTGCCAGTTCATAACAGCTATGGAATTGGATATTATATGTATGATTTATTCCAAGTATCACCAAAGTAAACTGTATAAAAAGATTTGTATTTAAATATTACCATTTTTCTGGATTTCAAAGAGTTACCTGAATATCTGGAGAAGACTCCATGTTTATAGTATATAACACTGCAAATACTTTTTTCCTCAGCAATGATAGGAGCCAAGAAGTTTGATGCTTCTCAGTGATTCTTGCAGAAAGCTGGACCTGTACTATGTGACTTTTTAAGGCATCATGTAGATGGTCCCAATTTTCCCTTTTTTAGTGTGTGTAATCTGATATTTTCTACAAAGAAGCAAAAAGAAAAAAAAAAGGATTAAAGTAATTATAGTAAGAAACTGGCCTGAACAGATATATTAAAGAAGAGCTAACTAAAAAATTTTATTTTTTAGTGAATGCATGGACTTTTCAATTGCCTCTGTCTCAAACTTTTCTTTATTTCAGAAAATATATTTTAGAATAATATTTTAAAAATACAAGATTAACAAAGATTTACAGGCCTCTAATATATGTTTTCTTGGTCACTCTGGGCACACTCAAAAGATTTTAATTTTATTTTTCAGTAGATAACAAGTAGTTTTAACAGACCATTGATGGAAGCTCTAAACTTGCAGAATACTGTCACATGACTGATTGCATAAGGAGAAAATAAAAATGAGTTAACTGGACTATCCTACTGGAAAAAAAATATATATATATTAGAAATTTGTAGTTCATGACTACTGATTTCAAGAGTTTGTGATAAAACTTGAGTGTAATTAGTAATAGAGGTCATATATTGCATACACAAAATCCGTTCTTCATTCGTGTAAATGGTGAGTCCAGTTGCTGCTTAAAAGTCCTGCTGTTTTTAACAAGACTTAGTCCTTTTATCTCTTTTAGATTCCAGTCCATTAAAAGGAAAGTACTCTGGCACTTCAGCAGTAAAGATGATTGTGTGCAACAGCAAATCTAGAATAGCTAAAAAATAATAGCACAAGTAATGTACATAAAAAGAAACATGGAACAGGTTCCACAAAATCATTAAAAAGAAAAAAAAAATACTACTTCACAGAAAACAACAAATAACAGATGACATAATGAAGCATAAAACCTTCATTATATTTTTTCTTCATTCTTCACCAAAAAGGTTAATTGTGACCAGAAGCTTAAAATATTTAATATTAGCAACTAAGTGTTAGAACTACATGGCAGAATTGGCTAACAGATTGAAAAATTCTTAGACGAACCATATCTGCTCAAACCATCATGACTTAACAACATTTTTCCCTGAAGTATTTATGAAGCAAAATCCTCTCTGAACCATTAGCAGTCACCTTTGAGAACTTTTCAGTACAGATAAAGGCTGAAGGGACACCTAATGGAAAAATACATCTAGTAAACTAAAAAAGAAAAGTGTATCATCTTCCTAGTTCATACATGGTATGATACTGGAATAAATAATTAATCAGTGATTTTCTCTGTCAGTACCTAGGAAATCTGAGGTTGACTAAAAGTAACCACAACAGAGTTACTGAAATCACAACAGAGTTACAAATCACAACAGGCCACTCTGATTTCCTTCCATGATGGCATAAATTGCTAAGTGGGTAATGAGCAAGCACTTATGTACTTTTTCTTTCTTGACATGTGGTAATTCCATATGATACTGTCTAAACTATGGAAATATGTTCTGACTGAAATTACTGCAAAAATCAGTTGAATCGCTTAGCAGAGACAGCTTATCATCTGTTCACTGTCAGACTGAAAGAAGTGTTTTAGTGCAGCATTAAGCAGTATTTTCATTTACACTTGATGGAGCAGTATTTGTGGGTAAAAACGACCAGGGGGGATATGAACATTCTGGAAGGTAGGATTAGATTCAGCATGATTTTGATGAACTAGAGAAATGGTACAAAACCAATAAAATAGAATATAAAAAAGACATATGCATACTGCCTTAGAAGGAAATAAAAACGTAAGATGCAGAATGGCTCACTAGGCAGATATACTGCAAAAAGGGGCTAAGGATTACAACTGAGTGCAAATGGAGTGTTAGGTAATGTTGTAAAACTAGAGAAAAAAAAATAAAAAAAATAATTTAAAAAAGTATGATTTAAAGAAAGTAAGTCCTGAGACATATGGAGCACATATTTCAGTCTAGTCAGCATTTGTGAGGTCTTGACGGGATTACTGAATGTAGCTTTAAGTACTAATGAAAGAAGTGAAAAAGAAAGAAGCAACAAAAGTTTAGTAGATTTGAAAATATGACCACTGAGCAACGGATGAATGAAAAAGAAAAGAAAAGCTTAGTCTTGAAAAAGGAACCTTAGAGTGACATGATAACAGTCTTACAATATTCAAATATGAAAGGAGAAAAAACTTTTGTTATTAATGTTGCCACCAAAAGTGAAACAAAAATAATCATTTGCAATAAGAAAGATTTATGTTATATATCAAACAAACTTTTCACTACAGCTAAGAACAGGTTTCCTACACTGCCTGTGGAATGCCTGTCTTTAGAAATTTTAAAGAATAGGTTTGATAGATGACTGTTTAGATTGGACAAAATATACTAGTTCCAGCCTCAAAGTAAGGTATGTGATATTCAGATGTCCTTTGAAGCTCTGCATTTTTGGGATTCTACATTTCATTGAAAAGCCTTTTAAGTCAATATTTCAAATTATATTTATTCTCAAAAATTGCACATTTAACAAAGTAATAAGTATTTTCTCCCCTCCATAAAAATATGAAAGGATGATACAGCCTTGAAATTGGAAGGGTCAGGTGTTTTTTTATATTTGTTTGTTTATTTAGTATAATAGAGTTTATAAGAGTATTATTTTCCATTTACAAAAAATAAAAATATATTTTAATATAAGTGTTTATTATTTTTTTTCTAGGTTACCCTCCCAAATGAAAGGAGAATTCTTACAGCTTAGCAGTTGTAGAGGCCGCCATTTATCCCAATGTTTTCATAACTGTTATTTCATAATACCTTCTGTAATGTATGCATTTATATTTCACCAATTAAAAAAAAAAAAAAAAAAAATATTCCTTGAAAAAATCCACACTACCTGTAGCTATAAAGCTATAATTTCCCTTATACTTACAAAAGAAAGGTCACTGAGATTTTTTTTTTTTTTTTTTTTTTTTTTTTAATTCAGAAAATTGACTTTTAGTAAGTTACAAGTGGGAAACAAATCTTTGATCAAGACCTTCAGTCACTACGTAAATAAGGATTATTATAATGGATAAAATCTTAGCAAAACTCCCCTGAAGGTCAGTGTAATCCTGATTTGGTTGAATAGATTCATCTATTTCATTAAAGGTCTATCTATTTCACTATGAGGATGAAATTTAATTTAAACATTTAAAGATAAAATGAACTGGCTTTTGTGTTGGAGACTTAATCTTGAGCAGAAGGAGAGAGTGCTCTGGTGCATGGGGCTATTTGAGATAATAAAAAATTGCTATTCCACCTTAACCAGGATTCTCTTAGCATTTGTAAAAATACATATGTTGCTTTCTATAGAAAATGTCATAACGACACATATCAAATCGTTTGTGTTCATGATACTGAAATATAATTTATGTTACATTGTAGTTACCTATGTTTTTCATTCCATTCCTCATATTTTTTGTGGGAAGTTTGGAGTTAGACATAAGTTCATTATTATTCTGACTTGTCACAAGTATTCATTGTTAAACAGCACAAACATCATATGCTGACCTACAATGCAACACTTCCATCAGGATAAGATCTGTTCTGCCCCAATTGCAAGTTTCATCTCAAGTTGCTTACAATGAACAGAGAACACCATATGCTTTTTAATGTATTCGCAAGTAGTTTCTGAGTTAAAATGAAGCAAAGGCAGTCCCTCTGTGAGAGCACATCTGTATCACTGTGCAGAATCCATTTCAAAGCCTTCACTGTAGTAAGAAAAAAGAAAAATGTATGCTGCAACAGTCATGTTGAAGATATACACAGAAATGCCTATTTTCAGTCTCTGATTTGGGGTTAGGTGGGAAGGTCAGATTGTTATGCCCAGAAACAGAAGCACAGATGCTTACAGATGTTTTATCTCCTCGGTCAGGCAGCTGCTGAATAGTACATTTTGGCACATAATTCTAGTTTAACTCCACCTTACTCTTTTGTGAATATAGTATTAAGCCTAAGCATGAGAAAGATCTTTATCTCTTTCAGTATAAACATGAAGTTATTAAAGAAATGGTGAATATTCTTTTCTGGCCCCAGAAAGTATAAAAATGTCTGAAACATATGAAAGAGATTTTCCTGGAGAGTCTGTTTTCGAGTTTGCATTATCATTAAGAAAAATTTCAAATTGTTGCATGATTTAAAATAATGTACAACATTTTCCGAGTTTTCATGAAATTATTTAACTAGCAAAAAAAAGGCATAAAAATTAGAAGAAATATGGCTTCTCTGGCCATTTCTTACTGAAAAATACACAAAAAATAATGGTTGATCCATTAGGCATATGGTATTTCTTATTATAGAATCTAAGAGTTTTTAATTTTGTTTGATACGGGAAACAGAAAAATAAGCTATCAGATCTGAAAAAACAAATTACTTAAATTACCTTAACTGTGTTTTTCTTTCTATTATATTATAATTTTTGATAGTATTTATCTTCACAAAAGAAATAATATATATTTTTTGGAGGCGAAACGTTACCTCAATACTACAGAACAGAGAAACAGGACTTTCAAAACTTCCTATCTGTCTTTTTATTGAGTTAATTCCATGAGTCAGATAAAGGATCTGACCATACAATTCACCAATAAGGCAATATAGCCAAATGAAATTAATTCATTTGTAGAAAAATGACAAAAGCAATTAAATATAAGTTTTGCTAATGGCTAGTATATCTTGCTATAGCCTGCTCTGCGTATCTAGGTTGTGAGATTAAAAATTTGAGCAGATTTAAAGTTTGATAGATTTACCTTCTCTTGTTTATCTGCCATATTTAAAGAAGTATAAATTGAATTTTTTAAAAGTCTTAGTTAGAAGAGACCAAAATACAATACACTTTTGGACTAATCAGTATTAATCAATATATCTTGAATTTTTAGTTGTATTATTAAACATATACACATATATATATTACTTGAAACACTCAATCCACTGAAATAAAAGAGAAAAAAAAAATCTTGAAAAATGTCTTTAAATAATTTAGCTATTGTTTATATTCTGTGAAATCTACTTGTGGTTGTTCTGTTTGAAAATAAAGAAAAAAATATGTTCCTTGTACTTCTTCCCTGTACTTTTAAAGTCATTTCTAAGGACTTGGATAACACTTTGAGTAATTATAATACTTAAAAATAATAAATTACAATATTCAAAACTTTTAAATGTTTATATGCAGCTCTCTTAACATGATTCTAAACAGATTTTAGACAAAAAGAATCAGTGGAATCTTCTGGTTTGGGATTACTTTCAACTGCATCTTGGTCACCATGGTTAATAAATTTTGATTAGTAACATGTCTTCTTTGAAGAATCATTTAGAACAGAAATAATACATCAAACTTTCCAGTAAGTATTTTAATTTCACGTATTTAGACATATTTTTAATGATATTGATGGTACATTGAGGACTACAGTTAGCTAGGGAATTGAAAAGAGACATTCCATAACACAATACAGTAATATATATTACATTACAAAATATAAAGTAAGACAAAAATGTTGGAATTTTTTGTCAAAAATGTATTATGTCAAAATGTATTTTGTCAAAAATGTATTATGTCAAAAAAAAAAAAAAAAAAAGTGTTCCTAAGCGGAAATTTAATTATTTAGTAGTGATAGTTTCCTTCTACTAGGAAATAACTAGGAGTGTATACAATATAGAAAAATGAGCAAAAACATAAAACCACTGAAAAGACCAGCAACTGTGTTAGTCTCTGGGAGGGATGCACTAATAGATTTTAAAAAGAGAAGTAATGTAAATTTTCACAGTTTTTTCCAGCAATTGTTCTAGTGCTGACCGATATATCTATATTGCATCCCAGAGAACAGTACAGAGATGCTCAAGGTAATGTAAAGCCATCTGGGATAGGCCTTTGGTACAGAAAAGCACTGCATAGTACTAATTTGTACACTAAAATCCATGCAGATAAATAAGCATTGCTAATGGATATAAACAGTGGCTCAATGAGGCATTTGTCCAGCATTTGGTGCTTGTGCTACTATTCTACCAAGCTATGATAACTCCTTGCATCATGTGGTAACTCGAGCATAGGGTATTTGAAACTTCTTTTCAATCTACAAAAGTGTGAAGTGTTTACATATTTTTATCTAACTTTAGAATTCAATTAATTTATAGCAACAACTAATATTGGAAATAGCAAAATAAAATATATTAGGGCAATATATTAGGGCATATATGTGTGGTCTTTTTTACCTAAATAGTGAAAATAAATTTAAAAATTGGTTAAAAAAGAAAGTTTTTAAAGCATTTTAGATAGGTAAGAAACAATATTTTCCCTATATTGTCTGTGCTCATAGAATTATTTTCATTATTGAACATCAATATACATTTTACTCAGAAACAATACTTTGAGATAATAAGATTATAACATAAAAGAGATTATAACAAAGATTATAACATAATCTTACATGACTTTCAAAAACAAACAGACTGACTAACAACCAAATTCAAAATTACTCCTGATCTTATTATTTTTTTTTATTTTTTTTAATGGCAAAGCTTGATAACCTCTAAACACTCCACAAAGTGTTATGAAAGCAAATTTCTAAGAATTTTGAAATGGTAAGATTTTGAAAATTCTTTTAAACATACATTTCTGCTGAATTTATTTATTTCTAGTAATTATCTATTTATACGAATACATCAGTAACTTCTTATTCAGTCTGCCTTTGAGATTTTTTTTCAGCTTTAATCAAATTATTATGAACTCTTTACTGTCCTGGTTTCATCTAGGATAGAGTTAATTTTCCTCCTAGTAGCCAGTAGGGTGCTGTGTTTTTGATTTAGGATGAGAATAATGTTGATAACACACTGATGTTTTAATTGTTGCAGAGCAGTGCTTGCATTAAGCCAAGGACTTTTCAGCTTCTCACTCTGTCTTGCCAGCGGGCAGGCTGGGTGTGCAGCAGGAGCTGGGAGGGGACAGAACCAGGACAGCTGACCTAAACTGGCCAAAAGGATGTTCTGTACCATGTGACATCATGCTGAACAATTAATATGGAGGGGCTGGCCAGGGTGGGGGGAACTGCTGCGCAGGGATAGGCTGGGTATCTGTCAGTGGATGGTGAGCAATTGCATTGTGGATCACTAGTTTGTACACATTAATATTATTATTATTGTTATCCTTTATTTTCTGTCCTAATAAACTGTCTTTATCTCAACCCCCAGGCTTCATTTTTTTCTGATTCTCTCCCCCATCCTAGAAGGGAAGGGGGAAGGTGAACAAATAGCTGTGTGGTGTTTAGTTGCTGGCCAGGTTAAAACACAACACTTAGAGTCCCATGTCAAAAATATGCAATGTGAACTGCATGTATTATCCTGTTATATTAGAATTCAAGCAGTAGGTATTGCATTAATATGATAATCACCAGCATTTGCATTTCATGAATTAGCAAATATTTATCATAATATTATGGTTATTATAACTGAGTGGATCTACTGTAGTGTCCACACAGTAGGAAACATAAAAAATCCCTTTATAAATGCGAAGTTGATTTTTTCTAAGTACTCTTATGTTGAAAGACTAGCGCATGTTACTGTACTTCTGTATTAGAGTTAACTTTGTCTGATCAACAGAGCCTTGAATGTGTTTAGTGCTAGGGGAGGCTGACGGAGGGTTCTGCTCCAGGGAGCTTCATTATCATACTGTATGAGTTATAATTACACTTCTTGAGAGTAGGAGGATGCTTTGTCAAAATCTTCAGGATATATAAGATAATATTTCAATACCTATTTGTAGGTCTGGAACAGCAGACAGCATAAAAAATAGATAAAGTATGTCTGTTTGCTGTGCACTACATTGGTACAATTATTTTTATTACAGTTAGCATATATAATTTCTCAGAGTTCCTATTGTCTCTGCTTCATTTCAAAGAAGTTTTCATGATTTTTCACATCTCATAATGCTTTGCAGCCCAAGGGGGAAAAAAAAAAAAAAAAAAAAAAGATTAAGCCTAATAATAATTTTAAAGTCCTTCTCTGGGCTCTGCTAACAGTATAGTTACAGGAGGGTGGGGAAAATGATGAAGGAATCTTTTTTTCTCTGCTCTTAATTTACTCTTGTTGCAGTCAGTGAGCATGCTCCGTTGAATAACTTCTCAGTTCAAGCTTTTACATGTGTGACAGGACAAGACACAAAAGGCTACAGTTTGATAAACACTTATTTCAGCACTTGTACTGACTCAGGCAGTCTGTACACATCTGGCTCTTCTCATCTTCATTTCCTTTGGTTAAAAATAACTAGGGATTTTTTTTTATTATTATTATTTTTTTTTACTCTGGAACAATTTCTCAGTCCTGTGGTACAGAGTTGTAAACAGTTATACTAGCTTAACTGAGGAGGTAGCATAAAGGCTGCTAGGATTGACAAGAACTCCTTAAGCTATAACTGATGCTGAAATGTTCTTCAAAATAGACTGCAAAGACACACTTTTCATGAATTTTCTTTTTTTTTCTGTTGTGTATACACTTGAATAGGAGAAACAGAAGAGTTGTTTGGAATGTAGTAGGCATTATTTTTTCTATATTGCACTACTAATTTTTTGACATTCCTGATACTTGCTGAATATACCTTTTTTTTTTTTTTTTCCAAAAAATAAATCAGATATTTTTAAAAAAATAATAATAATAAGTGTAAAACACCAGGCAACTAAGAAATGTAATCCTGTTTTAACCTGAACTGATCTACCTGTCCAGGAAAAATGGACTTTATTAAATTGCCTTTTATATGTTTAACTTCATTTTACTGGCTTCATTCAATTATTTTCCTTCCTTTTGGTGTCTTTTGCATTTTTATTACTATGAACTACTATGTTACTTATTATTATTGAATTCCTATATTATGACATGATTCAATAAGATTCTTGAGATGCTATTAAAAATATATGTTTTTTGGAAGTATAAAAGAGCTTCACTGATAACATATCTTCAATGATCTTTACTTATCTTTATTATATTCTGATCAACAGAACATGCCTAGGAAAATGTTGGGTAATAGCTCAGGAGCCTCTGCTCTCTCTTTCTCTATGTTTCTATAAATAAATAAGTAATATAAAGTAACCTGAAGAGGTTTTCTATGTTAATGGTTGTACCATCAGGTTTCAGAAGTTGATTTTGTGTTCTGCTACTTCTAACAAGCTATGTTAGATTAATGCAGCATTGTATATGGAAAATTAAAAGGATAAAGGTATTTGTTTAAATTAAAGTCTAATCCAAGTTCTTCTAGGATCGTGCTTTTAAGATTTCATCCTTTCCAAAGAAAAATAGATAACAGTGTCATTGATTCTCTTAATTAAAGTTTCTGCCACTGAATACTTCTTTACAAGAAAAATACAATAACAGCTATAGTGGTTTTACAAAGGAGTCCAGAGACTGTGAAGAAACATTCTCAAATGTCTTTGTATTTTGAATCTCAGTAACAGAAGCAGTGCATTTATTTTTGTTTTGGTGGTTCTTCAGTGATTTTAATCAATGTCAACTGCACATCTTTTCAGTTATTTTTCATTTTCTCAGTATGTTCCTTTTCCTTCATCTTTTTTGTCATCTTGATTTTTGTAAATGTGATTAGACCAGACCTAAGTCTACTCTTCTGTATAGTGCATCCGAGAGGATGTCATTGATTTTTTGTCATTCCTGTATAGGGATTTTATTATTATTATTATTATCATTATTATTATTTTTAATATAAGATTGATTTTGTATTAAAATATCAGAAAACAAACAAATTTGATTCTCAGTCTAAAAAAGTTAAGCAATATATTCATAGGATAAATCAGTTGAAATCAAAACAAATGTCAGTAGGGACAAGGCCACAGAATTCATAATTCTGAAATATTATATAGCTAAGGGCTTTGGCTGCTAATGGCATTTGCCATTCACCTCCTCGCTTGTCTCTTCTAATTTGCAGTTTTCTGATAACTAATTTTAGACACAATAGATGTAAATTTTCATTGTTTTATGAGCAGAATTAAGTCAAATTTCCTTGTAAAAAGAAAACATTTATTCTCTTTTGCATTATTTTAATTATAATTTCAAGGGACTATGTACCTTCACCTCAAGTACTACTTTGAAGGTTTCTGGATGACTTTGGGATAAAAATGTTCATATTTTTATTTCAATGCCAGGGTTAGAAGTCATGTTGTTTCACTGCTAAGATTTTTACCTCTTTTTTTAAAAAATTATTATTATTATTATGAATTATTATTATTATTTTCCTCCAGGAATAATCTGTTTGGCTTTAAATATTAATTAGTATTGACAAAATTGTATGTAGCTTATTCATCTTATCAACCTGTTAAAGTATATTTGACCCCTCAGCTCCATACTTTTTTTGTTGTTATTTATTATTTACCATTTTTGTTATTGTCCTGTCTTATATAATTTTTCTGTGTATGACAAATGTTTATCTTAGCTATAGTGTGTGAATATGTTTCTAAAATAAAACTTAAACAAATAATTAGCTAATATTCCATGTTAGTGATTCAATATATTATTAAACATTCTATTCATAACTCATAAGTTGAAAGAGTCACTTTCAAAAAATAAGTGCTTAAAAACGGCAAGATTAATGAGTCTGACTTTAGACTTAAACTAAGGTTTCTACAGTTTTTCTGCAGATCTCAGAATTTAGGAATACTCATTCACAAGTAGGATGGCTTCCTTGAATTGCTGTGGTAAGTCTTGACCCTAGTCTGTGGCCTGCCTCTCTCTGTTTCCTTTATGCATAGGCAGTTCACCCAAGGCATAATGCAGAAATATTTTCACTTTGGATCTTGGTGTGTAAGTAGCCCCAATGCAAATTTTCTTCTTTCTATGAGTCTGTGGTTTCTATGAGTTCTGCTCTCTGTGCAGGAGTGCAAACCTTCAAAATAGGGACAGAGTATACAGCTGTACATAATATTTCTCAAACTGTTTATGAATCTGATCCTTCATACATACAGTGACTAGTGTAATTCACAGATCAAATATTTTTCAAGGTCATGTACAATAATCTTCACTGCAATGACTTTAAATTTGCTGCAGGGTTTTGCTGGACTTTATGTCTTCCAAGAAGAGACTTTCATATTTTGTAAAACAGACATTAAAAAAGTTTATTAAAAACTAACCTAATTATATTTTTGTCAAAAGAATAACCTCTCCATATTGCTTGTTTTTGTTTTCTAGTTAGACAAATATTTTAGTAGCTGTAGGCTATAATATCTGTCATTTATTGTGAGAAATAGGGTGGAGTAGAGTTCTTCCCGTCACAGCTGATGACACCTAATTATATACCAGAAAATAAAACTCCCTGGGGAAGAAAAGAATTCAGATCATGCTCAAGTGCAATTGTTTAAGGCTATTTTGGATAGCATGAGTATTTATGAGCTCCATTAATAATAAATGAACTAATGTTGTAGCTCTATAATTTCCAGACAACCTCATCTGACCGTTGAGAAGATGTTGGCTGTCTGGCAATAATGAAAGTACATAAATATTAATATCTTAAGGATAGGGAAAAAAAAAAAAAAAAAAAAAGTCTTACCACTGTATAATGGTTGAAAGTACATAAAACATGATGAAAAATATAAAAACTATTGGGCATTGCAGTTTGGGGTAGCTAGCAATATTTCCCCATTTACAGTTTAAAAGACACATTAAGTATTTTCTCTGTAACAAAAGCCATTATATTTTTACCCTTCAGCCAATTGCTTAACCAATAGTATTAATTACTTTTTGAATCATAATGCTGGATAAATATGCAGATGTACAGAAAATTTTAAAGTCTTTTCACACAATTTTTTGTCTGAAAGATAAATGAAGGCTACATAATTCCAAGTAAGATAAAACAAACAAACCAAAAAAAAAAAAAAAAAAAAAAAAAGATCCCCATGTAAAAGAGCCCTTACTGTACTCACCATGGAATTTTATGTTTATAGACACACAGAAGCCCACATAAATGCCATAAAATGCCTTCTAAACCTCTTTTCACAGTTTGAAAATACTGATAATTACAAAGTTGTTAGCATTTTGTTTGAGGCTATTCTTTCCTTGTTACATCATTAATTCCATAAACATTATACCATACTCAACAGGAAAATAATGTGTTCATATTGTTTATGATAGTCATTATAATGCCTTGGAAGCCCAGTCCTGGAGGAGGACAAAATATGAAAAACAGTATTGTCTTTAATCTCTTAAAATCTGAAGATATGCTTTTACTCACCTTCATCAAGCTGGGTATCACACTCTACAATTAGGAAAATAAGAAGCACCCTGAACTGTGAGTCAGGATAGTCATCTTCCTTCCACTTAGATTTACAGCAGAGAAAGTTTCTGCATGCTGAAGGATTTTTTCAGTATGTGATGTAGGCGCATCCTGGGAACCCTGTGCAACTATCAGACAGGGACAGGAGGGGAAAGAAGACACAAAGAAAGTGTTAGAAAACTTCCACAATTCTGCAAGTCACATAATTTTGTTTTCCTAGTGGTGGCAGCAGTACTGTGCAAGTTTTTTTTTTGTTGTTTGTTTGTTTGTTTTTTGTTTGTTTTTTTTTCTTTGATTACTTTACTTTGATAAACTGTCAATTATACAAAACAGGGACAGAACATTTTAATCTGTGAATTCAATCAGCATAACAAGGAACTGTAAAAATTGCTTTTATCTCTTGTCAATGAATTTATTATTATTTTTTTTTCAGTAGTATAAACATATGAGATAAATGATTAAGTCCCAAATAGTATTTTAATCAAAGTTTGTGATTTATTAAGCGAATAGAGGCAAGCAAACAGCACTGGGTGCGCCGGGAGTCTCTGCTCTACCGATGCACAGCTATTACATCAAGTGGCTGATTTTTATGTTACTAAACTAATACATATTTATCACTATTCTTAGAAAAGGCAGGGTTATTATAATTAGTTTCCAGAAACTGAACCCTCTTCAGGCGCATGTGTAACAGTCTCTGGTGGTCTTTCTGGGGGTCTCTTGTGCTGCAGGCTCATAGTCTTCCTCCCAGGTTTTGTCTTTTGGTCGTCCTTCAACTCTCCCTTTCTCCTTATTTGGTGGATCTCTTTGCCAGATATCAGAGGCTTGGACAGCGTCTCATGCAGAAGTCAGCAGTTCCCAAAAAAACCTCCTTGGTCCTCTTATCTCCCAGACTCGAGTCGCAGTGTTTGTCCTTCAAACCCTCTATTTACACGAATTGCTGGACCCTTCTTTTGCATGATACAAGAACTACGTACATTAATCACTCTGTTTTTCTTAGATAGAAAGTTCCATTTCATCATGCGGCCCTAGCATTGTTTCATACTGACATGAATCAAATGAACAAATTTCACACATGTATCTTTATCATCACACAACTGCTCACGTTTATGTATCAGATCTAAGAGTAAAGTGATGAAATAACCCTCTGGCATGAAATAAATGACATAAAAGTATAAAGATATGAGCAATTGATGTGAGAGAAATCCAAACTCCAAAATACAAAACAGTACAAAAGACACAGTTATAGTTCAGGTACAGAACAGATATGATTTCTTCCACAGCTTGATACAGTCTATATACCAAGCCACTTTTTTAGTGACATCAAAAGATATGGCTCAGAGAAAGACAGTCTGATGAAAATTCCTTTCTTCTTCTTTAAAAAAAATTCCATTGCCTATTTATCTGGTTAATTAACTTGTTTTGTATACCACCTTTGAAACCCAGAACCTTCTGTTTCAGAGAGATTAGGAGAATGGAACAAAAGAAATGTACAAGAGACAAGAAAGAATCCTTTATTTTTCTGGTTCTTTTCCTATTGTTGAGGCCTATGGTGCAGGGGCTTTTGCAACAGCTGGGAACTACGATACATAGGAAATACGAGAAAACTTACCTTTGTCATAGTCCTGAGTCATTATTTAGTTGGTAATCCCCATGTTCACAGAGTTGGGTATTTGGTAACTCACATAGACTGTAAAAAAAGGACACAGGAGTAAATTACAAGATCCTTCAGCAAGGAGGCCATTATTTATTTACCAACACAAAAAAAAAGATAGTCTCTGTTATCATTATCTTAATAGCAAATAACCTGTACTAATTTTGTTTTGTATGGTGGTGTTCATTTAAACCTCTGTTGTATTATATGCACTGACATGCATATGCATTCCTATATGCATGCATACAAAGACTACTACAAAATATTCTGTTTAGGACCCTGCCATCTAAAAAAAAAAAATACACGTAAGATTTTCTAATTATTCTTTAATTCCTCTGCCTTAGTAGAGGAATATACAGTAGAGGAATATAGTAGCTCTTATAGAGCTACTATGTAGAACTGTGTGCTCCCCAAAACTTTAGACATCCTTCTTATTTCTAACAAGGCATTTGAAGCATTAGCAGGGTCAAAGATTCACCATCATTCACTGAGCAATATTAAACACAAATAATTGGAGATACTTTTGCTATTTTTAAACAGCTAAGGGAATCTCTATACCAATAATATATTTAAACCATTATCAGTGAGATGGCAATATTTAATCCATGAATAATTTCTATTTTATGGATTTCTGTTTTACTTTTTTTTGAATCAGAAGGGTAAACCCATCCCAGTTATAGTAATTTACAGAAGACAAGAAAGACTTATTTGTTTTAATAATGATAAAGCTTGAGATTCATTGCAGTTGACCAGCATGTGTTGGAGACAGCATGGCATTTTTTAATTTTTTCTTTTTTAAGATTTTCTAATAGGAAGAAAAAGAAAATTGCAAAATCTGTAGGTTTAATGTTGGTATCATAAAAATCTACTAAATATACTACCTTTAATTGAAAAAAAAAAAAAAGTTCAGAACATCTTAGGGTGAAATGCAGACATCTTTTTTCATTAAGAACTGCGTCTTATTCCACTGAACCTTATGATCCATATCTTCTCATAACACCTCCACATTTCACTTTGGTCAAAGGAGTTTCCCCCACTGGTGCTGGATGGTTTTCTCTTGGGGTAGAGTGCTATTCAACACACAAAGGAATTAGAATCCATCCAAGGGTTAAGATTTATTAATAAACAATTAAATATTTTATTGGTTTTTAAGAGTTATATAAACTGTTGTATTTCTTTTATTATTATTATTATTATTCATCACCCAAATAATCTAGTTTTGTTTCAAACCAGTAGTTGCTATAACAAATAATATACTAAAGTGTGAATATAGACAGCATAGCTGTCATCTAGATGGATAATATCTACACAAAACACAAGACCAATAACTTAAATTACTGCTCTTAAACATATGATGTTTTTCTGAGTAATTTGAACTCTCCTATTTTCTAGCTGTTGTTTGTCTCTGTAAACAAATTTTATTGTTGTTTAATCACATATTGTCTAAAAAATATGAAATAATAAAGTTAATTTCAAGCCACTGAGGCTCTGACTGAATATAAGAGAAAACTTTTTCACTGTTAGAATAGCCAAACATTGGACAGGCCTGCCAAAATAGGCTGTGAAATCTCCAGCCTTTGAGTTTTGTAGATCCAAGTGGATACAGTATATATACATCATGAAAAAAAAATATAAATATATATATATATATTCTCATTCTGCCTGTTTCAGTGCTAAATCTAAAATCTTATTTCCATTCTATTCTACCTTTTACTCTCTTTGGACTGGAGTGAATTTCACTTGAACTGGACAGGTTATTTCTATTACAATCTAGTATGAGGATCTCTAGAAGCATACCAGCAACAATTTACAGTTGCTGGTCAACAAAAGCCTGGAATAGACAGACAATGTTCAGTATGAGCAAAGATGTCTGAGGCAATAGTTGCTAACCATGTTTATGTTGTATATTAACTTTAATTTCTGAAAGGCCTCTAAAAGATTAGAATAGATTTTCATATAGAAGACTAAAGGAATATCTTTCAAACAAAGGCCACTCCCAATCAATTTCTAAATAACTGCTCCAAAATATGATTATATTTTACATCTTAAAAAAAAAAAAAAACAGGCTGGCATTCACTTAACATTGGCAAACAATATATTCTTTTCTGCTTTCATTCTCAGAAATATATGAGCTGTTTTATGTGGCATTAAAGTTAAAAAAGGAAAAGAAAAACACAAATAAAGTCAATCTGAACCAATCATTTGAAATGGAAAATGTATACCCAAATAGATGAAGTTTATTGATATTCTGAGCAACTGAAAGCAGAATCTTGTAATAAAAATGATCAGACTATCTTAAAAATAAGTGGCATTACTACCATCTAAGAAAATAACTGCTCAGATATGCCATAAGAACAGATTCACTGTCTAGGTCTAGTTCTGGTTAAAATTATTTAGTATGTATCAATGAAACATTGTGGGACTTGAGATGGTGGATAACAAAGTACTGTCAGCTTCACTGTATGGAAGGAAAATTCAAGTACATATGTAGTAAGCTGGTCCCTTTCCTAGATTGCAGTTTATAATCTCTAAGTGAGAATTCTCATTCAGCTGTCAATGAGTTCTGTGTGATCTGAGGTCAGATGTGAACAGGGGATCTAGGAGGAGCTTTAAAACAAAACAAAACAAAACAAAACATTTTTCTTATTGTCACTGTGACTTTGGAAGTAGACTTAGCCTACATTGTGAATGAGAAGAAGGGCTGATATGATGACATATCTACATTAAGTGCTGTTGGGGAACTTGTCCAAGTTCCATATCTGAACACAGTTAGGGCTGACATAACCAAGCCAGTACAATTTGGATTATGATTTCCATACACTTTGCTGCCCCTCTTCTATACTGCTCTGATTGATATCTTTGTACATTGACAGCAGCATCAGAGTTCTGTCTGGACGCTGGGGAATATATCTTATTGACATTTAATATGTAGATACTTTCTAAGTAAATGTCTTACATTATCCATTTCTTAATATCCCTTTCCCATGGTAGCTTCCTTTAAAAGGAATGCTGACTTCATAATTTCTTCAGTATTTCTGTCCCTCCAACCAGCTGCATCAGAATGCAATACTCTGCATGACCACAATAGCTAGAAGGGAACTCTGCCATTTCACAATACAGCTTAATAACAACCTGTATCATCATGGGTGGTTTTCTACAGCTTCTCTAAATATTTCCTTAGAACTGTGTTCTTGCCTTGGCTGTTTTTTTAACCTTTTTAGTATGAATTTGAATCAAACCTACCTGTCCAGTCTGCTGTATTTTCAGTTTCCCCATTGCTTCCTGAGACCTGGCAGATAGGTATATTTTCAACATGGTCATGCACATATATGACTGAAACAATTCTGTAAAGACATAGAAGAAAATGTTGTGTTTTTGTTGTTGTTTTTGTTGTTTTTGTTGTTTTTTGTGATAAACCTGTCTAGTATTTCTTTACTGTTTGCCAAAATAAATAAATAAATAAATTCAAGGGCTTTAACAAATGGTACACATTATCTTCTGCAAGTACTGCAATAAAATGTAGACTCACTGAGAGCTAAAATGCTTTTAAAATTAGAACCATAGAATCATCTAGGGTGGAAAAAAATTACTACTATTTCAGTTCAGTATAGTAGAATTAGACCTAAGTAAATCCTACCGGTCTCCTAATAACTGCTCCAGCTGCATCTTAAAATGGCCTGATTAGATAAGCAATTCAGTCTATCTATCTATCTATACATATTTCTTCTATATCTTTTCTGAGCTTTCAGCTTCTGTTGAATACACATAAAATCCTGATACTCTTCTCCAGTCTACAGTCCCTTTAGAATGCAAATATATCCCAAAATAATTCTGCCACTCTGAATTTTACGGGACATTCCACTGAGCCCCACCTTGTAAAAGAGTTTAGTTTCATATATTTGATGTATATATGAAAAAATATATCACAAAAAACAGTTTCAATTTTGAGTGCTATTAACTCATTAACTTACATGACTATATGGAAGGTGCCTGAAAGAAATTTATTATATGGTCTGTTAATTCTTTGTCATCTTTTGTGTTCAGTACTAACCTAACTAGAATAATCATAGAGTAATCAGAGAAAATATTGACACTGAAAGGGACCTTCGGAAATCATCTGGTTAAATTCTAAATATAATTCAGGTTGTTTAGGACCTTCAGCATTCAAAAATAAAATATCTCCAACTGATATTTCAAAATTTCTTTGGAAAATCTGCTCATGTGTTTGGCCACCTTCACTGGGATTAGTTTTTTTTTTTTTTTTTTTTTTTTTTCTTGTGCCCAATGAAAACTTCCATTGCTGCAGCTACTGCCAGTTATCTCATGCATGTCACTGTGCAGCTCCATGAAGAGCAGCACCATCATCTTTGTATCCCTTGAATATTTCAAATAAATCTTTCCTAATCTTTCTTTTCTCCAAATTAAACAACCCATATCTCTGTCTTTTGTTGTGCAGCATGTGCTACAGCTCTCAACACTCTTAGTTCTTCTCCACTGGACTTGTTCCAGTTTCTTTATATCTCTCTATTGTTGATGAGCTGAAAGCCATATACGATAGTCCAGATGTGGCTCAATAAATACTAACTACCATCAATAACCATCTCCATCAACATCAAAGCTACACTCTTGCTATTGGAACCCAATATGTAGTTAGCCTTCTTCACTGATTCATTTTTGCATTTTTTTTGCATCACTGATGCATTTTTTTCATTTCATAACTGATACATTTCATCAAAAGCTGATTCATGGTTACTTCATCCAGAAAGAGACTCATATTCCATGCTTTTATTTAGCCAATATTCTGCCAGCTTGTGCAATTGTATTGAATTATTAAGACAGGTTCTTCTAATTTTATCCCTGTTTGCGTAAGCAGTTCTTCTGTTGTCCTCCACAGTAGCAAAAGCGTACAAACTTTTGTGTTCAAGCTTGTTTACTTCGATGGCCAAAAGTGTAGAAGGGGCAATGCTGGAAATTTGAGACTCCCTTCTTCTGAACTCACACATTTTTTTTTTTTTGTTCTGCTTTCTACTCACAAGTGGGAAGACAATCCCTAGCAGACTTCTCTAACTGTTTTTTTTTAGCACTATTCCCACTGTAGCAAACAATTGAAAACTCGTAAGGTATTATATATATTTAAATTCATCCATTATATTAGATCAACTCACATCCACAAGGATAAAAAGATCTGGCAAACCATTAAAAAAATGTGCTGTATCAGGTCTGTTTAAAAAATAGAAATAATAATAATAATGCATAATGAATGCAAAAATAATGAAAGTTCAAAAGTTCTGAATATTTTTATTTGATTCTTATGAATTCCAATAGAGAAAATTCAGTTTACAATAAACAAGCTCAAAACAGAAATAGAGAGTCTTGAGATTCAGACTCACTGCTGAATGTCTGTCAAAATACTAGATCTGTTTCATTAAATTAGTTCTCTTTTATCTTGGTTGCCAACATAATATCTTAAAATATTTATGCTTAATATATTTTAGGAGTTCTGTTAATACACTGTTGGAACAGAGCCCATTATGATACTGTCTCATTTCCATGATTTTTTTTTTGTCTTTAAGCTTTCAATTATTTGCAAAGCACACAAATGGAATGGTCAGTTGAGAGTTTCATAATGGTAATAACAATAATTTAGATTACAGAGGAAACCATGCCAGACAGTAGATATTGCAGTTTTGTTTTTTTTTTTCTTTTTCTTTTTCCTGGACAATAAAAATGAAACCTGAAATATCACATCATTAATCTGTTTCTGGTAAAATTAAAATAGTGGAAAACCCCCACAGCTGGTAATGATTGTAATATTACAACTTTGTTGTTTCTTCTAAACACTTTACTTTAATAGCTACCATTTAAAAATAACTCAAATAGTTAATTAATTTAATTTTAATTTTATGACTACAATACATAATTCTTTGCCAAGGAGGACTAAATATTCACATCTATTCTCAGGTTTTCAAGTCTTCCACTTCTTAACATTAAGATAGTATTGCTAAGACATGTACAAACTATAGAATCATTAAGGCTGGAAAAGATTGTCTGGTCCAACCATCCCCTTACCACCAATATCACTAAAACATATCCCTGAGTACCATATCAAACCTTTCCTTCAGCACCCCCAGGGATGGTGACTCCACTACCTCCCTGGGCAACCCATTCCAATGTCTAACTACTCTTTCTGAGAAGAAATTTCTCCTGATTTCCAACCTGAAATGAAATAAAACTATAGAAACAACAATTTTTTTCAAGATTTTAGTTTAAACCCAACATTAAAAGACTAGTTAAGACTTACATTTTTCTTGTTGTAGTTCATAGATGTTCTCATTTAGGCAAAATATTAAACCCTCAAAATATCACCTGTTTCATAGCAGTAAAAAGTTCAGGATCAGTTCTTAAGAGTGCCAACAAAGAGAGGGTGGAGCAAAGGCAGCTTACTTCAGCCAATAATATGGCCTCTGAGAGTAAAAAGAGTTTAAAAAGTGACTACAGTGTTATCACAGAATTTATTGTAAAAAAAATGAATTGATAAAAATAGAAAAAAGCAAGCAAGCAAGCAAACAAACAAAAACAAAACAAACAAAACAAACAAACAAACAAAAGCAAATCACTTTTACCCTTTACTTGGTTTAAGTCCACAAAATGAGTTTGATGTCAGTGTTATAACAGTATAAATGAGTCTGCAGATAGGAACAAAGCAGATAAGAATCAAGAATATTTCACTTCCCCAGTGCAGCACAGAAAGAAGCATCTTCCTGGTCACCAGTTATCACAGTTAGTATATCCTTCACATGTTCTGAGAAAATAAGGCCATTGTGTTGAGAAATCTGAATGAGGCCCCAGGAGTTATTGTTGGGGGGAGAATTACCAGTATCTAATAGAAGTTTGAATTTAAAGGAGGCAGTGGGGAATAGTGTGTGTTAATACACAGACGTCTGTAGGTCCTAAGAAGTTAGCTAGAAGGTCAAGTAAAGATGACTAGAAGGGGTTGCTTTTCTTCTTTGGTTGATGTGGTCTCTATAACTTTCAGCTTGTGGTTAAATAAGACTTTCAACTATTTTTGAGTCATTAGATAGGTGATACAGCCAGCATATTTTTAATCTCAATTTAGCTGTTATCTCACAATCTTATCTTTAAATTTGTCAAGGAAACGTGTCAAAATGTTAAAAGAAATATTTCTACCCTCTAGCCTTTAAATCAAGGTACACTTCTTTCTGCATACTTGCAAAATTTAAAGCCACTCATTCTTAAGTACAGAAATTCCATATAAATAGTCTGTTAAAACTGTCATAAAGAAACTCTCTTCTTCCACAGAAGAATCACAGAATGGCAGAAGTGGAAAGGGACCTAGATCTTCTGACAGAACCCCCTGATAAAGCAGGGACTGCTAGAACAGGTTGATCAGGGACATGTCAGATTTTGAATATCTCCAAGGACAGAGACACCATCACCTCTCTGGGCACCCTGTTCTAGTGCTCAGCCACCCTCACAGAACTTCTTTTAATTTACTCTTATTAAAAATAAATATAAATATTAATCATTTTTATATATATATATTAAAGCCTATGCGGTTTAAAGACTTTTTTTTTTTTTTTTTTTTTTTCTCACAACTTTTCTAAATTAACAAGAGGAATATTCCCTAGTTCTGCTTGCAGTGCAGCATTATTTTCACACTGTTAAACTGCAGCCAACGTACTATCAAAACTTTAAGAGAAAGTCAGTGTGCTATGTCTTTCTTCTCAGTGTAATATCCCTGACAGTAGAGCGGATATTGATGACAGCATTAGAAGTCCCCTGGCAGGGCTTTGCTAAATCTGAAAAAAAAAAAAAAAAAAAAAAGAAAAAAAGAAAGAAATCTAGCCACTCAGTACAAGCTTGCATGCATCTTTAAAGTCAATACAAGAAAAAAGTCTCCTTATGTGCAAATTGACACATGAAATAATTGACAGCTCTGCACTTTTCCTTTTTTTTTTTAACTCTTTCTGGAATGGCTAATGACAAAGAGGAAGCTAACCATAAATAAAATGCAAATTGTCAGATCAGGTAAAGCAGAAGGTGATATGCTAATTTTACGATAGTCTTGAATTTTTAGCAGATATTTTTATAGTATTTAAGGGATACTAAATAGAATGACACTAAGAAAGTGTCAGGTATTGTTCTAATAACTCCCTTAACAGCTTTCTGAGGAGCATACTGAGAAACATTAAATTTTGAAGAAGACATTTAAAATGCCTTCTGCTGAAAAATGGCTGTTTATGTTATATACTTGTTTTGATAAAAAGTGGAGTATTAAACATGGAAAAGTCTTACACTCTGGTTACCTTATCTGGTATAAAGTTAATGAGTTTTCCAGTAATGGCAGTCTGGACAACATAAAGATACTGGATACAACTACTAGTGCCCAAGTAGGTGCATAATGCAACAGGCAGAAAAGAAGCAATCTATCCAGGACCATCGATTTCTCTTCTGCCTCTTCATTTTCTTCCTCAAATTCTCTTAGTAACTCCAGGAATAAACTGTAGCCCAAAGCTGAGAAATGTTTGATCACAAGAGGATTTTTCTTGTGATCAAACTCAGTATCTGGATGCTACTTTTGTACTGTTAGAATTCAAATTACAGTAAAATAGCAATATAGGAAGATGTTGCTGCATGCATTCATTTTGAATCACAAAACATCAAGACAGTGAGTCTTGACTACAAATGTTGTGAAGTATTTAAACATTTTTCAAGGTATTTATTTTTTTATTATTTTTTTTTTTCAGAGCTCATTTTTCAGAGTTCATTTTCATAGAGCGGATGAGGTTGCAGTTACAAGTCACTGAGCAAAGCCAGAACACCACAAAACATTTTTATAGTTAAAGATTTTTTTATTTATTTTTTTTAAGTCTCAGAGTTACTATTGCTTATAAGGCTGTTCTTGGTGATACAGATGTATGGTTGACACATGTTATTTATAGTGTTATTGTAAAATAACACTGTAGTGTTACCATGATTTACCATGGAGTTTATGCAAAATACCAGATGGTGTTTTACAGTAACTGTGGAAATAACGCCATTCTTTCCTCTAGCCTTCTGACAGCGACTAATAACACCATGTGAAGATAAGAGGCTAGCGAGTACAAGGAAGACATTTGACTATGTATCTTTCCCTGGCATTCCACTCCCTCTTATGTGCCTTGACATCACAAAATCACAGAATGGTTTGGGTTGGAAGGCATCTTAAAGATCATGTAATTCCAACCCCCTGCCATAGGCAGGAACACCTTCCACTAGAACTGGTTCCTTAAAACCCCACTCAACCTGGCCTTGAACACTTACAGGAATGGGGCGTCCACAGCTGCTCTGGGCAACCAATTACAGTACCACCCTCTTAGTGAAGAATTTCTTCATAATATTTAGTCTAAACCTACCTCCTCTCTTTTAGTTTAAAATCATTTCCACTTGACTTAAAGTAGAGAATTGAATGGTCTTGCATGGCACTGGCACCATTTTGCTATAAAACCAATTACGTTTTACCAATGGGGAAAATTTTAGAAGAAATAGATTATTAACTCATAAGCATCATCCTTCATAATTTCTTAAGGGCCTATTGACTATTGGCATATCCATTTTTAACATGGGACCCTGTTCAGAAACTAGTTTTACATAAGGGAAGGGAAGGCAAGGCAAGGCAAGGTAAGGCAAGGCAAGGCAAGGCAAGGAATTTAGGGGAAATAAGAAAAAGAAAAAAAAAAAAAGAAAAAGAAAAAGAGTTCTAGGAGTTCTTTAAGAAAACATATTAAGTCCAGCCTGCTTTTATTTAGTTTTGGCATAGCTTTGGCATAGACTGTTCACTTTAATGTAAATGATTAATGTTATGAATTGAAGAACAGCTGTCAAGTGTAGAAATAATGTAGAGGAGATACAGAGATGTCATTCCCTGCTAAATAATTCTCCTCAACAAGAATAAAATTATTCTGACATGTTTATGAAAATGAATCAAAGTGAATCAGAGATCTGAGATCTTTGAGTTGGTAAATTACGGTTAGGACAGTAAGAATATGGGAATCTTGTGTAACAGAGCACACATTTGAATTCCTATAATATATTCTAAAATGTAAGTGTAATTTATTTTTGTTGCCTAAATATTTTTCAGAATAAGGCCATTATTCCACAATCTAGCCCTCTGTGGTGGTTTTACCCTGCTAGGCAGCTGAGCACCACAACCGCTCTCTCACTCCCTCTCCTTAGAAGAGGAGGGGAAGAAGTAAAGGAAAGAACAACTCACAGGTTGAGATAAGGATAGTTTAATTAAACGGAAAAAATAATTATTAAGGAAAGATTATTATTAATTAAACAATTTAACTAAAGGGAAAAAAGGGAAAGGGGAAGAGGGAGGGGGAAAAACAAAACAAAACAAAACAAAACAAAACAACAAAAAAGTAAAAGCTATGTGGAAGTGAAGAAGAAAGAAATTACTCTCTACTTCCCACAAATGAGCAATGCTTGACCACATCCTTGAAGCAGGGCTTCAACGCACGTAGCTGGTGTTTGGGAGGACAGATGTTTTCGCAAAGAGAGCTCACCCCTCCCCTCTTCTTCCTTTTCCACCTTTTATTGCTGAGTGTGACATCATATGTTATGGAATATCCCTTTGGTTGGTTTAGGTCAGCTACCCTGATGATGTTTCTTTCTCACTTTTTTGCCCACCCCCTAGGAGGGATAGAGAAAGTCCTGATGCTGTGCCAGCACTTCTCAGCAGCAGACACAACACAGGTGTGATACCACTGTTGTTCTAGTTACAAATGCAGAGCACAGCACTGTATGGTCTGCTGCAGGGAAAGTTAACCCAGCCAGACCCAGTACGCAGTCACAGTTAAATCCCTGGTCTCTATCCAAATTCTACAGATTTCATTCATTAGCAAAATGAACAAACCTGATTAATTTGTGATCTAAGTTAATGTTCTTCATAAGTGAAAATGTTTCTTATCACTTTGAATTTGAGAAACAAATTCCATTGTTGCCAGCTGAATTATCATCACAGTATTTTTCATCTAACTATGTATAATAAGCATAGTGAAGGTGTTCACATCTGACTAAAAAGAAGAGGATTTTGATTTAAAACTTTAAATAACTTTATTGATTGAGTAAAAGAGAGAAGAAAATCTACCTCCATTTTCTTACAACTTTATTACTTCTACAGTTCTAACAAAAATAAATGCAATCTAAAGTATATTACTAGTAATAAAATTCAGAGATATGCCTCACACTTAGAATATTTTTAATTTGTAACTGAAAAACCTGCTGGTGAATTTTGCTGAAATTCACAAAATCCACCAGGTGATGTTTTCAGTTTTATCTAATTTTCTTTCAGAATAAAAACAAACATCCTATTGTGGTAATTAGTATTAGTATTAGTATTGTGGTAAGTAGTGCCATTACAGAATACTAACTATACACATACATTAGTCTTTAATTATGAAACAAATAAAATATTACATTAAAGAAATGAATAACATATGACAAGTGATTATTGAAGGTGTTTTGTCTACTATGTGTGCTGTTAAACACGTAAATTGGTAAAACAGAATAATTACTTTTCATAATGGGAAAAAATGAATAAGGACATTTTTATTTCATACAGCAAAACAATGATAATAACTTCATTATTAACATGTTCTTGCCAATACAAATGTATTTATGCATTGTTGGTTCTAGTGGAAGAATATGTTTAAATTTAGAAGGATTTATGTATTTTAGTTTTAGTAAAAATGCTGTTTAATCAGAATTATATTGGCTTTCACTTTTTTTTTTCTTTTTTTCTTTTCCTTATTATCTCGTCTATATATATAATTAAGTTAATCTATTCAATATTTTTTTTTCACCTCATAACAGATGATACTTTCAATAGATAATAGAAATATATTCATGCATGTTATGTCAGAGAAACTAATTTATTTATTTATTTATTTTTCATTTGCACTTATCTCCCTGTATATGGCAATTCTTTGTTCCCGTGTCTCTATTTTAATGCAGGAAGAAGATTTCTTACCTGATGAATCAGCACTGCCAAACCTCATATATTTTGATGCCTGAGTGACTTTTGGAGTAGTAATGAAAACTGCCACTTCCTAACAGGTATTTTGCTAAGTCTAGTGAAAAAAGAAATTTTACATCTGGATTTATAGATTGCTGAGTCTTAGCTGCAGCTTCTTCTTCTTTTGGTTGAAAAGTATTACTAATAGTATCAATACCAATTACAACATAATAAATTGTAGTTTTGTTGTTGTTATTGCGTGTTTTTTTGTTTGTTTGTTTGTTTTTCCCTCCATATTTTCAAAGCATAGATATATCCTTTGAATTACAGGGCAAAAGAACTTATCTTTAATTGCTAATGTCTCCAAGCATCTAAATCATTAGCTGTGAGCAGTCAGCTAATAAAAATTCTTAGTCTATGGATAACATAATCCGTGTAAAATTTTCTGCCCTGATTCACTAGCAGTCTCTTGTTCTTTCCATTTATTTTGTTCTCAAAATATACATTCATCCAGAGTTGATATTTTAATGGTACCGTTAATAGAAGATGTCTGCATGGCCTGGCTATTTGTGGTACTGAATTATTTTGGACAAAGAAGTTATTTATAGTCATGTTTCCAGATGTTTTAGAAATTGTCACGTCTATGTTGTTTTCCCCCTTTTCTAAGCCCTTACAAATTTGAACTGAACTATGGAGAACTCTAAAAGCTCTTATGTACTTGCCTTTGGTTTCCACTGTAGTTCAATTTTGAAGAGAATCATGAGATCTATAGGCATACCTGTAATTTGGTTTGTATAAATAAATAAACAAACAAATAAATGAATAAATAGTTGTATTAAAAAAATCTACTGTCGTTTAGCGCCTTTAAAGATATAATTGTTTAAGCAAAAGATTTGCAGGATCTACTGTAATTTTATTTTTATTATTTTATTTTATTTTTTTTCCCAATGTCAGGGATTTCAATCAGGCTTCATATTATGGAAAAATGTTGGAAAAACTTCGTTAAAATACAGGAGATTTTAAACAATCAAACAATTGAATATCATATGGTTAAATTGATTGTAAATTGTAAATCATTTGATTCCAAGCAAATAAAAAACAAGCAAACAAGTAAACAGATGAGATAATGTTGATAATGTTATTTTCTCTCTCTCTTTTTTTTTTTTTTTTTTTTAAGGTACTACATAAAATCACATCTGAAATCATACCTGCTTAAAAAAGATGGAAAAAGAGGCAAAAAGGGTATGCTATAGACAGGCACAAACTATAACATTTTCCTTCATAGAGTTACTTTTCACTTTCGTATTTAGTACGTATTGAACGTTAAATTAAGAAGGAACAAATAGGATTCACAGAAAAGTTTGTAGAAATACAGAGGTTTATTTATTAACCAAAATCAAGCAACTGTTAATGATACTTAATATTTTTGATGTGCTGGGCCTTTTGAGCATTCATGTATGTAAAATTCCATTTGTGAGGATATAATTTGCTCAAGAATGACCAACCTTATTGTGACCTTTTTTCCTCCTCATATGTAATCAGAATTTATTTTGTTGCAACTATTGTCTATTTCCCCATATCCTTTTCCTGTGCGCTTCTGAGAAGCAACATTCCTACTAGGCAAACAAAGAGAATAAACTTCCCTCTTAACCTTCCTTCCTTAACCCAGCTCCCTTAACACCTTCTTACATCCTATGTGCTCCAGCTCATTTTACCACATTGCTGACTTTGTGAAGGTTGTTTTTTAGTGTCATATAAAAAATTCCACATAATGTGCTTACTGTTTCTTTTCTACTCAATGGTCTCAGTAAAATCATACATAAAATTTCAGATAAACATTATGAGACAAGAGAATCCTCTTCCACATAAAGAACAATGAGGCAGTGGAGCAGGCTTGCCAGAGAATTTGTACAGTTTCCATCCACGGAGGTTTTCCAAGCCTGACTGGACAAAAAACAGGGAAACCTGATCGGGCCCTATTTTGAGCCCGAGGTTTGACTGAATGCCGTCCTGAGGTATCTTTCAATCTGAACTGTACTACAAGCAAATTGAAAATGGCAAAATACAAAACAGATTAAAGATGGGTATTAATGACTTCTCTTTGAAACCTTAATGCAGCTGGATCCAATACCAAGACAATATCTTTTGATTTTATACTCAAAATAAAAATATGTTGGAAGAAGTTTCAGGTGGTCCAAATTTAGGGACATTTGTTTGGAGATTTTGTTTCAGTTTGTAGCAGTGGAAATATTTGGAGTTCTTTGGAATTATTTTCTACTGTTTTTTCACCACAGTGAGCTTCAGAAAACTGTGCTTTATTTTGAAACAGAAACAAACACTTGAAAACCACTTTGAAATTCATCAGTTTGTATCTATTAAGTTGGAAGGATAGTAACCTGAACATCTTAAACATATGGGACTTTTAATTCACTATAACCTAACAACAGATGGATTGCAAGTTGGTTCCTTCCTGTTGTATATGGCCAAGCAAAGGGACTAATCAAACCTCATTTGTTATAAAAGATTTATAGCTATGGAAATTAACCTGACTACCAAGATATTTGAAGAGATTGAATTTTCTTTCTTGTCTTGTCTTTTCCTTCCTTTTCTTTTCTTTCCCTTTCTTTTCTTTTCTTTTCTTTTCTTTTCTTTCCCTTTCTTTTCTTTTCTTTTCTTTTCTTTTCTTTTCTTTTCTTTTCTTT
>CM021700.1:76235604-76272919 GCA_011074415.1 Stictonetta naevosa | reverse complement strand
TTCCTTTCCTTTCCTTTCCTTTCCTTTCCTTTCCTTTCCTTTCCTTTTTTTTTTAAGATGATTAATAGTAAAAGAAATTGAATCCACTAAGAAATACTGTGCTTTTGAATACATACAACAGTACTGAATAAAAAAAGTGTTTTAATGAGAAAAAATAAATTTGACTGTAATAACTAGAACAATCATGTTTATTTTTCCTAATAATACCATTTTGACTACTTAATTTCATTCAGTACATACTTCACACAAAGATTTTTGATTCTTTCCATAGTGTTTAAAATCATTTGTCAAGAAATATCCTACAAATCATATAATTATTTACCACAAACACATTTATGTCCTGAGCTCTATCACTGATTCAGATCCTGTGCAATTGTTTAATTGGTATACCTTCCTTGATGACAATGAGCAATGCAATTGTTCGGCTGAAGATTTGGCTTACCTGAATATGACTGGTTTTAACCTTATTTGTAGCATTAGAGGTATTGGCTAACATACCAGCAGAATGTATCTTAAGAAACTGTGTGTTTCCAAAAACATTCAGCAATTGGGACAGATAATAGGGCAGGAGTAAGTAGAGGTAAATAAAATGATTTTTTTCTTCTTCCCCCTAGAGCTAACCAACAACTCTGTACCATGGTTTGTATTAAAACACTTTGCCAAGTGATTTATCTGCTGATTCATTTTGTTTAAATACATCTCTCATTTGCTTGGTTGGAAACTTGTAACACCAATGTCAAAAATAATCCTTTGTAAACAATAAAAATAAAGTTATCTTTAATATATTCTATTGTTAACAGTGTTAATTCAGAAAAGTATGGACCTTACACTATACCTATGTCTTTCATGTAGGCTCTTTGTGATTGTACTGATATTTTTTCTTTCAGCTGTGTTAGGCTGCCCACAGTGGCACGCCATACAATGCAGTGATAATCATTGTTTTCATGCAGTCTTAGGTATCTCAATAAAATAGTCCTAAAGCAGCACTCACTTTGTCAAAATATGACTATTGGAGATGTGAACAGTAATAAAGAAATGAAAATGGGAAGCCTTCTGGCTGCCTCTCTTCAGAATGTTTATCTTTTTTTTTTTTTTTTTTTTCCTCCTGCTATTAAGACATAATAAATGTCCTGATAAGAAGCAAGAATATAATATAAAATCCAAAACGAATTCTTATAAATATAAAGCTATAAAGCATGCTTGCAGCATAATCATATAATGGAATAATTTCCTCAATACTAAATTATAAGAGTATAGAATATTTCTAAGAGCATAGAATATTTCTAATTTTAAAATGTTGTGAAAGCTTTAGTTAAATGTTATTTGCATCTTCCATATATTTTAAACAGTTCCATTTTTTCTTTCTGAGTATCAATAAAGTACAATAGAGAGATAATAAAAACTAAGTAAAATCACTTCATAATTATATATTTTAACTGATATGACTCTCACTCTATGATAATGTTTGTATCTTAAAATAATTATGCTGAAATTGCCATCTTCAGTTAATAGTAATTCTGCTGAAAATAAAGGCTCTAGGATACTACAGGCCAGAATAGCACAATGTGTTTAGCTACACACCACACTGTGCTAGAAGGAAAGACAAAATGCAACACCACTGTAGTTAAAAAATGAGATTTCCTCTGAGTTCACATCCCCTTCAAGGTAAAATGTGGTTTGATGTCTCATGGTCAACTCATGTACTGGGGATTAAGTTAATTAAGAGTTGCCCTACTCTATTAAGGCTCCCTGTAGACTAATTATTAAAGTGCCTTGGACCATTACAAACCTACAGCAATAGAAAATTACAAAAAGGGTTGCTTATATTATGAGCACTCCAGTACTCAGTAGATTATCTTTTTTACTAAAGAACTTATATAATAAGAAGATTGCCTTTTCCTCTGCTTTTCTGCCATCTAAAGAATAAAAAAATGTACCAACAAGAAATCTGTACATTTATTAGTATATATATATATATTTAATATATGCACATCCATCTGCTTTTATCACTTGTAGTCAAATTCCTTTTAGGTAGAAAAGGTTACCTTTGTAATTTTCTATTTTTCTTTTCTTTTTCTAAATTCAGTCAGCATATGGAATTTAGGGACTTTTGAAAGATCTAATTATGAAATTAAAAATATATAGAATCATTAAACAGAATTTTGTTGTAGAAATGCTGAAACTATGTAGAAATTACATGATTTTTTCTTACACTTTGCTATTTTATCTTTTAAGAAAACAGAAATCACGGGATATGACTCTGTTATCTCACCCGTTTCACACCAGTGTAGCTCTACTCATTTCACTAAAGGTTATCATAGTTTAGAACCATGTTGCAAAATTATGAATAAGACCATTGCAAAAGAATATTTTTTAAATCTAATTTTGTTTAACATATTTACATATTTGCTCTTTGTTCTTAAAGGAACTAAGAATGATGAAAAGGGGAAGAACAGTAGTAAAATCACCCTCCCAGAGACAAGTAGTATCTCCTAGACATAGGTATATTTGTCTCTGACAACTAATTTTCCTGAATAGGGCTAACTGTACATGCCTGCTAGTCGCATGAGTTTATCAGCAATTTCAATAGAAGCATACAGGGAAACTGTGTGCTTTTGAAAACCCACTTCTGCATTTCCCCTAGAATTTCTAGGTATAGGTACAGCTGTTTTGGCCATTCAACATGAAAAGAGGTTGAGTAATTACATGGTCCTTCTTAAAGGAAACACTGAACTTCAAGTTTATTACCAGAGCAAAGAGGCAACCTTGTACATAAGGCAATATGCTGAAAGTAACAGACTTTGAAAAAGCTGTTCAGTATAATTGACTTGTTCTTGTGCTTTGTTATTGTACTGTGTAATTTAACAGTTATGTTTACTGGATAAATACAGGCCATTTAAGACTGTTCCATAAGGATGAGAATGTCCTTTCTCTCACAGTTACGCACAGTGAACAAAATGAAAATAATTTTATTTTACAGACCTACTATTTAACTGGAGGCACATAGAAAGAAACTTCTGTACTCCAAATACAAATTATACTTCTGATCTTACTATATAATCTTACCATGTAATTATTAATAGTCTTTGTTAATCATAAATTATGTACTACAGGTTATGTTTCTACAATTTTAAATAGATACAATATCTGATTGATTTGACAAAAATAGCCCTCTTACCTTTAATTGTTGATTTGCATATGTTTGCACTGGAAAAATATTTTACACTACTTCGTTAATCAGTGTTAGAGACAAGAGCTGCAACAGCATATCTGAATGAAATAAGACTAAATTTAGTAAAATATATTTATCTCTATATGTATAGGTATATCCTATGAAAATTGTTTCCCTCAGATTTGGAATTGTTGAAAGACTCACATGAGATAAATCCTGTCATAGGTCTGTGGAGTCTTGCACATGCAAATCAAAAGCTGAAAAATCTAGTTTGAAGTAGAAATTTAGAATTAGATTTGAAGTAGAAATAGGGACTTATAAAAAATAGAGATATTTTAAGTTCAAAAGACGAATTCAGAAACCCTCTGTTGAGCTATTCTATTAAATTGAGGTCATTATATCAAAAAATCATAGAATGGTTGGGGTAGGAAGGCAGCTCTTGGGATCATATAGTCCAAGCTCTGTGCTCAAGCAGGATCAGCTAGAGTAGGTTGTCCAGGACCACATCAAGTTGGGTTTTGAATATCTCTGCCATAACATCTTGGTGCAGTCTGTTACAATATTTGACCACCTGCTTGTGTTCAGATGGAACTTCATGTGTTTTGTGTCCATACCTTCTTGTCTCGTTAGTGGGCACTACTGATTAGAGTCATACTCCTTCTTGTTCAATCTCTCCCATATACATTAAGGTCCCTTCTGAACCTTCTGTTCTCCAGGCTGAATAATCCCAGATGGCTCAGATTGTTGTGCGACATGTTCCAGATGCTTGATCATTTTCATGGCCTTATGCTACACACACTGTAGTAAGTGCAAGTCTCACTTGTACTGGGGAGCCCACAACTGGACCCAATACTCCAGATGTGGTCTCACCAGTTCTGAGTAGAAGGGAAAGATCATCTCCCTCAGACTGCTGGCAATGCTTTGACTAATGCAGCCCAGGATGCTGTTGGCCGACTTTGCTGCTAGGGGAGAAAAGGTTCTTTGCTGTTGGTTCATGATCAATCTTGTTATCCACCAGTACACCCAAGTGCTTCTTGGCAAAGGTGCTTTCTAGATGGTCAGCCCCCAGCACGTACCGGCACTTTCGGTTATTCTTCCCCCAGTGAAGGACTTCATATTTTCCATTGCTGAACTTCCTCTCTGCTGAGATTCCTATCTGCCCGTATCTTCAGCCTCTTGAGGTCCTTCTGAATGACAGCACAGTCATGCAGTGCATCAGCCACTCTTTTCAGTTTGTAATGTCTGCAAAGCTGTTGAGGGTGCACTCTGTCCCATCACCTAGGTCACTAATGAAGAGGTGGAACGGTATTGGCCACAGTGTTTACCACTGGGGTACATCACTAGTGACTGATATCCACCTGGATTTTGTGCCACTGATGACAGCACTTTGGGTCCAGTCATTGAAAAAGCTTTCAGCTCACCTCACTGCCCACTTATCTAACCCATATTTTGTCAATTTTTCTATGATGATGTTATGAGACAGTGTCAAAGATTATACTAAAGTCAAGATAAACAATATCCACTGCTCTCCACTTATCCACAACAAGGAGAACACCCACATAGTGCATCTGCAATTCAACAACAGATGACAGTCCTGTCATTAAATTTCGAATTCCCTGAGCTTGTGGGCTGGTTTGAGTCACTGATCTGAAGAAGACACCATGTCCTGTTTCCTGGCAGCCTGCCTGGAAACCACTGTATTATAAGTCTTTGCATGCTCAGATATTGAGTTTAGCCCATTATTACTGGATTACAGAATTTTATATTGATTCAAACCAGATAACTCTTCTACTGAAATGACACAGATAGTTGTAATACTGATTTATGTTTGTTACTGTATTGCTTTGGGGGGATAAATTGTTTATCCCTAAAGATATTGGTCTGCTGTCTGTTACTGTATTCCAAATCTATAAATTTGTCAGGGCAATGTTAAGCCCTTACACCCTGTAACTGCACATAGACCTCCCTCCAACAGTTCAGAGTTAGCATTCGTAGGTACCAAAAACTCGTTAGAAGTGCATAAGTTTTTAAAATACTGACCAAGTCCACATAAGGCCCATTCTTAAACAAAGAATGTTTCAAATACAAGGTATTTTCCTCTACTTATCCTTCAGGGTTTAACCTAATAGCTATCATACTTGAGTTCTGATTCTGTAAAAAAGCTTGTATTTCCTAAGCCAGACACATAGTGGGTTTTTTGGAGATTTCTGTAATTGTGGTATTAATGTTAACAACAATAAAATTCTATGGTAATGAGTTGTTCCACTCATTTATTTATTTTTTCTTTTTATGATACAGTAGTTATTATTTTAATTTCTTGTGCTAAAATAAGCACACCTTTGCCATTTAGGAGGATAAAAAAGTGGACTTGAGATGTAACAATTTGTACATTATTTACAGATTTATAACCACAGCTACCATTGTTAACATGTTTCTAAAAGTTGACAGAAATATATAAGCACCTACCTAACCATGTTGTTCAGAAACCATTTGGCACATACTGTGCAAACCCGAAGGTTGACATTTCCTGCATACTGTGGCTTAACCCTGGTAGGCAGCTAATCCCCTCACAGATGTTTGCTCACTCCCCCACAATGGGGCTAGGGAGAGAATAAAAGGGTAAAAGTTTGAGAACTCATGGGTTGAGATAAAGACAGTATGGTAGGTAAAGCAAAAGCTTCATGTGTGAGCAAGACAAAATTAGAAATTCATTCACTGCTTCACGCCAGCAGACAGATATGTAGCCATTTCCAGGAAAGCAGGGCTCATCACATGTAACCATTACTTGGGAAGACAAACACCATCACATTGAATGTTCCTCTTTTTTTTTTCCTACTTTACCCCAGATTTTTTTGCTGAACATGGTATCATATGTTATGGGATACCCCTTTGGTCCGTTTGGATCTGCTGTCTTGGCTATGTCCCCTCCCAGCTTCTTATGCACAACCGTCTCCTTACTGGCAGAACACTGGGAAACAGTAAAGACCTTGACTCTGTGTAAGCTCTGCTCAGCAATAATTAGAACATCAGAGTGTTATCAATACATTTTTTGTCATAAATCCAAAACACAGCACCAGATGAGCTACTACGAAGAAAACTAACTCTATCCCAGCTAAAACCAGTAAACCACATGAAAAAAGAAAAAAGAAAAAAGAAAAAAAAAAAGAAAAAGAAAAAGAAAGAAAAAAAAAAAACAAAAACAAAAACGAAAATCCCATCTGTCCAATTGAGAACTACAGAACATGAAGAATATTAGACCACTGACTATTGCTGTCATGAAGGTGATAAATTACTGTTTTGTTTACCTTTCTGGTCCTTATCAATGACACATTTGTTCAAACTAGTATAATTTCTGTGAGGACATAAGATTTCAGAACAAGGAACAGAAAGGGACCAAGGACAGAAGCAAATTGGAATACTAATGGGAGCCACAAACAATCCAGATGTTTTTAATTCCTTTAAACTGCCAGAAAGCACTGACCAAAATTATCTTTTCCCAAATCAAGAGCATCAATAAGGATTACAAAGATGAAATCTCTTAATTTTTAGGCAGCACAAAAGAATCAACTATCTGTATTCAAGAGCTCCCAAGTACAGTTGCTTTACCTAATAAACAGAGTTGAGTTTTATATATTCAAATACATTTAAAAGGAAAACAATAATGAAAAAATCAGACAACAACTTTGTCTTGAAGGTATTGTTTAAAGTCATCTTAACAACATTTTGTATCTTATAGATACACTTCCATGTCACATGTTCACTCACCTTAAAATCTCACACATAGCTGCTTTGTCAAATAACATGAGGAGCATGAGGAGAGAGAGAGAGAGAGGGAGGGAGAAAGAGAAGAGGGAGAGGGAGAAGAGATGCAGAGAAAAACCACAAACAAAAGACAGAGTATTTGTCTTCTATTAGTGACAGTGGAGTATTTTGGTATTTAAATGAGCATGGAGTCCGTTTTTAAAACTTGCCTTGAAAAAATGTACTGTAATTCTCACTCCAGTGAGCCAATTGGTTACCATAGGAACAGCTGAAGACTCAGTTTTTTAAAGGTTGAATCTGTAACAATTCCTATATATGGCTCCAGGAATAAGTCTGGACTGATTCTGAAAAGGGATATCTATGATAGCTAGACCATTCTGAGACCCTGTAAAATTACCTATATTTGTTATAATTATTTAAGAAAAAGTTGTAAGAGAAAAACCTAGTAATTACAGCAAGGAAGCTATCTAGTTAAATGAAAGATTGTGGTGATTCAGCAAAGCAAAAGAATACAAAAGGTATGATATATCAGAGGCTGGGAAGAACCAACAACTTTCTAAGGGTTTAATGGGAATTTCCTCTTTATCTTTATTCTTAGTAAGGTCTCTATATTTATTAGATCCTCTAAGTTTTATTTTATTTGCAATATATTCATAGGTTGATCATCATACCTGATCTGTTGTACTCACTGGCAACTGTTGTGCCTCTCTACATTTAACACTTTCAAAAACTTGTAGAACTAAACACAAATGTGAAAAATGGAAAAAATACAGATGTGCCTTTCTATACCAAAAATGTAACTCAAGGTCTTAAATCTGCTATTAGGCTTAGGAGCAATGCACTCATCACCCTGATAAGGCATCCAGAGTCTTTGCTGCCCTGACTGGCATCAGCTGGGAGGAGAAGGATTAGCCTTTGCAGCCCCCTGGAACAAATCCTCAGTGTTACTCAACTGGCATCATCCACTATCTCTGCTGACACAGATGAGTTGACTCAAGGATTCTTCCCTAGCCTGAGTACCCTTTCTTGTTATTTTGATTTAGGATTTTACATCCTTCCATGCTGGTATTTTCCTTCCCATATCCTTCAGCACAAAACAATTTAATTTTAACAAACCCAGGTCTGTAATTTTGCCTTTCTTATCTCTCTACAGACTTTCTTACAGCTTTTTCTCAGTAGTGTGAATCAAGATCGGGCAGGTGATCATTGGAGCCTTGAATCCCCAACAGCTAAACCAGGGAAGAAGGGAAAGATTAAAAAAGGTAGTTACAACATTCTTTCTTAAAGTATTTATTAAGCAGACCAAAGAAAATACAAGTGAGGAAACAACAGGAAGTAATAGTTGCCTTGGAGCCAAGGTATAAAAAAAACATTATTCCCTCTTATCCTCACAAGTGTTAGGTCTCTTAGGTCATCACCATAATAAAATCTTTAACAAAAGGGTATTATTCTCAAAACAAGATGGGACAGAATGTTAAGAGAAAGAAGCTGAAAATCATTCATGATAAAAATAAAAGAGATGAAACAGAGTTATTATTTTTGCATTCATTTGAATGTTTTATGCAGGTTTAAAAAATCTAAAATTATAAAAAATAAATAAATAATCTGAGCTTGCAAAACAAAGTGTTAGTGATTTATATCTGCAGATCCTGTGACAGACTAACATCATAGTTTTATGTGACTGCTTATCTATTATTCTGTATATTCTTATTAAAAAAATGTTTCTGCGTTTATTTGTGTATGTACTATGTATGAATATAGATGAAATTTAGGGAGAAGGATTTAGAAAGAAATATTGAAATCTTTTTTAACTGCTTTATTAAAATATTCAATGTGAACAATAAAACATGTCAAGAGGTGTGAGCTGTCATTATTTAGTCAAAACTTAGTATCCTGATTTTGACTCAAAACACTGAGTGTTCTGTTGTCCACACTCCCCTATGTTTCTGTGTTTCTTTGTTATGGTGTAGCTTACACAGTCTACAGAAATGTCATTTCACATCCAGGGTCAAATCTTCATAAAAAACAACTACTTACCTTACAGAAAATATTTATATTGAAAATTTTACTTGGACATCTTGCACAATTTTTTTCAGCTTCTAAGTTTTTTAAGCATGTCAGGGAGACCTTCAGGCAGTCAAACCATTCTGAAGAGACAGTAGGACTTCACAGAGAAATTTCTGAATGCTAATGTCCCAGAGCCTGTTTCTGCAGGGGTTCTCCATGGGTCACAGCCTCCTTCAGACCACATCCACCTGCTCCACCACAGTCTACAATGTGGCTATCTGCTCTGCCCTGGTACACCATGGGATGCAGGGGGACAGTCTGCTCCACCACGGTCTTTTCTGCAGACCTCAGGGGAACTTCTGCTCCAGCACCTAGAGCACCTCCTCCCCCTCCTTCTTCACTGACCTTGGTGTCTGAAATATTGTTTCTGTCTACATTCTCTCATTTCTCTCTCCCAGCTGCTGTTGTGCAGCATTTTCCTTTCTTAAATCTGCTCTCACAGAGGCATAATCAGCATTGGTCATTGGCTCAGTTCTGGCCAGGGGCAGGTCCATTTTGGAGATGGCTGAAACTGGCTCTTATCTAACATGGGGAACCTTCTGGACTCTTCTCACAGAGGCTATCCCTGCAGCTCCCCTGCTACCAAAATCTTGCCACGTAAACCTAGTCCACTGGTAAACTGGGACAACGTTGTCTAGCTTTGAGTCATTGAAGACCTATCTAGATTCCCAAGACCTTTGGTAGACAATCTAGAGGAGTCCTGTTATAACATCCACTAATTCCCTCCGTACTTGGGTGAATGCCATCAGGCCCAGTAGACTTATAAGCATTCAACAACCAAGTTCTCTTGGATCCAAGGCAACCATTATTTCACCTTCATTTCCTCACTTGTATTTTATTTTGTCTGCTTACTTTGAGAAAGACTGTTGTAAATACTTTGGAATGATACAACTGATTCCTTACGATTTCAGTGTCAACAAATGAAATGTCGCTGCTTCCCCAGTCATGGTCCTCCAACTTGCAGTACTGGGCAACACAAGACCTATCACTAATATTAAAGACTGAGGCAAGAAAAGCATTAAATGCCTCTGTCTTTTATCATCCCTATTTTTCACATGATCAACTTCATCCTGTAACAGTTCAATATTTTCTTAAAAAACATCCTCTTGCTATTAACATACTTCAAAAAAATCATTTTTGTAAATCTGAAACATTACTGGCCAGTTTCAGCTTTAGCTCAGCTTTGTCCTTTTGTCATTTTCCTTCCTTCTGTACTGTAGCTCTGTAATCTTCCTGTGTGGCCTGACCTTGCTTAGAGATATCACACACCTTCTTTTTCTGCTTGATTCCCAAGAGGAGTTCCCTGTTCATCCAAGTTGTTCTTCTACCCTTCTTATTTGACTTACAACTCAATAGGATTGCTTGCTTCTTTATTCTTAAAAGGTAGCTCTTAAAAAATAACCACCTAAGGAACTACTTTGATGCTGACTGCCAACTGATTCTAACTAAATAAATAGTAAAGTAGGTGTGCCCTTGTGTAATGAAAAGCATGATCCTCTTACTGAAATATGAGTCCATCACATCATTTGTTCTCTTTGTCCCAAGCCTAACTTGAGTTCCCTAGGACAGAGAAGTGAATGCCATTTTTAAGTAAGAGGTGAATTTTTTGTTTGTTTGTTTTATTTGTATACTGTTGAACCTAGCTCTGATTCTGACTAAATCCATTTTTGTAGTAGAACTAAATACTAAAATACCACCATATTTTAATTTCTTTGTTCTCTATCTGATATAGCCAATTCATCTTACTGCAATAAAATTCTAAACTTCTTGGAAGAAATATCTCCTAAGAATGGTCTTTGGTCCAGATCTGATCCTAATTCCTAATCAGCCACTCAGCAATTCCTTAGTGTTAGAAATAATTAAGAATAAAAATTAAACAATCTTTTCCTAGGAAAATTCCTTTCTTCTTTCTTTAACAATAATGTAGGGATGGCTATATTCATCCATTTAGTAGTTTGTGTAAAAAAGTGTCTGAAGCTCACATACACAAAGAAATTTTTACAGGAATTTTGAATGGGGTGGAAAAACATTTTCTAGAGAAAAAAAAAAAAAAAAAAAAAAAAAAAGATCTCCATCCTTCCCTAAAAGTTGTCATGTCAATGGATTGAAGACTTCACCCGCTGGGAAGAAGATGGACAATGAGACTTGTCATAGAGCTTGTCAATGATTTAATTCATTGTTGGTGTAGTGTGGGGAGAGAAGCACCTAGGAAAGGGGTGAAAATAATAAAAAGGTGAAAAAGGTGAATACTTAATGGCATTTGTATACCTGCTCTCAATTAATTATATTTATTACATATATAAAAATATATGAAGTGTCCATGTAGAAATATCTATACCACTTATATCTGTACATAGAACTATTAGCTACAGTCAAATTCTAACAAAGTCCTTTAAAAAAATGGCCAGTGAAAACTTTCACATAACTTTGTGTGTTGAGTGTCTAGTCTGAATTACACTTCTGTGATTTCTCTACGGCCAGTTGTAGCATAATGGCACTTCTGGAAGATGATTTGTTCAACCTACTGTAAACATCTGTCTTCACAGAGACTAAGTGATAAATATTTATCTGTCTTCACTTACTGTAGAGAGAGTCTTAACAAATAGCTTGCACTAGTTGCCCAGTGTTTTGATGGCCAACTTTAAGATGAATCCTATTGCCAGTATCGGCCTAGGAAATCTGCAGTCACCACCTGTATCTGAAGGTATATTTCCCTCATCTTCCAGAAATAGCTCTCTCTCTCCATTAATGTTGAGACGACTGAAGTAGTTTAGACTTAAATTTAGGCATCAAGAAGATGAATATCAATTTCATTACAGGTAAAAGCCCTAATGTTCAATAGTTCATGCTGACTCAAGCCCACATACCCCTACTATTTCCTGAAAAAGTGTTTATCAGATTTTCTCTGCCTTTTATTTATTTTATTATTATTATTATTATTTTTTTTTTCCCATGCTTCCTTTTCTTCTGCATTGCATTTTGGATGGAATTACTTACTGGTTGGAAAGCTTCTAGAAGCGATTTCAAATTCTATAAATAAGTAAATAGGTAATTTAACATACATTTTCCAAAGTTATTTACTATATTTCTATAGAAAGTATATACGAAATCAAATGCATAGTAGAAAATAAAATACTTTCTGACCTTTGGAAACTGAAGTTTGAAAATGCTATCAAAAGGCTTCACCTCTGCACATTTTGTAAAAGGAAATACAATTTTAGTACCTGATAAAGAAAAAGTAATGTAAAATATCTTAGCTGTCCTCTCAAATCTTAAAAAATAAATTGTTAATAGAAGAACTGAAATATTGTTTAGAAAACTTTTCAATCCCTACTGACAGAATCCAGATATGCTATGTTGCTTAATCGGCCAACTAGTATGCAACCAGATTGCTTCAATCTGGTAGCTCCAATATCAAAACTATATCTTATGCTCAATTTTGTGTAAACTTTTAGAAATAAATCCAATATTTGATTTAAATGTTTCATCATAAATCAAAATAACAATTAAAATAAAATATAGTGTAGTGCTCTTTTCCTTTTTTTCAGAGATCACCACAAAAATAAGCAACTCTGTTGCATAGGATATCTGTCCAAAACTTTTAACTCTGTCTGATTCTTGAAATCACTTGATCGTTTAAGGTCACTAATTCACAGAAAAGATTTCTGATATACCTGGGTAATCTAGAAAGATCTTATTATCTTTACTTTTTTACTCCCCTCCCCCCTTCTCCCCCCTTCCCCCCCAAATCCTTCGAAGTGCCAGGAGAAAAAAAAAAAAAAAAAGAAAATCCTGCAGGCAATGTCATAAGCCAATGTTTTCAAACCTGAAATTATTAACATATATCTTTAACCCCATGAATAGATGACTGAATTTTAGCAGTGTTTTCTAAACAAAATATTACAACTACCTGAATAAGAATTACTTGGTAATGGATAGCTAAATTTCTCTAGCTGTTTCATGCATAGAGTGATATTAAGTGAACAAGGTGTTGTGATTTATACCTGCTGGTCAGCTAAGCCCTACACAGCTGCTTGCTCACTGCCAATATGACAGGGGAAAGAATCAGAAGGGTAAGAGTGTGAAAACTTGCAGGATGAAGTAAATACAGTTTAATAAGTAAATCAAAAGAGCAAAAGCTGCATGCACAAGCAAAGTAAAATAAAGAATTCATTCACTACTTCCCATCAGCAGACATGCTCAACCATTTCCAGGAAATCAGGGCTTCATCATAAGTAATAGTTTTTTTGAGAAGACAAATACTGTAACTCCAAATGTCCCTCCCTTTCTCCTTCTTTTCCCTGAGGTTTTATTGCTGAACCTGGTATCATGTGGTATGGGATATTCTTTGGTCTGTGTTGGTCAGCTGTCCTGGCTGTGTCTCTCTCAACCTCTTGTGCATCTCCAGCTTACTTGCTGGAAGGGCAGAGTAACAGAAATATTAATTTGACAAAAATAAGAACTTTGATAGGAAAAGAACTTTTTCATAAAATGAAAAGACCTTAAATTTTATTTATATCAACATTAACTGGAATTAATTTCTAATAATGTAGGGACAGTGGGTGAAAGTAGAAGCACAAATAGAAATATTAATTCCAGTTTGTTTGTTTGTTTGTTTATGTTTTGTTTTGTTTTGCTTTGCTTCGCTTCAATTCTACTTCCTGTGGAGCACCTTCTCTCCACTTTCCCAACAAAAATAAGTAAATAAATGAACATCGCAGTCTCTTGATCACTACAGTTAAAAACATAATGCCAAAAGAATTTTATAATAAAGTGGATGTTTAGTTTTCAACTTGTTAAAAGCCAAGGAATGTTTTTATTGTTGTTTAGTTTGTTTTATATTAAAAAAAAAAAAACTTAAAATTATTTGAACTGAAATCTTCAACTCATGAATTTTGCAAAACTGGTAATTTTGTACAATAATTTTTATTCACTTTTTTTTTTTTTTTTCTGAAGTAACTTATTTCAACACAAATTGCTGATATCTGGTATCTAGTTTTAAGATTATTTTATAGAGCACGTGTCCTTAACTGCAAGTGTTATGACTTCCCTAGAGAAAACATAAATCTCAAAATTTAACAGTACAGAGCAAAACAGATTCTGAAGAAATATAAACCAAAACCTACTCTTGCCTTGATATCCTCCCGGAGGGCTGTTCTTTATATAGGGTTTAACATGCTCTCACCGTAGCTGTATTATATTTCTGTTTAGTTAGTGCACAGTATTTTATTTTCCTGATACAGAAACTAGCATTGGATGAGAAACTTGGACATGTGTCAAAAAGAGTTTTAGGAGAAATAAAACATCAATGAAAATTTCAGATAAAAATCATACCCTCTATACATATCTGTTCCCAGAGGAAAAAGTCCAAACTCAGAATGTATACACAGACTTGTTTGAGCACTATTTTATAGTCAGATTTAAAGGGTCATTCAACATCAAATATTTCTCTAGTTGGCTTACGGAAATATCATCTACTTTTGTTTGGTTGTTTTTTTGTTTGTTTTTCCAGGAAATCTTACTTCAATGAAAGGAAATTTTTTGTTTTTGTTTTTGTTTTTGTTTTAATATATATTACCCCCCCTTTTTTTTGTGTGTGTGTGTGTGTGTTGGCCTCCACACATTCCTGCTAAGAGGATCCATCCCTGCCAATGCATATTTTTACTGATTATCAGTATGTCTAAATGCACAACTTACCTAAGGACATACAGAAAGTTAATTAATCATTGAAACTGTAGACAAATCTCAAGTTTCCTTGGTGACAAATGTGATTTTTAATTAGCATTTTATTGCATTGGTTGGAAAGGAATATAAAGAGAGTGAATGCTAAATAATGCAAATTTAATATACCATAGAGCATATATAGTATTGTTACAATTCAGTGAAGACTATTAAAAGTTCATGAATTTTTAAATATTATTTCTGTGTTTGTTAAACTTCCAGTTAAAAACTATGATGGAATTGCACCACAACTTCAACTACTCTTAGTAGGAATTCAAATTCCCTTCGTGTGGTTTCAAATTTATGTAAGACCAGTCTGATGAATTCATATCATATTTTCATTCTGTCTAGAGTCTCAAAGGTGCTACTGAATGTCTACTACTTCTTTCACAGCTGATAAGTCCAAAGGAGGGATGTCATTATCCCTAAACAATAATATCTCTAACTGTTTTTGTTTCAGTCTTCCCCAAAAGATACAATTGTTCTTGTAATAAATGCTACTAATAAATTTTGAAATACCTGTAATCGGTTATCAACTGTGGTAAGTCTAGATCTCTTTAACAAAATTTTAAATCATGTTCAGGCAAAAAATTATGACAGCTTCTGTGAAGCAATTCCACAACTTCTATGAGAGCATAGACAGAAAATATTAATGCCATTCTAATCTGGGTATAACTGAAATATGAAAAAATATACTAGTGGTGGATTGGCAATAATTAATTACAAATCAGCCATATATAAAAAGATAAATTGCTGGAAACAAATGTATATGTTACAACTACAGTGTTATAGCAAAACAGATGGCTATGATAAAGATTTAAGCTGTTGCCTTTTAGATGACCTATAGTTGAGAAATGCCAAGATGTGAAACGTGATAACGTACCCCTTAAGTAACAAATCTTCTTACCAGTACTTCCAAATTGTTCATATTGAGCAAGGATCTCAACCTGGCAATATTTCTTAGTTAATAAGAAATATTCCATTAGCAGATTAAAAACATGTCGATAGGCAAAGCAAAGTTGAGTGTAGCTAATATTTGTAGCCAAAAAAACAAATCTCTAATTTAATTTAGGATTAGTTTTGTGTTAATATTACATTTTCAATCAGTATCACAAGAATAGTGGCTGGAATCTAACTAAAGGCCTTTGCACAAATAATAGACAAACAGACAAGGCAATTTAAAAGTTTAGCAATAAATAATACCTATAAAGACATAAAAAAGCAGATAATACAATTAGAAAAAAAAGAAAAAAAAAGTGGCAGCATTTTAACAGGAAAAGAATCACAGAATCACAGAATCACAGAATCAAAGAATCATAGAATGGCTTGGCTTTTCAGTAACTTTAAAACCATTTAGTTTCAACCTCCCTGCCATGGGCAGAAATGCCACCCACTAGATCATGTTTCCCAGGGTTTCATCCAACCTGGTCTTGAACACTTTCAGGGATGGGGCAACTACTACCTCCCTGTAAAAGCTGTTCCAGTGCCTCACCACCCTCTCAGTAATGAATTTCCTCCTAATCTCTAATTTAACCTCCCCTCTTTTAGTTTAAAACCATCCCCCCTTGTCCTGTCCTTATCTGACTGAGTAAAAAGCTTCTCTCAATCTTTTTTATAAGTATAAAAGTACTGAAGTTGAAATTACATCACCCTTTGGGTGACACCTTCTCGTCTCCAGGCTGAACGCATTCAGTTCTCTCAGCCTTTCTTCATAGGAGAGGTGTTCCAGCCCTCTGATCATCTTTTTGGCCCTCCTCTGGACCTGTTCTAACAGATCCAGATCCTTCTTTTGCTGGGCACCCCAAACCTGGTTGCAGTACTCCAGGTGGGGCCTCATGAGGGCAGAGTAGAGGGGGACAATCACCTCCCTCAACCTGCTGGTCACTCCTCTTTTGATGCAGCCCAGGATGCAGTTGGCCTTCTGGGCTGCAAGCATGCACTGCTGGCTCATGTTGAGCTTTTTGTCCACCAGAACTCTGAAGTCCTTCTCTGCAAAGGCTACTCTCAATGAGTTCTTCTCCCAGTCTGTACTCCTGTCTGGGATTGCCCTGACCCAGGTACAGCACCTTGTATTTGGACTTTCCCTCACTAGGTTCATGTGGTCCCACTTCTCCAGCTTGTACTGGTCTCTTTGGATAGCATCCCTTCATTCTATTGCATCAGCTGCTCCTCTCAGCTTGGTGTCATCTGTAAACGTGCTGAGTGTGCACTCAATCCCACTGTCTACATCATTGATAAAGATATTAAACAATACAGGTCCCAGAACAGACCCCAAAGGGACACCATTCTTCACCGATCTCCACTCCATGCGACCTTCAAGGCAATTACTTATCCACTGAATGGCCCACCCATCAAGTCCATATCTCTCCAATTTGGAGATCAGGATATCATGTGGGACTGCGTCAAAGGCCTTACAGTATTCTAGGAAGATGACATCAGCAGATCTTCCCTTGTTGACTGATGCAGGCACTGCATCATGGAAGGTTACCAGATTGGTCAGGTATGATTTGCTCTTGGTTAAGCCATGCAGGTTGTTTTGGATCACCTTTTTGTCTTTCATGTGCCTTGAAATTGTTTCCAGGAGGATCTTTTCCAGGCACAGAGGTGAGGCTTACCAGTCTGTATTTCCCCAGGTTCCCTTTCCATGCTTTTTGAAAATGGGAATGATATTTCCCTTTTTTTCCAGTCACTAGGGATTTTACCTGACTGCCAGGACTTTTCAAACATGATGGAGAGAGGCTTGGCAATTACATCAGCCAATTCCTTCAGGACCCTCAGATGCATATTATCAGGTCCCATAGACTTGTACCTGTACAGTTTCATCAGGTGGTCTCTCTCAAGCCTGCTCTTCACTTACACTGGGAGGGACTTTGCTCCCACAGCCCTCATCTATGGGTTCAGGGAAACAAGAGACATGGTAAGCAGTGAAGACTGAGGCAGAGAGTTGCTGAGTATCTCAGCCTTCTCCATGTCTGTTGCTTGTTCAACCTTTTCATCCATCAGAGGAGATACATTCTCCTTGGCCTTTCTTTTCTGAGCAATGTACCTATAGAATCCCTTCTGGTTATTCTTTGCATCCCTTGCCAAGCTCAGTTCCATCTGTGCCTTGGCTTTCCCGATCCTATCCCTGCACATCTGATGACCTGTTTCTATAATTTCTCATTCCTATTCTGTCAATGAACTTTAACACCTATATTAAAGTCTGTGCAAAAATTCTCTATTTGAATGTACTTGATGATTTGAACCATAAAAAAATGCAAAATAGCTACAATTTCAATATATATATATATTAAATAAATCAATCAATAAATAAAACTTAAAATACAGACAAATGTGCAACTTGTTCTGATCATCAGGCATTGAATACGTTTTAGACCCATCAACCTTTTACATTGCTCTGAATATCTTTGGATATTGCTTCAAAGTTTCTATCTGTTTTATGGATTAAAAACATTATGAAATATGTTATTTCAGGAATGAATCCACTTTCGTTAGTGTTACATAATGATGCTCAGCTGTGACAGTACTTTGATGCTGAAGCTATACTCTGCTATGTAACATAAACAAATATATATATAAAAAAAAAAATGTCTGAAACTGACAGTAACATAATCTTTCAGAAAGGTAGTATACTATTTCCCCCACAGGTAACACTACAGGGTTGTGGGTTGTTGTTGTTGTTTGGTTTTGTTTGCTTGATTGATTCCCACTAATGCTGTAACTGGTTTATGGCCAAATACAATGGGAGTGCCATGATTTCCAGGTTATAATCCTTTCCATTAGAATTCATTTAAATCTTTTGAGAATATTTGACATATCTGTGTTTATGATGTCAGTATTGAATTGTATACAGGCACTAAAGACTGGTCACTCTTTTGTTTATTATACTGCTAGGAATTTGAGAAATTACAGAGGCAAACTCTTCAAATTATATAATTATCAGAGTACTTGAATCACTATGAATAAAATAGTACATAGGCACTTAACTATATTAGAATCAGAATTGTATCAGAATTAAATCTTAAAGATTATGCACAAAAATACCTGAATAATGTTGTCTTTCTGTTGCATTTTATTGGTATTTCTTCACTAAATTGAATGAAAAATAATCAACAACTTGAATAAAATTTAATTTAAACCGAGTGTAATTCCCAAAATATTGCATTAATACCACAGTTTCCTAATCACACTCAGCAAAACTTAGATTTGTAACCAAATGTCAGCCCAGTCATTTGAAAAATAGAATTTGACGGTGTCTCTTTTCTTTAGTCATAGAATCAAATTAATATACTGAAACTAAAAGAAAAAAAAAAATGTTTCAAGTAAAAGTATCCTACATGGAGCTAATACTTATCTGTTATACAATTGCACCAAGAATTAAATTAATAGCTGGAATTTGTTTGGTTTCATTTGTTTGAAAATTCATTTGCCATATGTGGCATCTGGCAATCTTCCTGATTCCTTTGTTTGTTTCCTAATGGTACCTATTCAGTCAGAATCTGTATTTCTTAAGTAGTTTACATTCTTCAAGACAAATGAGATACCGTGTATGTAATACATATTTCTTTACTCACCCTTAGTCAAAGCTGTCAGATTTTATTCAGAGACAATATTCTGAAAGGTTCTTCTTTCCCCTCCCATCATTACCATCACATACTCTGCCCTTAAACAAAGAGGTTCTATCAAACTTTTTTTTTTTCTTCTTTTTTTTTTTTTTCCCCCTACACAATACCTCTACTTTCTATTATTATTTCTATTGCATCTGTTCTTAATTATTTTCTTCATACAGTCCAACACACTAAAGATACTTCTGCTGCTTGTTAAGTGAGAAATCCATTTGTGTAATAACTGATAAAATCAAACTAAGGAAATAGAAAGCAGAATTAAATTTCTATTCTGTTTGGCTGATATCAGAACTAATTAGTCAGTGCATTTTGGCTGTTATGTCCATTTTGATTATTCAGTTACACAGGGAAATAGAATTACAAACTATCTTTGTAAAATATACCTCAGTGAATGAAAATGTTATTCTCATTAAAAGAGGATCTTAAAAGCTTTGGTTTTATCCATTGCTATCCATTTGTTTTCTAATTTATTTCTTAAAGGAGGTAAAAAGGACTTGTCCTTTAGCCAAATAAAACAAAACAAACCAAAATAAATAAATAAATAAATAAAATTAGACTTAGTTCTTCTGGACTCATTTTTAATGTTTAATTCCCAATTATCAAGGAAAATTTCTGAGAGATAGTATGTACATTTATATTTTTCACATCTATTTACACAATGACAGAAAAGTTGTATATCACTGAAAGTTGCTGAGCTGCTTGTAAGGCCCTACCATTTGTGACATTTATCACAGAATTTTATTTAGTTTGGGCTCTCTGGAGATCATCTGCTCAAAATCTTTCTAATTTTAAAGTTGCTCAGTTTTTTCAGGTCCATATCCAATTGAGTCTTTAAAATATCTAAGGATGGAGATTCCCCAGTCTTTCTGTACAATCCACTAATTCATTGTGAAGTACTTTTTCTTGTTACCATTGACTCCTGTCCTTTTGCATGCACTTCTACCTCTGTTTTTGGCTTTTTAATATGATCTCCCAGCTTTTTGGAACACTGTAATTAGTTGTCCTCATTAGTTTTTGCTCCTGCAGGATAAACAAACTAAACACCTTCAGCTTCTTCCCATATTACATTTGATCCAGGTGCCTGACAAGCTTAGTGGCACTCCACTGGGCCAAAATGTTGTGTATGTATCTTGTACTTGGAAGACCAAGGCTTGACAGAGTTATTCAGGTTTGGCCTCATGAATGCTGAGTAACCCTCTTGTTAATACAGTCCAGCAGGCAATTATCTTAAGAGCACATTGGTAACTTGTTAGGTTTCTTGTCCACCAGGGCTCATAGGTCCTTTACTGAAGAGTTGTTTTCTAGTCAGTCTACCTAAATGCATAGAGATGTTCTGTCCCAAATGCAAGACTTTTCCATATGTCTGTCAAACTTCAGAAGATCCTGTTGCCTCATTCTTCCATCTTGCTAATATCTTTCTAGATGGCAGCCTTGCCCTCCTGCATATTGACAGCTCACTTCAATTAGGTGCTATATGCAAATATGCTGTGTGCATCTGTTGCATAAATCAAGTGCTCAGTCAGAAAAAAGCATACATATTATATAATTTTCCACATTTGGGGGATTTAAAGAATAAGACCTTCTCTTAAAGTGAGATAAACTTTTTGTACTAACATTGCAACTGTACCACCTGCACTCACTGTTGAAGTCCTAGACAGGTATATACTTAATAAAAGCTTTTGTTAGGCAGGATCCTAAGTTCTAAGAAAGGATCCTGTTAGTAAGAACAATATCTTTATCTAAGCAGAGTTATCTTTGCAGTGTCAGAGATAATGCCTAATAAAAGAACAGCCCTCAAACTGAACATCATCCAAGTGACCATCAGCCAACTTGCCCATCTATTTGTTTTATCTGCTTAATCCTCCCAGAAAAACAAAACAACCAGCAAACATTGCATTATCTAATTTTTGGATCAGTTTCTACCTTTCCCGTTCATTTGGTAGATACTTTCCTCCCAATATACTGTTGCCATGATGTGCAGTTGATTGTGGTGACCCTCTCCATTCTTACACAGCAGTAAATCTAATTGAAAGGGTCATATGTCACCATACCTCAGTATTTTTTCCTGTTTTGTAAGAATTATTTTCTGTACAATTAACAAATATACAAAATTATTTCATGAACCAGCTGTAACCTTGATTCCAAAGTAAAGTAAATTTGAAAAAAAAAAAATCAGAATTAAAAAATAAAAATGTTTTTTAAAGAATGAATTGGGTCGTGACAATTTATACAAAAATAGAGTCTAACATACTTCTGAAACATACTCCTCATACTACTATAATTCACTCTCTGAAATTAATAAGAACATTTTATTACAGTGATGACAATGGCATCTGAGGTTGCAAATTTTAATGAGACAAAATTAATTATTGAATATAATAAAAATATGCTATTAATATGTATAGATTTATTTCAAATGAACTATATTACAGTTTAAACTGTATTATAATATAAATTCTAGATTGCCGGAAGTTAGAAATAAATGGGCAAATAATTCCCATTTATCCAAACAATGGGCAGAATCTTTAACAGAAATTGGTAAGACCTTTTCTGGTTAATTCAAGATCAAGCTGATATTTCTATCCTAAGAGGAATATATTAAAATCTTCATATTTTATCCTTTATTTTTCTTACTGAATCTAATAAGTTCACTACAACCCATGAGGTCAAAGGTGAAAGTGAATTTTAAACTAAAATGTTAAGAAACTATTGTAGTTGTCACTGCATGTATAATGGAAATATCTAAGTACTTTGGGGCAAAAACACTGCATCTGATGAAAAAGGGAGAGAGTCGAAAAGTCAAATCAGGCAGACACAAAGCTTAATTTAACACCATATGTGAACTGAGAGATACTGACTAGAATGTCCTGAAAAAAAAAAAAAAAAAAAAAACACACCTGAGAAAGATTCTCTGAATAGAAGTCACTTTACTTACCAGTAGTGACTCATCCACAAGAGTTTTGCAATTTTTTTCATTACTTCCACACATATATTTATAAAATGTTTGTTTGTCTTAATGTTGTCTAAGTTGGAAATTCTAGATTCTGGATTTGTTAGTGCATGACTTATCTCCCACCACAAAATAATAACAACAACAATAACAATAATAATAATATAAACCAGTGAAATCCTCATCCAGCTTTGCATATTTAAAGTGAGTATCCTTGCTTCTGAAATTATAAATGGAGAAGGAAAATCATAACCTGTTTCAGGACTAGAAGAGGTATTTTTCACTGAGACAAAACAAGTGTTTTTCACATTCCTTAAATTCTGTTAAAAATAGGTTGTTCTACGAGTATATATATATATATATATATATCTCGAAACAGTGACATTTTTAATTACAGTCTAAATATATTGTTTTCAGAATACTGAACATAAGTTATAGGAAGTTATCTATACTTTTTATTACTCTCTACAACTCCACATGAAAGTGGACATAAATGTTCAGCAAGACATCCTATGAACCATTTCTACCATGGGCATATATAGTATAGCTAGTTCTTATGCCTCTCTTCCTACATAAAATATTTTGAAGAAGGCAGAGGCATATGATTAAGATCTTTATGCTGTGATTATTTCTAATTTGTATATTCACTGTAAGTGTCCAAATTCCTGACATTTTAATGCAGACTTTAAAAATCTTCTCTGTTATAAAGGGAGAAAAGCATGAAGAAAGAAAGCATGCAAATGAATATTATCACCCTCTCCTCTTTCCTGAGTAAGAGTGATGCCTCCCCAAAATGACCAGGAAGCAGCAGACTTCCAAAGAAGTATTGAAAAGACTGTTAGCTTACCAGAAATATCCTGATAGATATTCTGTTTAAAATATCTCAGTTCTTCGGTATTCCTCACCATAAAACAAACAAACAAACAAACAACAACAAAAAAACCCACTGGCTATTTGGCATAGTTCAGGCCACATATTCTCCATAACAAAAAACTTATTTTTGAGGATTACTTTTAAAAATAATGTTAATTAAGTTAAATCCCTCTTTTAGACTTTGTCAGAAATATGTTCAAGTATTCTGAGTAGACTTTATCATGCAACTCTTCTCTTCTCACATTTGTATGTGTTCTGGTATTGATATTCCAGTCATGAGATCACCGTTGTTTTACATAAGTCATATAACTATGCAATTAAAAACACGTTCTAAACTTATTCTTATTCCAGTGCAAACTACCCCCCAGAAAATAATCAGTAAATAAATTTTATTATTCTCTTCAAAGTTAGCTCGCTATATACATAGTCTCATTATTCTTTCCCCAATTTCTAAAGAATTGCAGTAGATAAAATGATAATATAAGCCAAGAACACACATACTTGTAAAAAGAAATACATTTTCACAGACGGTTGTGAAAATATTTTGTTGCCTCTGCAATTAAGTAGGTATACCTATTCCATCACTAACATTTGTCAATGGCCTAGATTTGAGAGTAATCCAATTAAAATATATTTTAATTTAAACTATAAGTTTATTGTTTTTTTTTGTTTTGTTTTGTTTTGTTTTGTTTTTAGAGAGAGCAGGAGGAATATATTTCTGTAGGACAACTTGTTATGTTCTAATTTTTGCACTGTTCCTTGGTGTTCTTGTATTCGTGTAGTTGATGATCTGTCAATATTTTCATCTACTATACCAATTTTTGTTTGTTAGTTTGTTTTGGTAGATATTTACAAATCTGTTCAAAAAATTTACTGCCAGCTGAAATTTAGAAAACAAAGTTTTAGATAGAAAAATTAAATATATATTCTGTTAAGAAATGGTAACTTAAACAACTTCACATAAACATTATTCAGCATAATAGAACTCAGGAGTCTTTCCTGTATCTTCAAAAGAAAATAAATAAATAAATATTTATAACTTGTAAAGCTATAAATATTTATAAACTTGTTTCACAATTGTGAAAATAATCTGAAATAATTGCGATTAATAGTTACATGATCTAATTATCTTACTCCAGTGGCTGGATCACACACATGACTAGGAATCTGACACATAAAACAAAAGGAAAATTCTATTTCCTAAATGTTCTCTCTCATTTTGTATGCTTATTGATTGATATATAATACTTAGTCTAACCCTTTCAGACAGCAATACCAGCACTCAGTAAAAAAGGTCATTACTATTTGTAACTAAGCAGATGTACATCTGAACAAAATCTATGCTACCTGAAACAACTTCTGAGATTTCTGAGATTATCATGAACATTTTTTTTTTTAATTTATTTTTTTTAAATAAATTGGAAGAACTTTAAGGAAGAGACTAATACAGACTCATTGTAGAATATATCCAAGTATTCAACAGTAAGTGTTGATGTCACTGTATATGGGAGGTATATCTGTTTTTTCATTTCTCAGGGAGCAGTGTAGCCATTGCAACTAATATAAATAGTACTAACTTGACTAAAATTACTTTTTACTTTTTTTTTTTTTTTTTTTTTTTTCATGCAGGATGATTTATTGAAATGCCTCCAAGACTGGGAAAACAAAAAATAAAATACAGTCTGAGGAACTCAGAAGGGTTTAGACAAGAGCTAGGGCTCAGCACCAAGAATAAGAATTCTCAGGTGTTGTAATACATCCTCAGACATTTAAAAGCCCACAGATATTCTAAGTATTTGCAGTGATAGCCAGTTCCTCAAAGATATTTATGTACTTCACTCTCAACAAAATTAATATCTTTGAGGATCTATATCGTAAGGAAATCCACCAGATCAAACACTGAAAAGTCTACACAGTTTTGAAGGTATGAGAAGACAAAGTGGCATTTAGGCACTCGTACAGAGCAAGTCCTTAGTCTTTCCCATTAATAACAAAAAGAAACAATGACAAAAATCCCCTTTTCCTTTCTAGTAATATTTGTTACATTAGTAGAAAGAATTAATATAAAGTCTGTGAATGGAAACAGTCTGGAAGACAGGAATGAGAGGCAAAAAAACAGCACTGAATTGCAAAATATCCTGTGTTATCTGTTAACTGCAAAATGCCCCTGCAGGAAAAACACTGCACTGGGGCTTCAGAGTGACAAGATAATATGAAAAGAGAAAGACTATAAAATGTGATAGGCAGGGCTGGCTGTAGGCACTTTTGGTTGCCAAGGAAGCTTGCAGTCTTCAGAGTGTTCCCAAGGGAACATTTTAGTTACTCATTTAACATAAGCTGTGGATAGAGTGCGATTGGTAAAAGTGACAAAGCTGTGCTATCAGGGAATTTGTTCTCTCACCTATAACAACATACCTCCTGCCTCTGCCAGTCATCAGTCCTCTAAAGTCTAATAAAACACCAAATGAAGCTTACTTAATGTTATATTCTTTCATGTTTATTTACAATGTACAACCTAATATGATTTAAAGTCAGAACAATGTTTTCTTCACAGTACTGTTATTGAATCTTTTTTTTTTTTTTTTTTTTTGAAGAAAATGCCTATATTTCAAAGAATACATTGTAACCTATTAACAATTTCCAGTGTGGTTTACTATTAAATTGAAATAGTGTGTACACATGAGGGTATTCCTTTTGAAATAATTTACCTATTCATCAGTGCTTACTTAATGAATTAAAGGTAAATAAACTACAAATAATTTTGTGTTATTTCCGGAAGGACAAAACAAAACTGTTGTGAAAGCAAATTTAACCATCTACTATGAAAATATATGTGACAGTTAATTGGGTTATATGTAATTAAATAAGAATTCATTTTATTCCGAGTAAGTTAAAAACACAGTTCAGAATTAAAATAGGAAATAATTGATGTCCATTGATATGTTTGTTTTCCAATATGACGAATGGTTAAGTTGCAGGTTAAAAAATGTACCAATTTTCTTTCCTATTGCCCCTAAATCAACTAATATCTTTAGAAATCAATGCAATTTTGCACAATGTATAGAAATGAACAAGAAACTTAGAGATACATATTACAAAGCCTCAAGGAACATTTCTGCAGAGGCAGCTGCTGAGGGGGCTTCACCCACAATGCCAAGCAGGGGCCCTCTCCCAACCCTCCTCATCCCTCATGTCCCACTCCTCTGCCTGACAGGGACAGAGCAGGGGGTCTACCACCAATTGTGGCATTTCTCCCTGGAGCCTTTCCGCTGGCACCTCAGGGAGCTACTACACCAGTCGATCTCCCACTCACAGTCCCCGATGGCCCTCTGTCTCTCAACCTCCTCTTTCAGCTCTTCCACCATGCTAACCACATCTTCCACCTGCTCACACCTCATACAGATGGAATATCTGCCTCCCTCTCCCAGCAGCAGCTGTCTCAGGGACTCCCTGCAGCCAGAGACCTGCATAGCCATGGTTCTGGACAGGTTCTCTGTTTGGGTCAGCACAGTCTTTTGGGGGCAAGTTCTCTGTCTGGTGGCAAAAACTTCGGTCACAGAGACTGCAAGTATATAGGATGGACTCGAAAGGGAGAAGGGACAGAATTCTTGTGCCCTGCCACACAAGCTCCCACACCCAACACTGCTGCATGCTGCAGGTGGTTCTAACGTGCTGGGCACCCCTCCCTGTGCCCTGTCCTCCCAGAGGCTTTTTCTAGGCGTGGGCCCAGCCGCTATTGCCCTGGCAACACCCACTCCCTGTCAGCCTCTCTCGCAAGAGCTACCGGCTGCAACCTTGTCGCACTGCTGTCTCGGGCCTCCCCCTGCAAAGCAAGGGCCCGAGATACCCTACTAACTCATGGCTGGGTGCTGCGGCTGCAGCTGTGCTGGCTCCAAGGTGGCCAGCCTCGACTACTGAGGAGAATATTTCTACAGGGGAGAATATGTCTACAGTGGACATAATTATAAGCCTCATTGATAAAAACTAAATCACTCACAACAGAGGTCCTCTTCTGTTAGTATCACAGATGTAATAGAATAACAAAAGTAAGTTTATTATAAAATCACAAGAGGCCCCTAGGAAGGACTTCAAGAGGCCATGCAGTCAGTTCCTCTTCACTATAAAATATTTATATTCAGAATCAACTTTGAGAGTATCCCATTAATTTTCACTTAAATCCCATCTATTTAAGGATAATTATGCATTGCAATGTACCCTATTCCACTTCTACAACAACATACCACTTAGAACTTTTTTTCTTTGTACTGAAATTAAATATTCTGATACAATCCCCCCCCCCCTTTTTTTTTTAAGGTTGACATTTTGTTCCTTCAAACTTTCTCATTGCTCAAATTTTTTGGAAAAAAAAAAAAAAAAAAAAAAAGATTTACTGGTAAAAGTAGCAAACCTTTGTTATTCATACTAATATTATACTCTGTTTGCCTGGGATTTCCAAATCATATAGGATCTTAATCATGAAAGAATGTCCAGTGGCACCATTTGATGTCAGACAGCCCCAGACATGAGTGCATATCCCATTTTCTTCTTCAGAAGACATTCAGTATGGTCAACATAAATAAAATTTCCTATTTAGACAGCATCACTGACCAAGTGCAAACAGAAATGTTATCTTCCACATGTGTTACATGTGTTAACTTGTACTTCTCAAATATAAGTGGATTTTGGAACGTAATCACTTTCTTTTGCCACAGCAACACATATTCTTGTTTAATTTGTGGCCCCAATGCAGTCTTACATTCTTGTTGGCAGCTCTAATGCCTAGACAGATAATTTAATTTCATATTTGTACACATTTTATTTAAGCTTCGTAATTGTGACATTTCATACTTTGTTTTTATTGATGATTTCAGATCAGTTTTCTATTTTCTCAAGATCACACTAATTTGTGATCTTCTAGAGAACTTATAACCCCTCCTATCTTGATGCCATCTGTACAAATTATTGTATATCAACATCTAATTCAGTAATGAAAATATTATACAGAATCAGTCATAGAACAAACCCTGGAAGGACTTCACTTGAAATCTTTCCAATAGATAGTGAATCAATAAAAAATACCAAGTGTAGGTTTTCATCCAACTGTACACCAAATTTATACAGATAAAACATGAACCATATTTCTTGAGGATGCTCATGGGAATATTATTGTAGATGAATTTGCTTCTCCCTCATTCATTATCTTGTTTATTTGCTTCATTATCTTGTATATTTGCTTCTCCCTCATTCATTATCTGGATTGATATGAGATAGTATGTTCTTGTCAAATGAACAGTAGGTGCTTTTTACCTCTTCAGTGACTTCTAGCTATTTAATAACATAGACCTTGTGATGAAAATATTTGGGTTACTAACTTAGGGTTTTTTTGTTTGTTTGTTTTTGTTTTTTAATAAAAAATCTTTCATTTTTTTGTTGCTTTTGTTGTTTTCCCTTCCCTCTCATTTTCAGCATTATTTTCTTTCATACAGAAGTTCTCAAGTATGATCACAGGTTAAGATTATTTTGACATTTTTAATGTAGTGCTCCTTTCTTTGGTTACTCAGTTGATAAAACACTGCAGACTTGAACAGTTATTCTTCAAAATTTTCTTTTCATATTTTGGCCTACAATACTATTTCTGTGCTAGGATTGGCATTTTTATGTGTTTGATCATGATTAATTCTGTGAAGACTGAAGAAATTTCTACTTATACGCTCTTTGTTTAAATCATAATTTGTTTTCTTTCCCATAAGCAATTAACCTATATATTTCACTTTGTTGTATAATAATTTATAAAAAATTCTTTTTATCTTTTCCTTCCCTTGAAATAAAGTTCATTTTGTCCCTTAGTCTTTCTAATTTAATCCCTTTTCTGTAGACATACATTACATAACTATCCACTATGGAACAATGACTTATGAAGAGTCACATATTATAAATGTAATGAAAGCCACATTGTTTAACTGAACTTACTATTTGAGTAAGAAGATGTGTCTGAGAAAATAAAGAATAGATTCAAGGAGAATGGGAAAAAAATAAAAATCACAGTAACTGGCAGATGAACCTACAGCCAAGAAAATCTGTTATCTATAATGGTAACCAGGATTCTGAAATCTTATTATTCCTCCACTATGATCAAATATTTGTGAAACTTATCATCAAATATCAGTAAGTCCCCTTTCGTGCTTCTCCATGCAACTGATGAACACACACCACTACTTTACTCTTTTAAGGAACATATGTTTCTGTGGTGGATGGAAAGATTACCTTACTGGTAACTTGTTACATAACTTGTGGTAGTGGTATCTCTGCTAAATTTCATAGACAGGTGTGGTCTCATTCTGCCTATGCCTACGCTTCATGTGTGAAACCATCTCAACACAGCACGTATCACTAAATTGTATGTTAAGAAGTAGTGATAAAATTGGGTATATTGGCTCAGTGCTTTGTTCACTGCTCATTGAGCTTCAAGTGTAAAACAAATAGAGCTTGGATATGTGTGTAAAGGCTTAGACACGCATCTATAATAGTGTAGATGTCTGTTTTTTTTTTTTTTTTTTTTCTTGTGAATTTTCAGACATGTTTTTCAATTACTAAACAATTGAAATGTCAGTATTTATGTTTTCTTCAGAGTACATGCTTTGATTGATCAAGAACAGAGAGAGAGAATAACCTGTATTCAGGAATCCTGTATGTTGGTTTGGGTTTGCACATAATAAAATATTTATCAATTTAATGTATGTTTTACATACACAAATTCTTGAAATGCAGTAAAAGTATGTTTGGTCTCAGTATTTTATTTTATTTTATTTTATTTTATTTTATTTTATTTTATTTTATTTTATTTTATTTTATTTTATTTTTAATCTGGCCTGAAAATGAATATTTTCCTTTGGATGGATTACAATTTCTCCTCCAAATAAGTAACTGCCAGACCACTTCATCTCAGAGCTTAGCAAAACTGAACTCATTATAATTTGCCTGCCTGCTTAAATCTATTTTATCGAGGGAGAATATGGGAGAAATATTCTTTGTGCATGCTGCAATGTATAATGAAATATTCTATTTTCTGTCCCCCATCCCCCTTTGATCTATAAAACTTCAGCACATTACCCTTCCCAAAGAGTCAATGTATTTTAGCACCTGAACAATCCATCTATTTGTGATATTTTAAAGGCTTCAGGAAGCCAAACACATTATTCTATCTAATATTTTATCTGTTACATGACTTTATGGCCCTAGAAATATATACATACAGACACATTTTAAAGATGAAAATTTAAAGCTGTGTATTTTTCAATAAGAAAACTAAATTTTTTTATTCCTTTCAAAGTTAGTCAGTTGTATGAATGTAGATTTTAAATACAAGGCAGACAGAAATAATGTTTTGATTTTACAGAAGAAGAGCATTAGTCACACAGTGGAAAATACATTTCATATCTTTTTCCTTAATCAGCTATGCTGGAACATAAATAGCTGTGTTCTTTGAGAAAACTGCTTCAATTATCAGCTGTTCTTGCTACTGCTTTTCCTCATATTGCTGTTTACAGCCATTGATATTGTCTGCCACTACATAAGCACATGATGGTGTGCAATACAAAATGTACTTTCCTTTCCCATTGGTAAACAAACATGCAGGAGTTAGGCAATTCTAAATGTTCAGAGTTTCTATGGCTTTGCACAGGATTCAATTTCAGTGGTAGGTGAATTCATTGTGAATAGGAATGAAGAGGAAGAAAAGCAATAAAGATCCTGAACACTTATATCAGAATTTTGCTCAGCATATCTTGAGAAAAAAATAAAAAATAAAAAAATACAGGAAAGATTAAGTTCCTTTATCCTAATTCATACCATTTTTCAAATTCATAATAAAAATAAAAAGTATATATATATATTTAAATATGCAGACATACAGTGCGGGGTTTTTTATTCGGTTGGTTGGTTTTTGTATGGCTGCTTGATTGTTTTTTTGGCTATGGCTTTAATCTTCCCTCCAACTTAATTTATGCTGTTTTTCTAATCATATAACACAAAGCTATAACTTCTACAAATGTTCAGTCAGTAACAATGCATGGAGAATTACACTTTTTGATGATATTCTTTTGTTTCTTTGAGAATGGAAGGTCTATTAAAATGCTATTTATTTTTTAAACAATCAAATAGAGAAAGAAACGCTTGATTAATTATGAGGTTAGTCTCAACAAACATTAACATTGCATTTATACTGTACTTTTCAAAATAAAGTTATTTTACATGAAACCACACAGTCTGGCAAATGTTGCATCTAGATTGAAAAAAAAAAAAAAAAAAGCTATAAAATAAAATTGTATGTCCGCTATCATAATGTTGTATGCAATTATTCACTGAAGCTTTTAAATAATTTACTTTGAGTGAGTTTTCAGCCTATACTTGTTCTAATTCAGTTGTCCTAATGAATACATTTGTTAAATTATTTTCTGGCAGGAGAACAAGTCTCGAAAAAGAACCAGAGGACTCTTCAAACTTCAGAATAGAAGTATCTTAAACCACATAGTGTAAGAATTTTTCTAATTCAATCACACAAATCAAAAGACCTATAATTTTATGTCCGAATTCCCAGATTGGAATGTTATTTATTGCAGATAAATCACTAATGGCTTAAAATATGCTAAACCAAAGGATTTGTTACATTGCTTTTATTATACTTATATACATATATGAAAAAATTACATAGCAAAGATTTTATAGATTTTAAAGATGCTATAGATTTTCTAAATTCAAAAAATAGCTATCTCTAATGTATTTTGTGGGGGTTGGAAGGACAGAATAAACCAGAAGTTATTGTAAAATATATATTGCCTTGTTTGTGACTTAACAAAGCTGAAGAAGTGCTAGAGGTAGATGACTAGATGATTTAGATGATCTATTACATGTGTTTTCTGAGGCACAAAACCCTACATTTGTGATTCTGCCCTGGTTTCAGCTAGGCCAGAGTTAATTTTCTCCTAATAGCTGGTATGGTGCTGTGTTTGGGATTTAGGATGAGAATAATGCTGATAACACACTGATGTTTTAATTGTTGCAGAGCAGTGCTTACACTAAGTTAAGGACTTTTCTCACACTGTCCGGTCAATGAGCAGGCTGGAGGTGCAGCAATTTTTTTTTTTTCTGATTCTCTCCCCCATCCCACAGTGGGTGGTGGGGAGAGTGAGCGAATGACTGTGTGGTACTTAGCTGGCAGCTGGGTTAAACCACACAGATTCTTGCATTTTATCATTTTATATTCAAACACTTGCCTGAGGAAGCCAAAATCAGTTACAGTCAGTAGCTTTTGCATTTATGTATCCTGGTTGCATATGATATATCTTCGCTTCTTTGAATCAGCTCTCTTTCAGCAAGGAATATCTATCCATCTGTCTGTCTGTTGTCTGTCTGTCTATCTATCTATCTATTTATCTATCAGGACTATGGATGGAAGTTGAATGCTAGGACAAATGTACTGCCATCAAATGTCATGATGGGATTCTGACAGGAAAAAAAATTATATACAACAGAGTCCTATGCCTGTGCATGTCCCCCATTTCAGCTTAAACTAAATCATATGAAAATTTATGATTTTGATTTTATTTACATTAACCTGTTTTTAATGAATATGCTGCTTCTTAAGGCAGCAAATCATTTCCTTCAATGAAGTAGTACTAACAGTACTATAATATTAGAGTAGATAAACTTTAAAGAATATGATAGACTAACTAAGCTTTAACTTCCTCTTATCTTTTTAGCTAACTTAAAACCAGTTCACATAGAATATATTTCAGAATTTTCCAGAAATAGAAATTGTTGAACCAGAAATGAATTCATACACACACAAAAGTTATTATGATATGTATTTTCTCTTAGCAACAGCTTGAGGCTAATTTTGTATCATGAATGGAAAAATCTTAATAGGAATGTAATTATAGATTTATTAACCATCCACATCAATATGTTATTGAGTGAATGATAACAAAAACAGACATCAGACAGAATAGGGTTTAAAATATTCTCAGAAAGCTTTCTTTAATCATTATGAAATCCTGAAATAAGAAGAAGACTAATACACACACAAAACAAACAAACAAACAAACAAAACCCCACTGAAATATGAATATACAACACAGCAACACAGCAACTACTGAATTTCCTAATACAGTACAGAAAATCTCTATGAGGAGAGAAAGGGAAAAAATATATATATTTAAGTTAAACTCTTCCTACTCTCTTCACTTTGTAAAAGGAAACGGGAATATTTCAACCGCTTCTACCAATGAACCATGAATTTTCTAAATTCCTTGACTTGATGCATCTTTCTTGGGATGACCTGTTGTTACACTCCATTACAAAAGAACATTGTGTTTCTTTGCATAATGCAGCATGCTGACACAACAGTGAACAATATATCATTCTGATGACCCCTCGGGATTGAGAATTTTGAGAAGCTGTGGTTCACTAATACCAGGATTTAAATAAAACTTTATTTATTTTATTAACCTTTAGAGTGCCGTGGTTTGTTATATGATATTAATGTAAATTAAATATTCTACATGAATTTCCCACATTTCTTTCTTTCTTGCACAATGTGCAAATTGCCATGTAGAACCACATGAATAGAAATTAATCTGTGATAATGTGTTAAACAAATCCTGAATTTGAAATGTCAATCTTTTTGTATTTTGAACTTCTGTGCTTTTGTGTAGTGATGATTAAGGGACTGGAGCATCTGCTTCTCAGTCTCCTCAAGTTTTCTAGCTGTCTGCATGTGGACGTACCCAGGGAGATGACATTAAAACTTCACTGTTTTCTGCAGTGTAGGACCAACCACCTCAATGTATGTGCTAATTCTCTTGTTCTGCTAACATTCTTAGTCCTAATTCTCAGTCATCTTCAGACAGCCACAATTGTCATCTCTGGATTTTTTCTCATTTTATCTACTTACCTATTGAGTGTCTAATCTCTTGAAGGTGTGCCAGAGAGTATTGAGAGTTTGACTTGGAAAATTCATTATTATATTTTTCATGTTTTGGTTAATTACATTAGATTTGTAATATTGAATAATATTTTTGAAGGGAAATAAAGCAACAACACTAGAGACCACATAAGAAACAGCAGAAACCATTCTGAAACACTTATAAATATTTTTTAATGACTAGATCTAAGATTTAAATTTTGAAGTTTGCAGGAAAGATTGGAAGAATGTCTAACAACAAAGACACTTCACTAGTACTACATGAAACAAAGTTCTAATTAGAAGCGTGTGTTCCAATATGGCCAATGTGAAGTCATATGTCTAGCGTTCACTTAATTTTGGTGTTTTCCAATAAAGATGAAAATCCAATTAAAAATCCATCAGAATAAAAGATTGTCGAAGATCTAGGCATTATGTTCCTTAATGGCTTACTATTGTTTCTTCCAAAATTATAGCTTCTCATTTTCTCACTTATAGCCCGGAATTTGCTAGTAGTATTTTGGTCTTGAAAACAATGAGCACTTGTTAATGCTGATTGCCAGACATTAGAATATAATTTTCCTAATGTTTTAGAATATAAAAATCTGATGCTGAGTGAAGGTTTTATTATTATTATTATTAATTTATTATTATTATTATTTGTTTGATTGATTGTGTTTGTTTGTCTTAAGGCTGCTGAATTATTTTACTTGGCTAAAGAATTGTGTTGCTAACACTAACAAATCTTCATGACATAAGATTTAGGCATAATTGGTAATACTTCAGGTTAACTTGTATCAGGGCTTATTCACTAGAAAATAAACCTATATTAATATATGTAATACATAATCTACAGCATATAATATACAATACATATTAACTATAATATATAATAAACCTATATAATATAAATATTTTAATACAATATATTTTTTTCAATCTTTCTTTTTGGCTACATTCCAAGGTGGTGAAAACTAAGTATATTACAATAAATTCTAGAATTTTCCCCTTTGTAATTGAATAAAATGTTATACAGATATTAGAAATAAGTAGAAATATGATAGTTGTAACATTTAGGAAAACTACTCTATGACATATAAATTATGTAAGTATTGCCAGCCTGTAAAAAGCATAATAATCATGTACTGAATCAGTTTATTTAGAATCATAAATCCAAAGTTTAAATTATCTTTGACTTCTGTCACAAACTAAGGCAGAGTTTGAGGGAACATATATATATATATACATAAAATATCAGTATATAAGGGCAGAGGAATTGAGAATCATATATATATATATTTTACAATATGAGGATTAAATATTTATTCATCTGTTTGTATTAACTTTTTAGTAAAAAATTCCAAAATATTTTACAATGCTATGTAAAAATCTTCTGCTAATAAACACAAAGAGAAATGCAAGGATAAAAATAAGGGTATTGTTGTTAAGCAACAATAAATAAATAAATAAATAAATAAATAAATAAATAAATAAATAAGCAGTCTTAAAATTATCAAAGGTAATTAATATTTCTGTAGCTGGAACAGTCTAAGGATATATCACATAAAAGATGTAAGGTTTAAATAATTGGTAATACATTTTCACAGGAACTTTTCAGAAGAGAATACTTCTAAGAACATGAAAGTAAACCAGGAACCAAGTAATAGTAACACAATAAAACCCACTAAGTATATGCAACTTAAAGTAAAACTGTGCAATGTAAGTGCTTTTAAATGATGTTTACGTTCCAGATTTTAGATCATTTTAAAAAGATAGTTGTCATCTTACAGACAGAGAAAAGTGAAGTGTTCCCTGAGGAACATAATAAATAATCCTCAAAAATCAAGTTTCCTTATCTTAAACCAAATTTTATTGCAGTTATCTAAAATAAGATGTGATGCAGAGCTTTCTCAAGGACACTGCCAGCAGACTCCTTGCCTCAGCATACTTTTCCATTGCAAGAATGTACAAATGACAGAGAAGAATGAGGCTTGTTTTAGAACAATATGATATCATAGCTATCAGCTATCAGTGAACTATTAATTTGAAATTAATGATTGAACCATTAGGCCATCAGATTGATTGTTTGTTTTTGTTGTTCATGAGGAATGAATGCAGTATGATTCAAAGATGAATACATGGACCAGGATGACAACAAAAGATGATCTACTCATTTGCATTGAAATCCATGTTTAGTGAAGAACACTTGAAGAATTAGATTTGCATATTTTTCCCATTCTGAAGTGTGCTTTTCTTTCAGAATTGCTGCATTGCACAGTGCAATAAAGTACTAGAACACAATCTAGATGTCTCTGGTAAAAATTAGTTGCATGGAATGCCTTACTTCTAAAAAGACATTTTTCAGCACGGAATAGCACGGAAGTGCTAAATGATACATCCTTGCATAAGAAGGAAAAGTCAAATCTTACAGTCAGATTGAAGGTTTATTTGCTCATTTAATCTCTCTCTGATAGGGTTTAGGGAAAATGCTTAGGAAATTAGGCAGGTTCTTTTCAATCTTACAAGCTGCTTATGAGGTAGAGGTCTACAAACAGAAGATATCAATGAGCTTGTGAACAAATGACAGAGCAGATTCTGAAGTTAAATCAAAGTTATACTAAGTTCAAATATGGTAAATTTAGGCATTGAAAAAGGATGGTTAAAATAGATATCTTGGAAACAGTGGCTTTTCTGCAAGACATTATAAATAGTTACATGGAAGTATTTCAGAAAGGAATTAGTATCTATATTTTATTATCAATCAAATGAAACAATATAATAGATTTTTTAATAAATAAAACATATTTAGGGATGTTACAAATTAGTACTGGAGTGACATATTCAATCTCTCCCTGCAAAATCTTTTAAAAAGAGAAATGCAAACAAATGTGTGTCAGCTGGCAGTACCTAAGAAATTTAAAAATAAAATCTTGTATCAGCCTAAAAAGAATCTCTCTAATCAGAAATGCTTACAAAGAGGAATATTAGAGATTAAATTACATAATTTATGAATTAGAATCAGTAATACTAATTAACATATGCACTTTAATAAATTTATTTTAGGACTAAAATATATGAAACCAAAGCTTTTATTGTCTTTCTTTCTTTCTTTCTTTCTTTCTTTCTTTCTTTCTTTCTTTCTTTCTTTCTTTCTTTCTTTCTTTCTTTCTTTCTTTCTTTCTTTC
>CM021700.1:76122867-76217390 GCA_011074415.1 Stictonetta naevosa | reverse complement strand
AGGAAAGGAAAGGATAGGAAAGGAAAGGAAAGGAAAGGAAAGGAAAGGAAAGGAAAGGAAAGGAAAGGAAAGGAAAGAAAAGAAAAGAAAAGAAAAGAAAAGAAAAGAAAAGAAAAGAAAAGAAAAGAAAAGAAAAGAAAGGAAAAGAAAAGAAAAGAAAAGAAAAGAAAAGAAAAGAAAAGAAAAGAAAAGAAAAGAAAAGAAAAGAAAAGAAAAGAAAAGAAAAGAAAAGAAAAGAAAAGAAAAGAAAAAAGAAAAGAAAAGAAAAGTAGGCTGTATTCCCCATGCCTCTTCCAAGTGAACAAGACTTACCATTTCAAAGAAAATGGTCCATTAACAAGGAAACATCCTAATTCAGAAATATACACAGTGGGTAATGTGCTAATAGCAACATTATCAACTGATAACATGGTGCAGTTAATGTATCTCAGCAAGAGTTGACTTTACCACAGGTCATTGTTTCCTTTTAAAACAGCACAAGATCTTGAGAAAAATCTCTCAATATCTCACTGTGGGGATTTAATAAACATCAGTCACCACAGTGCAGACACAGGGAGGAAAAAAAGGTACTTTAAAAATCTTCTTTTCCATATTGTTTTATAGCACCTGGTTTAATTAATTAGCTCCTTTAAGTAGTATATATCTTCCTGGGTTCACTGACTTTTGATGGACACATTTAAAAAAAAAAAAAAATCACCTCAGCAAATAGCAAAATTCCTTAAGCAATAGGGGTTAATAGATATATATACATATATGTATATATACATGTATATAATATATACATGTATATATATCTTATAGAAACATCAAATAGGACATTTTTCTTTGTATTTGAGTACCAAGAGGTCAGTAAGAACTGATGAGCAGACAAAATCCTTCATCAATATCTGCATCTCTGAATCCACAGTATCTTTATTCTGGGTTTGTATTTCCAAGTTAGTCCTGGACTGTTACAATTTTGTGTTTTCTTGAATCCCAGCTAAATTCATATTTGGAGTTATATTTGCTACTTGGGAGTATTTCATCATGATGGTCTTTTCCAACCTAAATTATTCTATGATTTTAGGACAAAAAAAAAAAAAAAAAAAAAAATTCTTCCTGGCCAAATAATTCAAAAAACAAAACAAAACAAAACAATTAGGCAAAATGAATTTCCACTATATGGCAGAGTTGGGAAACAAATAGAAATACCAGTTACATATTAAAAATGGCTAAACCTCTGAAAATATAAATAAGGCTTGTTACATACCCCTCAGGCAATTGATTTCACTGACAAGTAGGCCTATATTTGTGAAAATACTAGTAGCTGCTCAGCTTCATGTTTTCATCACATGTATCACTAATAACATAGTGCTCTGTCTTCATTAACATAATAGTTAGCATACAAGTATGAAATGTGGCATTTCTCCAAAATTTATAATTGGGCTTAATTTTATCAAAAATTTGCTTAAGCTTATATTAGAATTTAATTCTACATACCATAATTCTTCTTACATGTAAGAGGCCATACAAAGATTTTGAATAAGTATATTGTTTTACCTGAACCTGAAACTTTACCTGAATTAGTACTTGAGCCTTCAACCTATTCTTTTATCATCCTCCAGCCATCCTCCTCATGCTTATTTCCTTCCTCATGGATTCTAGAGCTATTTTACCAGTTTATCTAACATAATAGTAAGTGTTTTCTCTTTGTCTTTCTTCCTTGACTGGACATATTTTACCTTGCACTATTCTGTAGGGATGGGAGGAAGTGACTTATTGTGCTTTTTTGAAAACTACTTCAAAAAAATAATTTTTTTTTTTTTTTTTTTTGGTCTCTGAGCTACTAAAAGATCAGATAATTGTCCTAATATGAGTCTTCTTGTGGTAGAAAGGAAGTAAAGTTCAAAATGTTTCAGTTGTTTCTTTATATGTCTACTTTCTTTAAGCAAGAATTGAAAGCAGTAAATATATACCTTTATCTCAAAGGAATTATCTAATGGGTTAAAATTTCAAGATAGCTAGACAGTATTTGTTAACTTTAGAAGAAAACTACTTTCAATAAGGAAATGCTGCTTATAAATTGTGACTATATGTGAACTCCTAACACCTACAAGGGTAAGACTGATTATTTATATATAAGCAATATAAAATGAGGGAATTGGAAACAAAAGGACTGTAAACACTGGAGTGTGATATCTAAAGTAAAATTTATGTACAATTTATGTTGAGGGTTAAAGACAGCCAACAGCCATACAATCTCTACCTAAGTAATTAGGCTTCTAAAAGATTAAGCTTATAAACTATCCTAAATTAAAATATGTTTTCATAGAACTGAACCGCATATTTCAGCAGCAACTTCATGCATTCAGCATTTCATTTGGGTTCATGAACTAAATATCTTATGCCACATTCTTAGACTCCTTCTGAAAAGGATCTCTCCAGTATTGGTTTGTGCAATAAAGTTACTCTTCACAACTAGAAGCTTCCAATAGCCGTGGGGATTGTACTACAACTGTACGCATGGTGTAGGTCAATATGTTTAACTGGAGTCAGCTGCACCTACCTTAGTATGCCAGATGTAAACCAGCTCTGACAGAAAGACTATAACTGGGTTAACATAAACCAGAAACTATACTTGTATATCTTGAAGAATTATAAGATACATTGATGCCTTTTCAGGACTGTGATACATGCATACAAATGTGATTCATTGCTCAGACACAGAAGAGGAATCTGAGCTGTGTAGCACTGTGCTGATGCTTCACAGTAGTAGATTAGTTGGTCACTGACAATAAATTCTCATTAAATCTACATGTTCTGGATATAACGATTATAAACAAATAACAGGTTTGCTCGCTAACTTACTTTTTTCAGTTTTCCTCTTTTTTACAGAAATTCATTAACAGCATATTACCATACTACATATTTTAATAATATAGCATGGGACCTCCCAATGCATATGGATTTTATATTCCAGTTGCAATAAATGCTGTTACACATGATTTTTTAATTATAGTTATTATTTTACATGATTTATATGAACATAACTTTGTTTCAAATATTTTAATGTATAATTAATAAAATAATGGGACATTAGTAAATACTTTGATATGCTTAGTGTTGAGGAACTATTATAATTGATTTCTTTCAAAGTATTCGTGATTTTAATGAACCTGGAAATGTGAGGAGCTTGATTTCTGCATCTCTTTCAAAAGTAGTAAATTCACATTTGATCACCGAACTATGCATTTTTACTCGTAGTAATAAACTAGAAAATATTTTCAAGCTTTGGGATTTTTTCCCTTGCACTTCAAGAATAAAAGGTTTTCAGACAAATATTTTTTTAATGAATCTTTCCTTCATTTTAAAATAGCGTGAAACGGTGAAAAGAATGCTTAAATGACTGGGTTGTTTTTGAATGGTGAAGGCAACTATGATTTCACGTATTTAGTCACCTATATAGCTCTTCAGTAAATAGCCACATACAAGCTAATCAGATGATGAGAAAGTATGTGCTTTTGGACAGAGAGATGACACTAAAAGCAGTATGCAGAGTTCTGCCCTCTCAGGAGAAGCCTAATTCTACTCTACACATAAGTGGTAATTTTCTTTCACTTTTTCTTGTAATTTCATTTTAAATTGGTTGAAATTAAACAATAGGTTCAGAGAGTTATTAGACAGCTAGGCAGATTGAATAAAATACTTTTCCTTAGTAAAAGTATTTCCTTAGCCTGAGAAAATGCCTTCAGCTTTGCACACTGTCACATCCCTATTAAACTAGGAATGACTTTTACAGGTGATATGTATAAGAATAAAAACTTTTTGAGGTTATAGGAAAATTTAAAAGGATATCTAAGCATATTGGCAATGGCAAGTGACACTACCATAAAGATTAAGGCCATAACTGATTTCACAATAAATAAATAAATAAACAAAATGTGAATTGTGGTATATTTTTCATTGCTGTCATCACTGTTGTTCTGAAATGAGAAAATATCATGCTTCTTTACGGCAGCCTTTAGAATTAGAATTTTGTTCAGCTGGAAAGAATTAGATGTTTGAATTACTATGGTAAATTTAATTATTTATGGTTGTGATGTGTCTGTATTAGGTTAATATTTAATACAAGTTTGAGAAAAATAAATAAATAAATAAAAAAGGAGACTCTAGAAAGACTAAATTGGATTTGCCACAAGTGAAAAGAGTAACTTTCTAAAAAAGGGTAACTTTTGGAGGATCTGAAATTTTAAAAATGCTGTATGTCTACATCAGATTATAGATTGCATTTGTCATTTTGGTCACTGTGGGAGAACACATGAAGCAGTGAAATTATGCAAGACAAATATTAAACATCTTGTCTTGTGAAGAGGTGAGGGACAGGAAACGTGTTCTTAAGCATGAAAAGCCAACTCAAAAAAAATGTAAATGGGATCATTCTACAAATTAACACACAGAATTCATTGTGCTGTATACATTATACTTCACGTTATATATTACCGTGATGCTTCTGTTTTATGTGTATTTTCAACACTTCAAAACTAGACTTTAATACTAAGTTCTGGAAATGCTGTTATCACTTGTTCAACAATTATACTTCAGAAGTAACTGTACAATTCTGGGAGAGCCAGTTACTTAAATGGGGCCAATGGACAGAATTGTAGGTTCTATTTATGCAGAAGTACACTGTACGCAAGACTAGTACTGCTGCTTTGAAACTTTCATGTATAAATTTATCTTGATATTACGGTATGTAAACTTAAGAGGTCCTATAGCTAAAAAGAAGGTTATATATGTAAAACTATGTAAAAAAAAATAAAAAATAAAAAGGAAATAAACTAATACATAGTTTCAACGAAAAGCGTTCTAGGTTAATCGCTTTTTCAAGTGAAAAATTAACTCTCATAAGTGGATGCTGATAATTAAGACTGTCACCTATGCAGTTGCTATCTGATATAAAAGTGGCTTATCTGTGGCTCTTTGCTTTCTGCCCTACAAAGAGATCAGGAGAGAGCTATAATGGTAGCTTTTGAAAACAAATATGTCCTACAAACATTTTTATTTTCCTTAATTATTTCTGGAATATCAAAATTGTGGATGAGCCTAAGAGTTATCTGAAATAAATTCTGCATCATTGGAGTTGTAAGTAGGTGTATGAAATGAATGTAGAAGATACATACTTAGTTTTTGGCTGTATACTGTTGGATAAAAGGACGATGTATGTTAGCTGTGTACAGAGGTCCTTAGAGAAGTAGCATTGTTAATTGATTGAATAATTGAATGTTTTCAAAAACACTTCAATTGGAACATCTTTTCTCAGATCTCCTGTAGATAATAATCCATTTTAAATTTTAAAATAAAGTTAGCAAACACAGGAGAAATATACAGTTTCATGACCTGGCCAGTTTGTAAATGGAACAGTAGGTTTTATGCTACTGGAGTTGTATGCTATCAGGATGGACTGCCTTATTTTGATCTTGAAATGTCAATCTATCAAAACTACGCTTTGATATGTATCAAAAATCTCTGCAAGTTATGTATCATCTTGTTTGAGCTAGCTTTTTATTTATTTACTTACTAATTTAAGGGGAAAGTGATTAACACCTTTTTAAAACTGATAGGAACCCCCAAAACTGAAGTGCTCCAACTTTAGGGTTGTCATCTACTGACTCACTAGTGAGCCTAGGATCATAAATTAAGTCCTAATATCAAGTATAAACTTCAGTATGTGTTTGCATGTTGGATAGTAGATACCCAAATATTGATGTTACTGGTTGCACTACAACATTGTAAGCAAAGTGTCAACATGATGTTTTATTTAGTAAGCTCAGGTTATATTTGTAAATATAAACACTGGAGCACAGGTGACCGTTTTGGTGACCCAGATCTCTTCAAGGACAAAGCTACTTAAAGTTTTATGGCACAAATCCACCAAGAAAAAGGTACCATATAAATGTGTGTTATCTTTAAAATATTTTCTCCTGAAAATATATAAAAATCAGAATTAATTGACTTTGTTAAAAAATATGCATTTCATCATTTTGTTCTTTTTTTAATTATAATATGTTTCACAAGGTTTCGTTATCATTCAGTGATTTTCTCTAAGGATGGGAAGAATTGTTCAATTTTTATGCTAAATAATGGAATCCTTCCTAAATAATGAGAAGCTTCATGACATTTCTAAGTAGGATTGTAGCCTCACATAATCATAGGCTTATCATAGAATGACTTAGGTTGGAAGGAACCTGAAAGATTATCTAGTTCCACCCCCTCTGCCATGGGTAGGGTTGCCACCCACTAGACCACATTGCCCAAAGCCCCATCCAACCTGACCTTGAACACTTCCAGGGATGGGGCATCCACAACTTCTTTGGGCAATCTGTTAATAATAACATACTATGGGAAAATCTGAACAGGAGTGCACTGATTTTGAAGTAAGCACTAAACAGGGATACTCTGCCATCATGGCATAAATGTTTGGTTTATAGATGCTAACAGGTTCAAGCTGTAAAAACATGTTGTCCTTGCTGCTTCTTCTGGCTCTAGACACGATGTAGATATAATAACAAATACAGCAGATTTGCAGGTTTTAAGCATTATTAAATAATCTCTAATGTTATTTGAAAATCCCATTACTTTCCATAGTATCCAGGAGTATATCAGTAAAGAATATTTTCTACCACTTGTTTCCACCATGTTATAAATAATCAGACAGGAAAATCTGACACTTTCAATGCACGTCTTTCCTATTTCCTCTTCATATTTATACATACCCTCTCATTTTGCTTTTCCTGAGCTGCCCCTGTACAGTTGGCTCCCGTTCCAAAAGTTTTCTTCATCCTAGTCTTATCCACCTATTCCACTTTCCTCTGACTTCATGTTGCCTGTATTCCTTATAAGCAATTATGACATTGTATTATAAAACTTTTTCCTCATAGAATCATAAATTCATTCAGGTTGGAAAATACTTCTAAGATTATATGGTCCAACCTTTAACATAGTACTAAATTCTACTACTAAACCATGTTACTAAATTCTAAGTCTACATGTTTCTTGAAGACATCCAGGGATGGTGACTCAACCACTTCCCTTGCAGCTTATTCCAATGCTGCACAACTCTTTCAGTAAAGAAATAACTCTAACCTAAACCTCCCCTGGTGCAGCTTGAGGCCATTTACCCTCTTTTTATCACTTAGTGCTTGGGAGAAGAACCTGATCCCTACCTTGCTATAGCCACATTTATGGTAATTGTACAGTGTGGTAAGGCCTTCCCTGCATCTCCTTTTTTTTTTTTTTTTTTTTTTTTTTTTTTCTGGGTTAAGCAATTCCAGTTTCCTCAGCCACTCCTTGTAAGACTCATTTTCTAGACCTTTCACTAGCTTCGTTGTCCTTCTTTGGACAGGCTCCTGCACCTTGATATCACTCTTGTAGTCAGGGGCCCAAAACTGAACACAATATTCAAGGTGTGGCCTCACTAGAGCCAAGTAATGAGGGACAATCACTTCCCTCATCCTGCTGGTCATGATTTCTTTTATACAAACCAGGATGCTATTGACCTTCTTGGCCACCTGAGCACACAGCTGGTTCATATTCAGTTGGCTATCAACCAATACCCCCAGGTCCATTTCTGCTGGGCAGCTTTCACTTTTCCTCAGCCTGTAGCATTGCATGGGGTTGTTGTGCCCCAAGTGCAGGACCCAGAACTTAGCCTTGTTGAACTTCATACAGTTGGCCTTAGCCCATTGGTCTATCTATTGGTCCAGTCTATTCAGATCCCTCGGCAGAACCCTCCTACCCTCAAGCAGATCAATACTCACTCCTAACTTTGTGTCATCTGCAAAGTTATTGAGGGTTCACTTGGTCCTCTCATCCAGATTGTTTACAAAGATATTGAAGAGCACTGGCCCCAGTACTGAGTCCTGGGGGACACCACTAGTGACTAGGCTCCAGCTGCATTTAACTCCATTCACCAGAACTCTATGGGCTCTGCCACACAGCCAGTTTTCAAGACAACAAAGGATACATCCAGGCCATGAGCAGCCAGCTTCTTCAGGAGAATGCGGTGGGGAAGTGTCAAAAGCCTTACTGAAGTCTAGGTAGACCACATCCACAGCCTTTCCCTCATCAATTGAGCATGTCACCTTGTCATAGAAAGAGACTGGGTCTGTCAAGCAGGACCTGCTTTTGATAAACCCATGCTGACTGGGTCTGATCACCTGTTTCTTCCTGTAGGTGCTGTGTGACAGCACTCAAGATAATCTCCATGAGTTTCCCTGGCTCTAAGGTCAGACGGACAGGCCTGTAGTTTCCCAAATCCTCCTTCCATCTCTTCTTGTACATGAATGTCACATTTGCTAGCCACCTGTCAACTGGAACGTCCCCTGGTAGCCAGGATTGCAGATGAATGATGGAAGAGTCTTGGTGAGCACTTCTGCCAGTTTCCTCAGTACCCCATCTGGTCCCATAGACTTGCATATATTGAAGTGGAGTAGTAGGTGACTAACCATTTCCTTGTGGAGTATGAGAGCTTCATTCTGCTCCCTCTCCCTATCTACCGGCTCAGGGGGGCGAGTATCCAGAGGACAACTGGTCTTGATGCTAATGACTGAGGCAAAGAAGACATTAAGTACTTCATCCTTTTCCTCATTTCTTGTCACAGTGTTTTTCCCCATATACAGTACAGGATGGAGATTCTCCTTAGTCCTCCTTTACTTGCTTATGTATTTATAAAATACATTTTTTATTGTCTTTAACTGAAATATCTAGGTAGAGCTCAAATGGGGTTTGGCCCTTCTAATTTTGTCCCTGCATAGCCTCATGACATCTCTTAGTCCTCCTGAGTGAAGTTTACTATAAGTGGCTTTTATGTGATCCCTCTTAAAATAAACTCAGCCTGAAGACTGCTTCTGGTTTTAATATTTTTGTACATGAAAAACACAATCAGGCTATGAAGACAAATTGCATACATGCTAGGAGCAGACTTAGTAAAATAATTCAGGAAATACCCATCCATAACAGATGACAATGAAATAGAGGGTGTTATTAACATTTTACCAGGATAGTTATTAAGACTAACATATTTCAAATTTTCCATTAGCAGTCAGGATAACCAAAAACTTATCAAAAGAAAAACATAACATTTTTTTTTTTTTTTTTCACCAATGTATGAAAAGAAAGGGTGCTCTGTTGGTTCAATACTTAGGAAGGAAAGCAGCAAATTCAGGGGATACAGCTTTAGATATGTTCCCATGAGACTGAGTACACTATTGCATAGAGTTCTAGTGTTGACATTTTCAAGAGGTGAAAAAAAAAAAAATTGAACTAACAGGAAGAAATGTCAGAAATAACTGAAGACCAAAATAAAGACTCGTGGTAAAGTTGTACAGTATACTTCCACTGCACTTCGTACTAATCTGACTGAACTGCTACAGTTCTGCCTTATACCCCTTTTCCTTTCTGCTGTTACTGCCCTTCACTGTCTACTAGCAGCAACATTCATGTGAGTGTGCAGAAACCTGGCTCAGGGAACTATTCAGGTTAAGAATAATCACCTCTTTTCATGCCAGGTTATTTTTTTAAGCTCAGCTTCCTGTTCTGGCTCCCTGCAGGATGTACTAGGTAAGAAAGGAATAGGATCACATGACTGAAGAACACAAAGTCCAGATTAAAATTGGCATGGACTGCCAATGGAACTTGGAAACTGCATTTCAATCTGTTTTCTTTTGTTTAAAAATGAAGATTATTGCAATATAACCACAGAATCAATTACTTAATCAGAAGGAAATAGTAGAAGGCTAATCTGGACATGATAAGGATGGAATACTGGAGGTGAGAGCCAGATGAAATAACAGAAAAAAAAAAAAAAAAAAAAAGAGAGAGAGAGAGAGAGAAATAATTTTCAATGCTAAAGAATTTTAATAATTTAATATTGTTATTAATTTTTATATAGTATTACTCCATATTATATTATTATATATTAAGTATCTGAAAAAGAAATAAGACATCCTTACTAAAGACTACAGTTTAAAAATGAGGTTATTTTTATTATTTGAGGGGTATATTGGGGGAAAAATGAACAAACATTTACAATTAAATTACAATTAGAGGGATCAAATCAATATTAGAAACATACAATCCTAGAATATCCCAAGCTGGAAGAGACCCACAAGGACTGTCGAGTCCAACTCCTGGCTCCACACAGGTCTACCCAAAATTTCAGACCATATGACTAAGAGCATAGTCCAAACACTTCTTAAGCTCCAATAGGCTTGGTGCTGTGACTACATCCCTGGGGTGCCTGTTCCAGTGTGTGACCACCCTCTCAGTGAAGAACCTTTTCCTGATATCCAGCCTGAACCTCCCCTGTCACAGCTTGCGAGCTTTATTATTTACATTATTGTGAGCTTTATTATTTACAGAAGAGATATATTGTGGTTTTCCCAGTGGGAAAAGTAGAAATTGGAGTTAAACTTGCAGGTGTATATTGTAAGAGCACTTTGTCATAAACAATTAGAAAATAGCAAAAAAAGGCTTCCATATTAAACTAAATATTAAACAATATTAGCCAAATTAAAATATTAAGTATTTCATATAGAATATTCAAATATTAAATAAAAGGATTTAAATATTAAATAATTTTCTAAACATTAGACAAATTATTATAATAGAGTATTATATGAGAATAATTACAGAATAAATAGCTGAAACATTATTCTATAAAAGAATTTTTCTAAATAAATAATTATTTAAGATGCTTTGACAAAAAAATATAATAATAATAATAAAAATAAAAACATACAAGAATATTCTAGTTTCACAACTTGGCTACAGTTGGTTTTATCAAACAATTTACTTGTGTTCCTGGTACAAAAAGAACATGGCAGACCTAGAATAGGCACAGAGAGGGGAAAAAAGTATACTTAAACAAGGGAATTGAATGGCTTTTGTGTGTAATGTGATTATCTATAACAAACTAAGGAAAGACAACATGGGAGGAAGAAAATGCCTATAAAATTGGGATTTAGGCAAAGAACAAGGACAAGAAATGACTATTAACCATCTCTTTTAACGTTAGAAGAAAGCAATGAGTACAGTAACTGTGGTAAACAGAAAAAGGTAATATACACAATGTTAAGGCAAGCAGCAAAAGCGCTTCTCACAAGATGTTGTTAAAAACTCATATGGGTTAAAAAACTAGTTTGGATAAATTAAATAACTCTCATTAGATTTGTTGATATTTTTGTTCTTTAGCAAAGACATAGCTTATGGTTCAGAAGTTCCTGAAACATTCCTTACTGGAAACAGGAAGGACATGCTGAGAATTTATTGCTAGAAACTTGTTCCTTCTCTATCTTTTTTCCTGAGCATCCACAGTATTCATCATCATTAGACATATTTAATTAGAAGACCTTGCGTTTGACCCAGCAGATTTGTTTGTTTACTTTGCATTATAAATCTTTTACAAGTCTTGGACCTTGCACACCTTCTGATACAGATTTATTTTATATTGTAGTTTTTACACTTCTTGAGCAGAGTTCTATAAATACTTGTATATGAAAATGTTTGCCCAACATTTCACACAAAAGACAATACTGTATAGAATACACTTCGTGGAACACAGGTGAATGATTTGGCCTAACATACCACTATCTGTAAAATCAACAATTTTTGTACATTTGTAGGAGCATTGCCTTTTCATGGAGAAACAAAGAGCAGAACTCCAGCCAATGCCCTTCTTCCTTGTAACCCCAGAAAAAAACACTTATTTAGGAGTATATCCTTCAGAACCCAATGGAGATGATCTCTAGCATACAGTAAAAGGGAATTAAAAATAAATAAATAAAATCATTTAACCTTCCCAGAAAGTCACTCCTTATTTTCAGTAATATTCTATTTTCCTTTCTCATTTGAAATATACTACTATTTACCTATGCAAAAATAGCATATTATTTGTTCTAACACTCCAGGAGAACAAAATATGAGGTGTTTATTTATTTATTTATCTATTTATTTAATCAGTTGACAAGTTAATTGTTTTGCTTTTACCTCCAGGTATCTAGATGCTGTTAGATATTTTATATTTATATTTGTATTTATGGTGTAAGTACCATTGTGACTTCAGAAGGAATATACCTGAACTGTAAACATGTTTTTGTATTGTGTGATGCAATGTGAAATGTCACAATAGAGACATACATCATTGAGAATGTTTCTCTGCCTTTGAAGTACCTTTTGACAGGTTTTTTTAGAAAGGTGTGAACACTTCAAAATAAAAACTACCCTATGACCCCAAACTTAAGCTGGATTTCTTCTCAGATGCTCGTGTTTCATTCAGTTAATTCTTTTCAGCAAACATGAGTGAGGTCTAGTTACTCAAAAAGTATTCACACAAATACATACTACAAAAAAAAAAAAAAAAAAAAAAAGAGAGAGAGAGAGAGAGAGAAAGAAAACTTGTATGGTGGATGAAAGGTATGTTTAATTTCTGTAGAATTACAAGGCTTAGCAGAAACTATACACTGAATTTGCAGAAAGAAGAAAAACCTTCCTACAGAAGCAAACTCTGAAGTAGGACCTTCTCAGTGAATATACAGAAACAAGCCTGCAGGAACAGACAAGCATGCTCCTGAAGTTGTAAACTTGTTATTTAGCAAATCTGTTAAAGCCACATGTTACTCCAGACAGCTATTTATGTGAAGTAGGATTGCATATGGTGATGGAATTACTTGATTCATACCACCTAAAATCTACTTCTGAGTATAATAATAAAATTTAGTCAACCAGCACTGTCACTCTTTCTTGAGGCTATATTTATCAAAGTTGTTCAGCTTTAATAACTCAGAAAGTAGTGTGGTTTACTATCACGTATCCTCACTAGCTCTTTTCAGAGATACCGGTTTATATTTATCTAGCACTCCATACTAAGTGAAGGGTTAGGCTGATAAACTGCAGCAAGGACTATTTATCTTGTAAGACAGTGCTGCCAAAATATTATCCTAAGCTAATAAAACCTAATTTATCCCAAGACTCCCTTTTGAGATATTATGTACCAGGATTCACAAAATTAGTATTTTTACTCTTCTTTTGTAGGACTCTCCGTTCTCCCAGACATCTTAATACTTTTCACAGCAAACTATCCAATTTGAGTTTGTCTATATTGAACATGTAGACCTCTGGCCAATGTTCCAAACCCGTTTATTATAACCTCTCATGTGAGCAGTTAAACGAAAGCATTTACAAACATGAATTCCATAGTGCAATTGAAGCAGCTGATATTATTCATTTTGCTTTTTGTTCGGGAAAGAAATAGCCTATTCAACCTGCAGGAGAGCCTGCAAACTATTTTCTTTCCACCTTACATACCAATGTGCTTAATATATCGAGAAGTACTTTTTTAATGGATACTCAGTTTATCATCAGTAAATTATATTCTAAAACTCTACTTTGAATTTTCCAAATCTCTCTCTTTTACCTCAGATATAGTATTATTTATAGACTATACCTGTAATTGAAATGTTAAGTGATGTGAAAAATGACACCATCCATTTCTTTATCAAAGACAACTACATTACAAGGAGAAAAAACAAACAAACAAACAAACAAAAAAAAAACTAAGACATAAACATACTACTACCTATGCTTAACTTTTCTGAAATATCAACTTCTAATTATTTATATTTGTTTTTTTCTTTTTGTTTTGTTTGTTGGTTTCTTTCTATGTGTGTTCATAATGGTACATTATGGTATGTTTATTTCTACTTCAGCTTTATCTTAATAGTGTTCAGAAGTAGAGAATATTTTATGGGAGTATTGAGGTATTTAAGATTACAAATCCACTCTATTTTGGTCATAGACCCCTAAAATACTCTTGAAAATCTCAGAAACTAGAGGTCTGGTACAAATAAATAAATAAATAAAAGAATCAAAATGTTTTCAATCTCTGCAATTTCCCTTTTCCATTAACAGCCTCCATTGATACCATTCATTCTCTCTCCCCATGACCTGTAAATAATTCTGCCAAGTCATATTTCCACCTAAAGAGAACTCCAACTGTTTCAAGTATTTCTTTATTTTAGAAGCAAGAACAGACAACCGCATGTTTTCCTTCTATTCTGCTTGTGCTGGGATTGGGGAATTATAAGTGCCATAACCATAGTCAACAACAAAGAAACACAATATATATTCAACATTACAACAGTTATATATATATATATTGTATTTTATTTAAAGAAGAAGAAGGAAAAACAAACAAACAAACAAAAAAGGTCATGCAGTCATTCAACACATAATTTGCAGGCCAAACATCCAACCAGAGGGAAAAAAAAAAAAATAACAAGAGAAAAGAAAATGCAGTGCTACCCATGCATCTATGGTTGCTAAAAGAATAAAGTGGAAAAATATGAACTACAAGAAGAGCTGCATCTGGGTGAAAGAGTGTGCTTAAATTGTGAAATGATACCTTTATACATATACTTGAAGTATAACAATGTATTTCTCTATACAATAACATGTAGAAAAGGAGGAAATGGCCTTGTAATACTCTTCTAGGTTTGTGTATAAAATGCACCTAATGAAATTTTACTGAAGCCTCAATTTAACAAGTCTTGATATTTCTGATTTTGCTGTCAGTACTTTAATTTCATTTTTAGTTGGTAGCCCATTTATTTGGCATAATTTGCTGATAGCTCCTGTGTTTTTATTTGCATTTCCACAGTCAAACTATCTATATATTTTTTGCAATATGTTTTGTGATACTTTGACAATACTTTTCTATTGTCTACAGATACAGGTCTTCATGAAACAGGAACAGCATGTTCTGAAAGTTTGATTGACTTATATTTGTATTTTGGTCTAAATAACTGAGAAGCTGGTCACTTAGCCAGAGAGAGGTCTTGTGTTTTATATTTTAGAATGTTTGAATAAACATAATATGAATGTTTTGTGAATGAAACAATTGTGTTTTATTTTTAGAAACTCATGGATTTTTTATACTAAACACTGTTCTTTCAAAGCATATCAAGTAAAAATTCTAACATTTTAAAGATGCAAAAAAAAAAAAAAATAAAAATGTTAAACTATCATTTATGCTTCCATTTTTCTCATAGGCTTACAACAGAAAGCATTTTTTGGTTCTATCAGAGTTGTCTGATGTGAAATTTTCCTTAGATTAATTCCACCTTGGCTTTTTTCCTCCTTTGCAGTGAATATGCTAATGGAATACACTGAATACAGCTCTTTTCATAGGATTTTGCCTTTTTTCCTTTACTGTAAGCTGTAGATCAATAGTAACTGATTCCTGGGGCCAAATATGTTGACAGCAGCTTAATCAACCTGTGTCCATGTTACTTTCAATGTCATCTCTAGCCACAAGGCAGCAAATTATTTCAGAGCATTTTTCTTTGAAACATTTTGCTTTATTTTCTCTGTTTGTTTTGGATCATATTTCTGGCCCACTCCCTCAAGAAGTGTTTTTAGTCAGCAGTTTATAGTACATTTTTCCTTCCAACCCTCATTGTCTTCATGTATTTCCTTTATACTTTCCCTATTAAGATTTTGCACAAGTTCTCTTTGACAAGATTAGCATGTTTGATCTTAACAGACATTTTATGTTTGTAATAACTGTACTATTATTGAGGCAATATGCTCCCTATCTGTGCCAAATATACTTATGTTAGTTATGTGACTTAATTACACTCAAAATTTCTCAAAAGCACTAAATGAAGTAAATTTTGAAAATACCTCCATAAGAAATATTTTCTTGAAAGAGAAGTAATGGAATGAGAGAAATAAATAAAGAGAAATTTTCAGTATTCACAAAGACAAGAAAAACATCCGGTGCATCTTTTTCCCATTACTCCATTCATTAAGTCATATTCCTGTTTGTAATGAACAGTCAAGCAATATGATGTGTAACACTGGGTCATCAACAGCATCTCCTGCATGTCTTACATTTACAGTTTAACTGTAACAGGTTAATGAGCACAACTGGTAATAACATATTTCCTGAACATGAAAACTTTAATAATTCCTCTGGACAACTTGATTTAGCCAGGAAAAAGCCCCAGCAATTCCTCTGCAGAAACAACCATTACTACCTTAAATTTCACAGGATCAGAGAATATCCTGAGTTGGAAGGGACAAGGATCTTTGAGTCCAACTCCTGGCTCCACACAGGACCACTCAAAAACCAGACCATGTGTCTGAGAGGGTTGTCCAAACACTTCTTGAACTCTAGAATGCTTGGTGTTGTGAACTGGGGAGCCTGTTCCCGTGCCCAACCACCCTCTTGGTGAAGAACCTTTTCCTAACATCTAGCCTGAACTTCCCCTGTTGCAGTTTCATGTAATTCCCTCGAGTCCTGTCGCCAAAGAGAAGAGATCAGCACCTGCCCCTCTGCTCCCCTCATGAGGAAGCTGTAGGCCAATGTGATGCCTCCCTTCAGCCTTCCCTTCTCTGGGCTGCACAAAACAAGTTACTTCAGCTGCTCCTCATACATCTTGCCCTTTACCATCTTTGTAGCCCTCCTTTGGACACTCTAATAGTTTTACGCCTTTCTTACATTGTGCGTCCCAAACTGCACACAGTACTTGAAGTGAGGCCACACCAGTAGAGTAGAGTGGGACAATCCCTTTGCTTGACCAGCTAGCAATGCCTAATGCACCCCAGGGTATGGTTGGCCCTTTTGGCAGCCAGGGCACACTGTTGACTGATATTCAACTTGCCATTAGCCAGAACTCCCAGATCCCTTTCTGTGGGGTTGCTCTCCAACTTCTTGTCCACTAATCTGTACATATATCTACAGTTGTCCCATCCCAGGTGCAGAATCTGGCACTTGCTCTTCTTAAACTTCAAATTGTTAATGATTGCCTAGCCCTCTAATTTGTCAAGATCTCTCTGCAAGGCCTGTCTACACCTGAGGGAGTCAACAGCTCCTCCCTATTTAATGTCATCCACAAACTTCCAAGTCATTGGAAACAAACTGCATCCATGTCATTTATGGAAACACTTAAGAGAACTGGCCCTAAAATTGAGCCCCAGTGACTGACCCAACTAGTGACTGTCCTCCCCCTTTATGTCACCTTGATGTTACCCCCTTTGAACCTGACACATCAGCCAATTGTTCACCCATTGTATAATACATTTATCTAGCTGTATGCTGGACATTTTGTCCAGAAGGATACTGCGAGAAACAGTATTAAAAGCTTTATTGAAATCCAAAAATATTAAGCAGGACCTTCTCCTTGTGAACACATATTGTCTATGACCACTGACCACATAGTCTTTCAGGTGTTTTTCAATGACTCCCAGAATAATTTTCTCCATAATTTTACCAGGCTCTGAAGTGAGACTAACAGGCCTGTAATAAATGGGGTCTTCTTTCTTGCCCTTCTTGAACATCTTCCAGCTTCCGGTCAACTGGGACCTCTCCAGATTCCCAAGACTGATGAAAAATAATTGAGAAAGATCTCATGATGACAGAGAACAGCCAGTTCTCTGAGTACCCTGGGGTGAATTCCAGCGGGCTCCGTAGACTTGTATGCATCCAGCTGGAGCAGCAAACCCTGCAAAAGTTGGGGGTTGGCTGGTAGTTTATCATTACCACAGTGATGGCCCTTCAACTCAGAGCTCCAGAGGCCATCACTGGTGTTGAAGACAGAGGCAAAGAAGGCATTAGACATCTCTGCTTTGTCTATGTCCCTGTTTGTAAGGTGACTATTCTCATCAAGTAATGGACCAATGTTTTCTCTGGTCCTCCTTTTGTTCTTAATATATCAAGAAACAAACAAACAAACAAAAACAATGTCCCCACAGTACTGTCGAGCTTCAACTCTAATTGAGCTTTGGTCCGGGAATTTGCTTCCTACAAAGGTGAACAGCATCTCTGTAGTCCTCCCATGTCACCCACCCTTGCTTCCAGTCATACACGTCCTTTTTCTGCTTAAACTCTAGAAAAAGATCCCTGCTTAGCCAAGCTGGCCTTCTGCCCCACTGCTTGACATCTGATATTTTGTGATTGCCTGTTCCTGTGCTCTTAAGAGGTGGTACTTAAAAGATTGACCAGCAGTGATAGACTCTGATGTCTTCAAAAAATTTCCCAGAGGCCCTTACTAACAAGTTCCCTCAGCAGTGAGAAGTCTGCTCTCCCCATCTCCAGAGTTGAAGTTTTGGTGGCAGTTTTCCTCCTATCATGAAAGATTTTAAACTTGATTACTTCATGGTTACTATAGCCAAGACAGCCAAGAATCACCACTACACCCACGAGATCCTCTCTGTTCACAGACACCCTTTCAGGCAACCCTAGGAGTGCACTTTTCCTAGACAGATCCTTTAGTACCTGTACCAAGAAGTTATAACCAAGATGTTTAAGGAATCTCCTGGATCTGTTTGTACCTGCTGTGTGGTATTCCCAGTTAATGTCTGGAAAGTTGAAGTCCCCCATAAGGACAAGGTCAGCTGATCTAGAAGTATCTGTTAGATCCTTAAAGAATATTTCATCAGTGTAATTATCTTGACTTGATGGCCTATAGTAGACTCCTACAACAACATCCACGTTATTTGCTTGTCCCTCAGCCCCTACCAAGAGGCTCTCAACTGTCATTGCCAACTTAAAGCTCCATAAAGACCATCTCTTCCAATACACACTGTGTCACCCCTCACCTTGCCTGCCCTGTACATTCTTTCTGAAGAATCTATAACCACATCTGTCACAGACCTGGTTTTATTCCTTTCATCCTCCAAATTTAGCTTAAAGCCCTATTGATCAGCCTGGTAATTTGTGTGGAAAAAAACAAAACAAAACAAAACAAAACAAAACAAAACAAAAAAACTCTTCTTCCCTTCCCCCAGCCATCAGGCACCAGCAGACCTGGTGCTGCATCTTCGTCATTTCATGACTGAGAAACCCCAAATTCCACAAGTGACACCAGCCTTGCAGCCACAGATTGATCAGCTGGATCTGCCTCTCTGCCTCTTCCTTTAAATATTGTTTCCAATAATAAAATTACAAGAATAATATTAATTGAAGACCTAGAGGTATCTCTAGCAAGATATTTACTTATAATTGTTTCATAAAGCATTTCTCTGTGAGCCAAAAATTCAGCCTTACAGTCACTTTGTTAGGTGTAGTCCCTAAAACTCATGACTGAAATATGTTTTCTCTGCCTGATAATTCAACAGGAGTGTCTGATTTAGGAACTTATAAGCAGGAGTCATTCATTTTTCAAACAGGAAAGTTGACCTTTGATATTGTTTTCAAGAAAATTACTTAATCTGGGTATTAGGCTTGTTTTGATTCAGGTTTGTATTTTTTTAATAACGGAACAACAACAACAAAATCTTTGTATAGATGAGGTAAGTTAAACAACCTGTAATGGATGGAAATACTGACATTAATTTCAGAATTCATAAGATTAGACCTGTTACTGTACTAGACTATCTCCCTCACTAGTGTTATATATCCTATATTTCCTTGTCTTCCCAAGCACGGAGATTGGTGCCAGTCAGGTAGAAAATCATGCTGAATTCTCCTGTGCGGCTGTTTGCAGTTACTAGTCTCAGATATTACTAGTCAAGATCCTGGACATCCCCTGGTATTTGTCTTCATACATCTCCTGATTTCCAGGATCTTTCACCACTTCCTAGATCTGTTCTTCCACCAAGATCTTCATCGTCTTTCCAGGACTCTTTCTTCACTCAAAGGGTGGTGAGGCACTGGCACAGGTTGCCCAAAGAGGTTGTGGCTGCCCCATCCCTGAAGGTGTTCAAGACCAGGTTAGATGAGGCCCTGAGCAACCTGATCTAGTGGGTGGTATCCCTGCCTATGGCAGAAGGGTTGGAACTAGATGATTTTTAATGTCCCTTCCAACCGAAGCCATTCTATGATTCTATGACTCTGTGACCACAATTTTCCTCATCTAAATAGTATACATGCAGAACACATGATGAGACAAATGATTGAGAATAATGTCTAATTTTATATTATTTGGAGGTTTAAAGACTTGTCATTTGGTTTAGTTTAGTTATAAAAAAATACAGACAGTACATACCAGCTGTAGCTAGCAAAGAGAAGGCTTCTGCTTGAGAGTTCAGAAGTTCAATTTTGAACATTTACACACACAATTATCTGGTGCCTGTCAGCATTCACAATATAAGTTATTTCTTGCTTACCACAACCCCCAAGCAATTTGTTCATTTTGAATGTGAAGTTCAGGTATAATGCACTTAATAAAGCCACCTAACAAAGATACAACTGTCTGATTTGACTTACACTGTCAAAATTTAAGAATTTAGTTTAAACTGTTAACCTACTTCCTTTTGATCACTCTAGCATGCAATCCCAGCATGTAACTTATGCCATCCTAAAATAGAAGCTAAAGGCAAACGAGATGAACTAGTAGCTCAGGAATCAGGACCTTCTCCTGAAGTGTGCCCTTTGCCCAGTTCAGTCGATTTATTTAAACCTGTTTCTCCCACATCTAAAGCAAGTACAGGAGCCACGTGTTCTCCACCAGTATTTGTTTCCTGAAGATTGCTCTAAAGATAATTTTCTGACTAGATTTCCAGCGATGGAATGAGAAAGCAAACATTTATTTTTTTATTACTATTTATTTATTTATTTATTTATTTATTTATTTATTTATTATTTATTTTTGTGGCTGTCCTGAATATGGACTACAAAAGATTGCTGTAATACACAGTATTTCTAGATATTGCCACACAGGGGTTGTATTTGAGAAGACACAGAATAATCTTGTGCAAAATGACATGCAAAGTCAGATTCTCTTGCATATGGGAAAGTTAAATCCATTTTGCTCAAGGAGGAAGTCTTTGATATCAGAGACTTTGACTACAGTTTTTTTTGAAAGTTTTAGCTTTTGTACCTTAAACCATATATAAATTACTGTTTTCTTTCCTTCCACTCTACAGGAATATATGAAAATGTATTTTTAATAACATCAATCTAGCAACTTTCCTAAGGCAAAGATATAAAGATGCAAAACCAATATATATTGGTCAGCTTTAATAAGCACCAGCAATAACCTCATTGATATATCACGACTACCTGTCTCAGCTGTGTTGCTTCTCAAATACTTGTTCAGCCAGAGACTACTAGTCTTTGGGAGTGTGGGGTAGGGACAGTGTTGGGGTGTTAGAGAGAAAGCCTTGGTGCTGTGCAAGCACTGTTCAGACATAATCACAGCATAGCACCAGACAGACTGCTAAGAAAAAAATAACTACATCCCAGGTAGACCTACAGGACAAAGCCAGGCTCTTTTCATTGGTGCCCAGTGACAGAACAAGATGCAACAGGCACAAACTGAAACACAGGATGTTCCCTTTGAGTATTAGGAAACACTTTTTAACTGAGTGTGACTGAGCACCAGAACAGGTTGCCCAGAATTTGTGGAGTCTCCATTCCTGGAGATCTTAAAAAACTGTCTGGACATGGTCCCGGACAAACTGCTTTATGTGGCCCTGCTTGAGTGGAAGATTGGACCAGATAACCTCTAAAGGTTCCTTCCAACTTAAAGCATTCTGTAAATTCTGTGATAACATATGAAGATGTCTTTCTTTTAATAGTTGTTTCATTAATGATGTATTTAGAATCTTCTATATCACATACCAAAGGGGAATGTTAAACACTTTTTTTCATTCTTTTATCTTCAATTTCATATAAAATGAGACAACATATGGGCCAAACAATCACAAATGACCATAAATCAATCTTTACTAATACAGAGATAGACATTTCATAGATATCTTGGATGTAAGAAACAAGCAAATAAACAAACAAAAATCCAACTTCAGTGGTTTTGCTAGAAGGTCAAGGTCACAATGTTAAACTAAACATTGTTTCCATAAAAGATTTTTACAGGCCATGATAGCTCACATAGTATTATATATATAATAATTTTATGGAGAGCTGAAATGGAGTTTTCATCCCACAGTGATGCATATGATGCATATTTACTACTTGACTGACTATACAGAATTTTCTCTAATGAAAATATAATGAAGTCCTTTCTAACTAATTATATTCATTTGATATATATTGGAAGTAAAATTAATCTTTTACTAGGTCCCCCCTCTAAACAATTATGTCAACATTATTGCTGTACTTATGTGCAAGAGAAACCATACCAGATGTGAGCTAACACTATTATTAAGATCAAAGCAAAAGTAATAAGTAAGCATAGTAGGTGATACCTTTTAAAGGCATTAACAGATTCCTTCACATAATGAAAAAAAAAAAAAAAAAAAAAGCCATCTTTGAAAAACCTGTTTCAAAAGTAATCTTAAAAGATAACGTAATTCGTCATCATTCATTATTGGATGGAATGGGAGCACAGGTAGTGTTTTCCTCTATCCCTTCAGTGGCTGGTAGGGATATTGAGCAGACCTGGAAAGCCCAGCTGATAAATACATGGCTGAGAGTCTGATGCCATTGCAGGATTATTTTTATTTTTATTTTTTATTTTTTTTTACCATGAGGAGGGTACCTGGTCTGATGGCTGCGGATAGGTCCCACCTATCTCAAAGGGGGTAACATATCCTAGCCCAGAAGTTGTCAGGGTTTGTTGAGAGGGCTTTAAGCTACGTTGGAAAGGGAATGGGGATGAAATGAGGCTTGATAGAGATGAGCTTATTGAATAACATGCCAGGCTTGGGGGTGAGGGCAATGGCACGACTGAAGTGCATCTACACTAATGCATGCAACATGGGCAAGAAACAGGAGGAGCTGGAAGCCATTGTGAAGCAGGCAGACTATGACCTAGTTGCCATCACTGAAATGTGGTGGGACCACTCCCCTGACTGGAGTGCTTCAATGGATGGCTATAGGCTCTTTAGAAGGGACAGGCAACAAAGGAGGCATGATGGCATGCCTTTTTATATTCGAGCGTTTCAATGTTTTTGAGCTTGGGGTTGGGAATGATAAGGTAGAGTCCCTATGGATAAGGATCATAGGGCTGGCCAGCAAGGCAGACATCCTCATAGTGGTCTGTTATAGACTGCTAATCCAGGATGAAGAGATGGATGAGGCGTTCTACAAGCAGCTGGCTGAAGTCATGAAATCACCATTGCTTGTTCTCATGGGGGACTTTAACTTCCCAGACATAGGCTGGAAATACAATACAGCCCTGAGGAAGCAGTCTAGAAGGTTCCTGGAGTGTGTGGAAGATAGCTTCTTGACTCATCTGGTTAGTGAGCCTAGCAGAGCAGGTGACTCACTAGAGCTACTGTTTACAATTAGAGAAGGTGGGAGATGTGGTGGTTGGGAGCTGTCTTGGGTGGAGTGATCACAAAATAGTAGAGTTCTCTGTTCTTGGTGAAGTCAGGAGGGACATCAGTAAAACTGCTACCTTGGATTTACAGAGGGCAGACTTTGAATTGTTCAGGAGAGTTAGTCCTGAAGGGCAGAGGGGTCCAGGAAGGGTTGGACGCTCCTCAGGAAGGAAGTCTTAAAGGCATAGGAACAGGCTGTTCCTGCATACCGTAAGATGAGCCAGAGGGGAAGGAGGGACAGGCAACTCAGGGAGAGTAAAAAGAATTTGCCAGCATATGCAGAGAAAAAAATTAGGAAGGGCAAAGCCCAGCACGAGCTCAACCTGGCCACTATGGTTAAGGATAACAAAAAATGATTTTACCGATGTACATAAAGTAGGAGGAGGGCCAAGGAGAATCTCCATCCCTTATTAAACGCAGGGAGGAACATGACTACTGAGGATAAGGAAAAGGCTGAGGTTCTTAATGCCTTCTTAACATCTGTCTTTACTAGTCAGACCACTTATCCTTGGAGAACTCAGCTTCCTGACCTGGAAGTCTGGGAGAGGGAGCAGAAGAACCCGCGCCCGCCCCCCCCCCCCCAGTTCAGGAGGAAACAGTTAGAGATCTGCTGCTCCACCTGGACTACCACATGTCCATGGAGCCAGATAGGATACACCCAAGGGTGCTGAGGGAGTTGGTGGATGTGATTGCTGGGCTGCATTCCATCATCTATCAGCGGTCATGGTCCTCCAGAGAGGTCCCGGATGACTGCAGTCTTGCTAATATGATGCCCATCTATAAGAAGGATCATAAGGATGACCCAGGGAACTACAAGACTGTCAGCCTGGCCTAGGTGATGGAACAGGTCATCCTGAAGGTAATCATGCAGCACAGGTGGGACAACCAGTGGATCAGGCTCAGTAAGCATGGGTTCATGAAAGGCAAGTCCTGTCTGACCAACTCCTTCTATGACTTCTATGACTTCTATCTCCTTCTATGACTAGATGACCCACCTGATGGATGAGGGAAAGGCTGTTGACATAGTCTACCTAGACTTCAGCGAAGCCTTTGACATAGTCTCCCATAGTATTCTCCTGGAGAAACTGGCAGCCCATCACTTGTGCAGGAACACTCTTTGCTGGGTTAAAAACTGGCTGGATGGCCAGGCCCAGAGAGTAGTGGTGAACACAGTGAAATCCAGCTGGTTACCGGTCACCAGTGGTTTTCCCCAGAGGTCGGTGTTGGGGTCCATCCTCTTTAATACCTTTATTGATTATTTGGATGAGGGAATTGAGTGCACCCTCAGTAAGACTACAGATGACACCAAGTTGGGGGGGGAAGTGTTGATCTGCCAGAGAGTGGGAAGGCCCTGCAGAGGGACCTGGACAGGTTGGGTTGATGGGCAGAGGCCAATGGGATGAGGTTCAACATGGCTAAGTGCCGGGTCCTGGACTTTGGCCACAACAACACCATGCAATGCTACAGGTTTGGGGCAGAGTGGCTCAAAATCTGTGAAAAGGAAAAGGATCTGGGGGTGCTGATTGATGCTTATCTGAACATGAACCGTCACTGTGCCCAGGTGGCCAAGAAGGCCAACGGCATCCTGGCTTGTATCAGGAATAGTGTAGCCAGCAGGACCAGGGAGGTGATTGTCCCCCTGTACTCTGCTCTGGTGAGGCCGCACCTCAAGTACTGTGTTCAGTTTTGGGTCGCTCAGTACAAGAAGGACATTGAGGCCCTGGAATGTGTCCAGAGAAGGGCTATGAAGCTGGTGCAGGGCCTGGAACACAAGTCCTCTGAGGAGAAGCTGAGGGAACTGGGGTTGTTTGGTCTGGAGAAAAGGAGGCTCAGGGGAGACCTTATTGCTTTCTACAACTACCTTAAATGAAGGTGTGGGGACCTGTGGGTCGGCCTCTTCTCACAGATAACTATTGATAGGACTAGAGGGAATGGCCTCAAGTTGTGCCAGGGGAGGTTTAGGTCAGAAATTAGGAGAAATTTCTTCTCAGAAAGAATGGTTAGGCATTGAAACGGCCTGCCCAGGGAAGTGGTGGAGTCACCATCCCTGGGGGTGTTCAGGGAAGGGTTGGACCTGGTGCTTAGGGACATGGTTTAGTGGGTGACCTTGGTAGTAGGGTGATGGTTGGACCAGATGATCTTGGAGGTATTTTCCAACCTTAGTAATTCTATGATTTCTTAGATAATACTTTTAACATTTGAAGATAATTTCGTTTTGCAAATCAAGAAAGTGAAACACAAACTGTTTTGTAATAGTGCATTTGGATTATTATTATACTAAAGAATGTTAACTTTGCTTATTGGTTTCTCCTGAAAGAGTTACAACTTTCTGTAGTGAATTTAATGTAATTGATAATAATCAAGCACTGAAAATACAATAACTTTAAAAGAAGCCTTGCTAATTGCAACTCAATATCATGATTAAGAACCTCTCATTGCAATATAAAGCCTACATTTTGACTCATCTATTGTACATGTGATGGACTTTCCAATGTATCTATGTAGGAGGAACCATCTGGAGTATATGGTGTTCAGCTATTCTAAAATTTTATATTGATGAATATATATGCACAACATACTGACATTGGAACAAAAATACATTGTTTGTCAGAATGTTTGATAACTTAATAAGGTCACAGAAAATTCTAATTTGAATAACACATCATTGCAGACTGTCAGGAAGAGGCAACAGGAGGGCAATGTTGTTTTGCAGAGGTCACTGCAAGAGATTAACTACTTTTTAAACTGCAACTTCAGTTTTTTTGAATATTCATTAGTGCATTTGAGTGAAGTATTGTGTTGCTCAAAAGAGGTGCCTCATATTTTACCAGAGAAAGATTTGATGATGCCCAGAGTACTGGTGCTTTGAAGTTACCACTACTGTCTCTTTGCAGTTTGCCCTCAAAAAATATCAAGCAGTTGCAAAGTCACAACTTAGTTTCAATTTCATTCCGAATTTCTATTACTTTCAGTAACAGATATTGCAGTGAATGCCACTGCAGGAGAAGAAGGCTACTCCTTCTCTCGGGTGATTATTTTATAATGGAGATCATCATTTCTGTCACTTCTTCATTAGCTTTTGACTGTTCAGTCTTGCTTGGCTGCATGAAAACACTTAATGAAAGTTTCAGCTGTTTTGGCATAAAAGAGATTCTCTATAAAGAAGACTGGTTGCATGCCAGAGTTGGATGTATTCCATGCATTCACAGACTGAATTCAAAGTCTTAAGGCTAATCTAAAAGTGAAGCTATGGAGTACTTCAATAGTCAATAGACACAAATTAACTGCTTTTTTTTTTTTTTTTTTTTTTTTTTTTTTTCTAATGATTAAGAATAGCAAGCCAGAAAAGAATTGAGAATGAAAAAAAAAAAAATACTTTTGTTTCAAGTTGTTAGGCTTATGCCCGAATTCAAAATCAAATCACATTGACATTTTAATCAGTCTCCTTGATTGTTTTTACTTCAAAACGTTATTCATAGCCAACAGGAAAATGAGAGACAATGTACATAAGCCAAGGGAAAAATAATTTTTAAATTATAATTTTTAAAAATTCTAAAAAATATTAAGATTCTAAAAAATAGAAGTATGAGATTCTTTTTTTTTTGAATACTACTTATTTAATCTGTGTAAAAATGAAAGCCAAAAATGTAGTGAATTGTAGCTGCAAGAACTCAAATTTTTATTTCTCATTTTTTAAGAATCCTACATGCAGCTGTCTTATTAAGTGGATTGGTTACAAGCATCTTCACAAACGTAAAGCTGTTGCAAAAATGTGATTTATGAATAAGATAAACCTTTGCACAAATTCCTAACAGATTAACAAAATTTTATTATGAGAGAATGCAATTGCAAAAACACTCTAAATTGAGTAAGTACAAAAGAATGTTCACAAAAGGCAGTCTTAACTGATTTGTGCCTTTAACAAACTGTCATTTAAACATTTTTATGTCTAAAAGTCCTTTTTTGCTTTTTTTTTTTCCTTTTTCTTTTTTTTTTTTTTTTTTTTTAATAGGTATATCCATTTATATGTATGAATCCCTCCTTAATCCAGAACACTTTTCATGGTAATTTGCTCCTGAATTGGCTTCCTAAATTAACAGTTTACTAATTTATTTATTTATTTGTTTGTTTGTTTATTTATTTATTTATTTTTGTTTCTGGCAGACTTCAGGTGGGAAAGGGCCTACATTAGAAGAAAAGGGTGTGAAAGGATTGTCCTCACTTAAAAATGAACTACAATTTTAAATAACAGTGTATAGTCTTTTACACAGCTAATGCTGACAAAAGTTAGGCGTATACACATATGACGTTACCTGTACTATCAAAACAAGGCCATCACCAGCACATCACAGATATCTAGGGAGTGATTCAGTTCATCTAAAATCTGGCTGATTTGTCTTCCTTAGACTTTATATGGTCAGAAGAACACTATAATATCTAAAATTGTATGTGGTGAATTGATGTCATGATGGGATCTGTGGGTATATATATATATATATGGTTAAAACAGGGTGAGTGCATGAAATTTGAAAAATCCTTCAACCTTTAATCCTGTCAGAGATTCATTTGAGAGAGCACACTGCGCCAAAGCCATACCAAAAATTATTGCAATGTTTTAACACTAAAAACATTTGAGTTTCAGTGTCTTGGCCCACGTCTTGTCATGGTTTTTTGCTACAAGTGGATGTAGCTGTTATGACTTTTCCTTTAGTCAGTACACACTAGCTTACTTTGGCAACTAAAACCATCATAATCACCTTCAACGCAAGCATGGAGCTTGCCAGATTTATTTTTCCTCTCCCAACCCCCTAAAATAACACTACATATTTATAATTCTTATTTTTTTATTTAGAAAAATAAAAAATACTGCCAATAAATCTCTACCATCAGTTTCCACTTTCCTCAAAATTAAACACACATATATGTTTAATTAAACATGTTATATGTAATATATATAACATATGTTATATGTTATATATGTTATATAAATACAATTATATATATATAATTAAGCATATATATGTTTAAATATATAATTCTATATATATATGTTTAATCACCACCAAGAACTTCTTTATGCTATTGATTTGTATCTTTAATACCATTAATTGCCCTTTTGGCTATCCAACACTATACCCTATTGTATATATATATATATAAATAATTTTAAAAAAAAAACAAAAACATACAGTAGTAAATATTACATTGAGTATTTGCACTTCAGCATGATTTCCCCTTTATTCTCCAGATAATATCTATTCATCCTAAGTGTACTAGAAAAAGAAAAAAACTTCACCAGTTCTAAGAACTGCTTTGTTAGCTCTAATACCAGTGCTATGACTGTGTTTATCTTTTTTTTATTTCTATTTTTTATTTTTATTATTATTATCATTCCCAGGTAAGACCAGGTTTTGTTTGTTATGTTTCTTTTTTTTTTTAATCAAGCAGGCAATTTAATTTAGTTACTTATAATCTCATTAAGTTGCTTGTTGATACTAAATGTGCAAAGTTATTTTTGGTTTCTGATAGAGATTTTAATATCTTTTCAACTTTCTTGTGCCCCTTTGGTCATTACAAGAAATTATAAGGCCCTCATTATTTTTAATTCAATGCCTCAGATGCAGATACGTTGAATTAAATGCCTTTCAATATTTCAGTGTTTCAGAAGATGAAAAAGACACGAAAGACACAAGAACGCAAACCAAGTTAGCTTATCTTATTATATCTTCATGAGAAAAAGAAAAGGAAGAGCAAATCTTTATAATGTCTAGATTTACTATAACATGTTTTGTCACCAATAAAAATACTAGTTGTAATTTTTAATGGTTTATTTTAAAAAAAAATCTCCAGAGCAAAGGCTTTCAAGAAATTGTAATACTGTATTAAATAAATTTTAATAGTGATGCAATAGAATAAGAATGGTAAATTTATTATTTAACCACAGTAAGTTTATTATTTAACTGTTTAGACTTTGTCACTTGTAATTATATGCAATTATTTCTATCTGTCTCTCTATAGCTTTTCCCAAAATGCTGCAGATTGCCTGAAGCTATTCCAATCTTCAGTGTTAAATTTTGACATTTTTAGTATGTGCATATTAGCCATTCAGGTGAGAGACTGCACTGCAAGACATTCTGTCAATCTCAGAAGTATTTTATTAGCATTGTTGTTATGAATCTTCTTTTTACAGAATAAAAATTAACAAATTTGATAAGGACACTAAACATTTAAGCCGTATCTGAAGGAAAATAAGAACTCATTTTTTAAATTTTTTTCACAAGTCAATGAATCAACATCTCCATGTACAATATCCTTAATAAAGTGGGTATTCAATGCATGATACTAGTTATAATGCTGGTTTAATAAAGATTACCTCCCACCTTCCTTAGTTTCCTTACAGATTTAAAGTGACTTATCTCACAGTAAAAGACCACCAAACCAAGTCAAATGAAAGCTAATGGAGCTAGACCACTCTTCTCAGCAGTTTCTGACTGTTAGATCGGTATATTATATATCATATAGTATATATCTGACAAAGTCTGATCTAGTAGGGAGAATGTAATCCAATGCTTTAAGATAAAATTTACAGGAAGTATATCTAAAAAATAAAAAGCACAAAGTTACAGTGCTAATCAAACATCATTTACAGAGGTGACAGGACAAAGCTGTGTAGAAACCTACATTTCATAGTATGATATCAAAAGCGTTTCTCCGCCCACCCATTTCCTTGCTACAGTAATAAAAGAAAAAATGGCCTTAAATGAAAGGCATTGTACGAATTCAGTAACAAGTGCTGTTTTTTACAAACATATGGGAGCTGCTGCACCTGCGCAATGGAGCACCATTGCACAGAAGAAGAAGGCAAAAAACAGCCTATATAATCACAGAAAAATCAGATGGCAGGCATTTCATTGGATTAACTTGCTGTGCCTCCCAGTTGTTAGTCTGAATTTCTCAATTCTGTCATATGGCTATACTACTTCTGGGAGCTGTTGATACATCAATAGATTTTACTAAAGAGTAGATGTCATAATTTAAGCTAGCAAATTAATTTATTAAGCAATATTCTGAATAAAGATTAGAAAATGGATGTTGTAAATTTAAAAATGTTTTAATATTTAATGCCTTTTAAGGCCTAACAATGATATTTTATATTTTCATTATATCTTTTAGCTACCAGTACCTTCTTTTCCTATAATACATAAATCCCTCTAGTCCCTTTCTCTTCCTGATGCCAACCTACTCTATTTAGAAAAAAAAAAAAAAAAAAAAAAAAGTATTAAGCAGTTCTGCCAGCTGCATATGAACACTGTTCATTTCTCCTATGTCATCTCAATTGTCAGTTATGGAAAAGCTTAGACAAAGCCTCTAAACTTTTCAAAATATCTAAAAACCTGAACAAACCCACGAATTTATCCTGCAACATAGAGGTGTATGATTTAATGTAAATCTACTGTGAATGAATATTTTTCAGTAACCACTCATTTAACTAAGTTGATACACATTTTCTTTCCCAGCTTTCACTTTCTCTCCAAAATAAAGACTTGCAGATAGATGGTGATTGGTCACAATATATTTGTATGCTAACTGTCCTTCATGAAATGGATCTTTTTCTTCCTTTTTTGGGGAGGTGGAGGGTATAATATCTCTGTGGGAAAAAAAAAAAAAAAAAAAAAAAAACAGGAATAATGTTTTCTGAACATGTTAGATGCTGAAAGCTTTATCTTGCACTATCTACACCTACAAGTAATTTTGTGTTACTACTACACAGAAAAAAAAGATCATTTAAGCTTGTATGACTTTTAAATAGATATTTCAGTAGCAATTGTATGTAGTCTGGCTTTTTCTTTCCAATATCCCATGTTAATTAAAGCATGACTGGATAGCACTGCCAGAGAAATTACTTACCATTCTACAATGGTTGTATATTGTACAGGCTTTATGATGAGTAATGAGATAATAATAGAAAGGTTACAAGTGTCAGCAGAACCATATCTGTAATTGATTACTGGAAAGAAGTCTGAAATAAAATAAGTAATGTTCTAATGTTCTTAAATAGTTCTGTCACCCGTATTTTTCCATTCATATAATTCTTCAACTTAGCTTTGATAAAACTTCATGTAATAAGAGGTAGTGCAACACACAGTTATCCAAACTACAACCAAACATTGAGGTTTGCTACCAGACCAAACACAGTATTAATTTTGTCTGACCTAGAGAAATATATTCAAAACCAAACATGTCTTGATAGTCTAATTAAAGTATTCATTATCTAAGCAAATAATTATTTTTAGTCCAGATACAGTGATAGTAACATCAGACCAGAGTATCCAATTACTGGAAATCATGACACAGTCAAAACTCATTAAACTGTCTAGTTTATTTTATGGTGTTCAAAAGAACAAAAAAGGTGTCAGGGAGATAAGGTTTATGAATACACAATGATAAAGAGCTCTATTTCTTCTTTAAGCAAAGGCTGAAGGTAGAAGGAAATTGTTCCTTCTGTTTTCAAAGAAAAGATCCCAAGATACCTAACTAGTCCTAGAACTTGAATTGTTGACAGCAGAAGTCAGCTCTTGACACTGAAAACTCTCCAAGAGTTCTAGCAACCTGAACTGGACTTTCAATTACTATAAATCAGCACAGGTTCTCTGAAATAAGTTAAACACAGTGTTTGGCAACAGCTGAGGACACTAACTTGTTACAGACATTAGGAAAGACAGTTTTATATGCAAAGTAAACAAAACAACAACAACAAAAATCCATATAATTGAAATCTTACTAGTCTAACCAATGAGGTCAGGTCTAGTTATTACAGAAAGATAAAAAAGTAAAGAAATTAATATTATTACAGACTTTACACTGTGTTTATTCTTCATTGAAATTCTACTTTACAACCAAATGTACCGTATATAGAGTATCTTACATATGTACGATAACTATTCTTAGTTTTCTTCATTAACCTTAAAATTATTTTCACCCAACAATCAAATCTGCATTTCCTTATCTGACCACTAAGTGATTCATAGCTATAAGATCCCTATATCATTCTTTGTATTCCCTTTTATGTAGTACCATGTCTATATATGTATTTTTACACTACATTGTGCCTTTATTTTCAAGGCTGTTGCTGTCAAATGAAAACCATTTTACTCTACACTGCTACCACTGTTAGTGTGATAAATATTTCCGACTATACAGAAGTACTTTTTACTACTGTCTATATAAAAATTGTATCACTTGATTTTATAGAGCTAATTTAAAAATATGAAATTGGGTAATAATTACCTTGTTATTAGATAATTGTTGGTATGGTTAAAGAAGTTAATAAAAGCTCCATAGAGCCAATGTGAACACAGACAAAACTTGCAAAGTACTAAGGCCTTGAAAAGTCATACAGACACTGTAACCTGATACTAGCAGCATCACTTTCATATTTACTAGACTACAAGGATCCAGCCCATTATTTTACTGTTTATATTTAAAGGTGAATAGGCTATGAGTTCTTGCTAGCTTACAAGACCTTAGAACAGGGTTTCCTAAGTTTAACCCATCACACTGGCCTACCTGTTTAACATGTCTCCAAATGAAGGTTCAGCCCTTATATCTCAAAACTGTTGTCTGTACCTCACAGGCTCACACTCTGCAGCAGAGAAAACTTCGGTAGTCATAGGTAATTATTTTGTGATGTTCACAAAAGGGATTTTATGTAATACTTCTGGATATCGCAGAAGTTTGTATTTCACTCCCACTTCACATTAGATTCACACCCTAAAAAAGTATTTCAAAGCCTGTCAGTCTTGCAGAAATGATTAGGTCCTGACCTACAATTGTTGAACAGAAAAGTAGTGATTTCATGGAGTGATTTTAAGTTCAATTACTGTAGGAAAGTTCCCTGGGTTATGCCTGTTCTGTAAAAACTAAAGGAAAAAAAAATCATAAGAATTCCCTCAAATCCTTTGTGCACTTCTGGCACAAAATCAGTAGCTGAGCTACTGGCTTTTTTCATCTATCACACAATCTCAACTTCTGTTTTATGTTTAATAAGAGAGTAAAACTAACAATCACCCATATCATCAGTGGTGCTACATAGAAATAAACACATATTTACCCCAAGAACTGGAATGGTAAATTAACTTGCAAACATCTCTCTCCATCATATTTGAAAAGTCATGGCAGTCAGACGAGGTCCCCAGTTACCGGAAAAGGGGAAATATCATTCCCATTTTTCAAAAGGGTAGAAAGACCCTTTTGAACTACCAACTGGTTAGCCTCACCTCTGTGCCTAGGAAGATCTTGGAGCAGCTATGTTAAGGTATGCGGAAGACAGGGAGATGATTGATGATAGCCAGCATAGCTGTCTAGTGTCCTTCTTTGATGAACTGACTACTACAATGGACAAGGGAAGACAGAGCGATGTCATCTACATGGACTCCTGTAAGGCCTTTGACACAGTACCACACAACATCCTTGTCTCTAAATTGGAGAGAGATTAATTTGATGGATGGACCACTCAGAGGATAAGGAATTGGCTGGATGGTTGCAGCCAGAGAATTGCAGTCAACAGCTCAATGTCCAAATTAAGATCAGTGATGAGAAACCTCCCTCAGGGGTCTATATTGGGACTGGTACTGTTCTATATCTTTATTAATGACATAAACAGTGGGATCGCGTGAACCTTCAGCAAGTTTGTAGATGACACCAAGCTGAGTGGTGCAGTTGATACACCAGAAGGAAGGAATGCCTTCCAAAGGGACCTGGACAAGCTTGAGAGGTGGGCCCATGCAAACCTCATGAAGTTCAGCAAGGCCAAGTGCAAGTTTCTGCACCTGGTTCAATCCCAAGCATGAACATTGGCTGGGCGATAAGTTGATTGAGAACTGCCCTGCAAAGAAAGACTTGGGGGTGTTGATGGATGAAAAACTGAACATGAGCTAGCAATGTCCACCTGTAGCCCTAAACACCAATCACATCTTGGGCGGCATCAAAAAATGTGTAACCAGCTGGTTGAGGGAGGTGATTGTTTCCCTCCACTCTACCCTCATAAGACCCCAGCACAAGAAAGGTGTGAGCCTGTCAGAGTGCATGAGGAGGAGGGCCATAAAGATGATCAGAGTGCTGGAGCACCTCTCCTGTGAAGAATGGCTGAGAGATCTAATGGTGTTCAGCCTGGAGAAGAGAAGGCTCCAGGGAGATGTCATTGTGGCCTTTCAGTACTTAAGGAGGGCTTATAAAAAGATGAAGAGCGACATTTTACACAGGCAGGTAGTGATAGGAGAAGAGGTAATGGTAGATTTAGATTTAGATTACATATAAGGAAGAAAGTCTTTACTATGAGGGTGGTGAGGCACTGGAACACGTTCCCCTGAGGAGTTGCGGATACCCCATCCTTGGAAGCATTCAAGGCCAGGTTAGATGGGGATTTGAGCAACCTGCTGTAATGAAAGGTGTCCTTACACATGGAAGGGGGGTGAAACTAGATGGATTTTAATGTACCTTACAATCCAAACCATTCATTTTCTGATTTTTTCCTGTTAAGTTTTTCCACATTATATAAGGAAAATCATGCAGACTCAGAGATAATAAATGTGCATAACCATACACTTCTGGCTATGACACTCACTCATTTAAAAGAAAGTCTGGTATAATGCACAGACAATATTAGGATAGAATGTAAATGAATAGGACACTATAATTTCCCTAAATAGAAAGCAAATTTTCACCACCACAAAAGAATCCCTAAATGGTAGGTCATATGGCACTGCTGCAAGTCTATCGGCACATGGATGAGGCATCCTTTTCTTCTGAATCTGTTTTTCCTCTTTCAAGTACAGGATCATCTAAATTTAACTTTAATTTGGATTCCTTTCTGAAATCAATTCTCTTAGCAGTCCAGGTAATGGGACTTGTAAACAACATGTTGACTGTGATTTTAAAATGATTTGTGGACTAATCAGTTTATTTCAAGAGTCAAGGGATCCAAATGGCCTACATGTGCCTAGCTACTCTTACATTTAGGAGAGATATATGAACACACTAAATCAAACTTTTTTAGGTTCTTCGAAATTGCAGGGTATAAAGCCAGATGCTTGCTAGATTTAGGTGCAATAATAGGCATACGTAGCAATCAAAAAGAAGGTTTCCAGCATCTCAGTAAACATACCACTTTAGCTCTTTATGCTCAACTTTATAGCCAGTCTATCTTCTTACAGCATCCAAATGTACTTTCAGAATTGTAAAGCTACTTTGCTCTGTATATAAATAATTTAAAGAACAGGAATTTAATGTGTAGTCCTTTAGTTTTTGAATGAGTTTTCCAAAAGAGGCTACTCAAAAACTGGTAATTCTACTTTCCATGATTTCCCAATGTTAAAGGTATCAGTAGATGAGGAATTATTTCTTATATTTTTGTAGCTTGTGAAGTAAAACAAGCAGAACAACAACAACAAACACACACACAAATAACATTTGTAGAAAATTATGCAAGAGAATATTTTTTCTATTTTTATAAGAAAAAAACACCTGTATCATGAAGGTTGCTTTCTATAAAAAAAGTGAAACTGGTAGAAAAGAAATGGTTGAATTTATTCATTTTTCAAACACATGAAGATTTTCTACCGATTAAAAATATTTTCCTAAAGGAAAATCTAAGATAAAAAGCATCACAATGGGAATTTAATTAAATTAATTTATTTATTTATTGTGGAACTGTACAGCACTTGTATAAAAAAGAAACAGCAGGTAAGCAGATTTACAGGAGTGTCTCTGGAAAAATTAATCTTACTGTTAAGTGCAAAAATAAATAAATAAATAAGCTAATGGAATGACTTTATGGAAATTATTATTCCTTTACAACTGCAATATAAATAAGTCAACATTCTAGAAATATTGACTTCCTCATGTGAAAGGAAGACTAAGCAGATATACTGCTCAAATGTTTATTACTTATACATCACAGTACTTTGATTCTTTCCCATGCTACCACCATGGTTTGCTCCCCAAAGTATCATGGAGCAAACATTTCTTCTGTATCAAAGACTTATGAAGAAAAACCCTGGCAGTGATATTATACTAGAAACTGAAAGTGTTTCCTGATACCTTGAAACACCTCCTGCTGTGAATCCTTTAAAAACAACAACAACAACAAAACAACAACAAAAAACATCCTTTTATTAAATACTGCCAAATAGAAGCATCTTTTCTACTAACTTATTTTCACAGCAATTAGCCATATGCTATTGTAGATGGGCTTTATGTGCCTCCTGATCGGAATATTCAAGCTACACATTATAAATAAAGAAAAGAGATGGGGTAATTGTTAGGTGCAAAGTTGCTTTTGTCATTTCAATAATCCTCGAAATTATACAAAATGCAATTATTGAGTATAATTCTACCCTTTTTTTCATAAGAAAATATGACAAAAATAAGCTAAAAGTCAATTTCAAAGAGAAGTTATTTTATATCTTTTCAAGGGTGCTCAGGAAACATTGTAAAGACTGTGTTAGAAAGATGTCATGTTAAGTTGCTTTTAAATACATTTGTAGTTTTTATGAATAAGGTATAGGCTCTCTCAGCCTTCCTTCATAAAAAAAAGATGTTCCAGTGCCCTAATCACTGTTGTAGTGCTTAGCTGGACTTTGTCCAGTATATCCATGCTTCTATTGTACTGGAGAGCTCAGACTTGGGCACAGCACTCCAGGTGTAGCCTCACCAGTACAGAGAGGATGGAAAGGATCACCTCTGATCTGCTGGCAGCACTCCTTTGAAAGCAGCCAGTGGTAACTGGCCTCCTTTGACAGGAAGGCACACTCTGGCCCATGTTCAACTTGGTGAAAGTCATCCTGCATTATTATTTAAACTAAAAAATATAGAGGTATAATAATAAAATAATAATAATAATAATACCTTTTCTGAAAGCTCTTGTTGATATTTGATGTAGGAATAGAGACTTTCTTTGGCTACTGGAAATATTCTACCTGATGTTCCTTAGGATAAATAGCATTTTCCTTTTATCATATTGCTAGCCTATACTCCTACTGAAATTTATCTGATGCTTCAACTCTTTTGTTTCAACATGATGACACCCAGTGTAAAACAAACCTTTTTGAAATCCGTTCCTAAATGTGTGATCTTGCTTTTCATGTATGAAGTTCTATCCCACTATTAATTCAATTTCATTGATTATTCTATCCCAGTAATGCCTTTTCAAGTTCTAGATGCTAACAAGTACATACTGTTTCAAAATCTGTGGTTTTACAGGTCTGATTTATTATTTGGCTAAAATATGACTCCAGTACTTTAGCTTGAACACACAGAGTTCAAAGTTTATCCTCAGATTATATTTCCATCCCCTCCTTCCCAGTAGCCACACTACATTTGAGCATCTATTAGTACACTAATATTAGATATTCTATCAAAGGTAGTTGTCTTCCTCTCATCACTCAATGTAGAGTTGAGAATATAGAGAGGCCAATCTGTCCCCTCTAGAGAGATTCATTAATTGCTGAGAAATCTTAAATTATTGTTAGTTTAAATTAGATTACTGGATTGAATACAACTAAGGTGATGAGAAACATCTTAGGCCAGTTATGATTTATTAGATAAGAATTTCAGTTGCCAGTTAAGACAAATGTTCTCTACCTGCTGAAAATGAGATATTTATATTAGAGTACTTAGTAAGCATTCATAGGCTTGCATATTCATTTTGGTGTTTTCTATGTGCAAATATCGTTCAATATGGACAGAAAGAGAAAATTACAGGATACTATTGGTCTTAATGAAAGGGCAAAAATCACTATGCGGGACAAGATTTGTGCATGTTTTCTTGATTTTCCTATATCTGGAAACATTAAGTTTCATGCCATTCAAAAATTTTACAGTGGTTAAGCTGAAGACATTACACATCTGCTTTTAATGAACGAAATCTGCTAGTGAGAAACTATTTAGTTTCAAGTGCCAAGATTTTCAATTTGTTGAAGGTTTGGTACTCCACAACTACATTGAATATTATTTTTGGTGCAGTTTGATGCATGCATTGTTTGTCTGAGCCAAGTTTCACTGAAATGTTTAGGAGGCTTTCCAATTATTTTAATGGAAATTTGGAAATCACTTTGTATGTAGTATTACAGAAGACCTATTGATAGGTATTTAACAGTCAAAAAGTTAGGAGCACAAGCTCTGGGAAGGAATTTTCAATCCAGCATATCATCTCAGTGTTATCACAGAGATTCTAGAACATTGAACTGAAGCCAGTACACTTGCTGTGTTCTGAAATTCTCTTGGAAAAGGTTAATGGGTAGTAATAACTCTACCTGACCAAGCTTTCCCCCATCTATCTTTCTGTTCACATTTATACTAAGCTCATCACTGCCACATAAAGGGCATAATGAAAAGATTCAGATTTCTGAATCTCAGTGACTCAGCTATTGATCAAACCACCAGGCAATTAAATGAAGTGTCATAAATGCACACAGACAGACACGTTTATAGAAAACTCCAGGAGTTTCCGGTCTACTTTAAGGGAGTAGTTAAGTTAAAGGCTTTTGCAATACAGTGTTTATCAAAGATACTTTTGGCAGCAGCAGCTTAAAGTAATTTTTCAACAGTTTCTGTGTATGTCAAAACTATCCAGCCTACTGCTTTCCCTGAAGACTTTAGGCTTTTGGTTTGTTCTACAAGGAAGCTTAATCAATCAACTTCTCCTCCCCACAATGGTATGCTTGAGTTCAATTGTTCCTTTCTGCACAGAGGATGCCTTGAACTTTCTTATTTCTCAGACTACATGTAGGTCAAAACAGGTTTGATACCAAAGATTTAACCAACTTGATTAATTTAGGGTAGGACAAAATAGAAAATAGGATATTTATATTTTTGACTGGAGTAACACATTCCTTATAGTTTTCCACTTCTTTGTAAATGATCATTAATAAAACTTGCATATTTTTTTTCTGATAAAAAATCCCTTGAAAACCACTCATTAATTTCAGTAATAATAAGTACACATAGATAATACAGAATCATAGAATCATTGACTGGTTCGGGTTGAAAGGAACATTAAAGATCATCTAACTTCAACCCGCCTTCCATGGACAAGGACACCTCACATTACACCAGGCTGCTCAAAGCACCCTCCAGCCTGGCCTTGAACACTTCCAGGGATGGGGCATCCACAACGTCTCTGGGCAACCTGTTCCAGTGCCTCACCACCCTCATAGTAAATAATTTCTTTCTTATATGTAATTGAAATCTACGCTCTTTTAGTTTAAAGCCACTTCTCCTTGTCCTAACACTACACTCCCTGACAAAGAGTCCCTCCCCAGCTTTCCTGTAGGCCCCCTTTAGGTACTGAAAGGTCACTCTAGGGCCTTCTCTTCTCCTGACTGAACAACCCCAACCCTCTCAGCCTATCTTCACAGGAGAGATGCTCCAGCCCCGAGATCCTCTTTGTGGCCCTCCTCTGGACTCATTCTAATACTTCCATGTCCTTCTTGTGCTGGGGGCCCCCGAGCTGAACACAGAACTATAACACGAAATAAAGCTTTATTACCTTGTATACAATATAGCTTTATTAACTGTAATAGTAACTCCAGTATACAAAGATAACCATTTTTTCCCCTGAGAGAAAATTTGCTCAACTCTAAATATATGTAATTTACAATATTTCCAGCTGATGGACCTTGATGTTTTCTTTCAGAAACCCAATGAACTGGAAAAAAATATATTTATGAATATTCATTTCTCCATAGCTTTATATGAGGCCTTTAAAAAGCTAGTACCATTCATATACCACTATAACTGACATTTATAATATGTTGTAAAAGACAGACATACAGGTAAATGGTCAGACCTAGTCAGTCATGTCATACTTTTATGTCTTTTTTTTTATTTTTTTTTTTATGCTTTCCATTTAATCCCATTTTTGCCTCAGACACTTCATAGAAAATAGGAAATAGGTTTTCAGTTGCATGTTATCACAATTGTGTATCATACAACAATTATTTTAGTAATTGCTTCTTAAGGTATTGTCAAAGCTCTTGTGTAAATTATGGGAGATAAATGAATCAAATATAGTATTTTTAAGATTGATATCTCAGGCTAGAGATTAGCACTAGGCTAATTCTTAAAGAACCCTAAATTCCAAATTTACTTCTAAGTTCCTGTTTAATATTACCATTTATTAAAAAGACTTAAGTCATAGTAAAATAACAGAGAAAGGAGACATTTTATCATCCAACAGTCAATGCTTCCACACGTACTCTGGTTACACTGATTAAGGCCTACTAACATAATTCTAATTCATGGCCACAAACTCTAGTTATCTATTCCAGGTAACACATGAATGAAACCCAGGACTAAATTTAAGTGAAGCTCGGTTTCTATAGGAAGAAATTACAAGAAGCAAGACAATAAAAGATTGAATATTTTACTTGCCCCTTATTATTTTTATTATTATTATTACAATTTTGTAGGCTTTCCTTGTGAAAAAGGACCAAAAGAGACAACTCAATTTTCTACTTTCAGGCACATACAGACATCCAGGCCAGAAACAGGACACAAGACCTCATTGTGGTAAAATCTAATACTACAACTCCTTAATCATCAGTGGGAGATTAATCTCAATGTATTTCATAGAATCATAGAGTGCCTTGGATTGGAAGGGACCTTAAAAATCATCTAATTCCAACCCCCTGCCATGTGCAGGGATGCCACTCACTAGATCAGGTTGCCCAGGGCCTCATCCAACCTGGTCTTGAACACCTTCAGGGGCTGGGACATCCACAACTTCTCTGGAAAACCTGTTCCAGTGCCCCCTTACAGTGAAGAATTTCCTTCTAACCTCTAATCTAAAACTCCCCTCTTAGTTTAAAACCATTTCCCCTTCTCCTATCATAACCTGACTGAGCAAAAAGTTGCTCTCCATCTTTTTTATAAGCCCCCTTTAAGTACTGAAATGTTGCAGTGAGGTCTCCCTGGAGCCTTCTCTTCTTTAGGCTGTACACTCCCACCCCTCTGATCATCTTTGTGGCCCTCCTCTGGACCTGTTCTAACAGATCCAGATCCTTCTTGTGCTGGGGACCCCAAACCTGGATGCAGTACTCCAAGTGGGGCCTCATGAGCACAGAGTAGAGGGGGACAATCACCTCCCTCAACCTGCTGGTCACACACCTCTGTTGATGCAGCCCAGGATGCAGTTGGCCTTCTGGGCTGCAAGCACACGCTGCTGGCTCATGTTGAGCTTTTTGTCCACCAGAACTCTGAAGTCCTTCTCTGCAGGGCTGCTCTCAGTGAGTTCTTCTCCCAGTCTATACTCCTTTCTGGGATTGCCCTGCAGCACCTTGTACTTGGACTTGTTGAACCTCATCAGGTTCATGTGGGCCCACTTCTCAAGCTTGTGCAGGTCCCTCTGGATGACATTCCTTCCCTCTGTTGCATCGACTGCTCCAATCAGCTTGGTGTCATCTGCAAACTTACTGAGTGTGCACTTGATCCCACTGTCTATGTCATTGATGAAGATATTAAACAGTACCAGTCCCAGGACAGATCCCCAAGGGACACCACTCGTCACTGGTCTCCACCTGGATATAGAACAATTGACCACCAATCTCTGGGTGTGACCTTCAAGCCAATTCCTTATCCACTGAATGGGTACATTAAATACATATTTCTACAATTTGGAGATCAGGATGTCATGTGGGATTATGTCAAAGACCTTGCAGAAGACCAGGTAAATGACATTGGTTGGTCTTCAGTTTCTGAAAGTTCACTTCATTGGCTTAATTTCTCTCCTATATTCAGTTGTAATAAATTGTTATTGTAATGGAATTCTCAATTTTTTTCACTGAGCTGTGTTGTTGGAATAATGTTAAAGTCATTTTATTATATATAAGCATTATAAATGTTAAAGACATCATTAATCCTTTCTATCAAGGTAAATTAAAAGAAGACAGTGACAGTAAGAAACTAATAAACACTTTTCTGGGAAAGAAACTGCCACTTGAAAGTAACTTATTTCCTAAAAGCATTTGTTCACAAGCATATTAAATTATACTATATCATAATTTATTGTATAATATCATTTATATTGCTTACCATCAGAATTTAAATTAAAAATGGCCCATAGTCAAAAATTATTCTATCAAGGCAGTCTTTTAACATAATATTTGCCTTGTACATCATTTAAGCCAAGAGACAAGGTCAGGGTATAGTAACCATGCCCCCAATTAAGTTATCTGTGCCAATCAGCCACCTTATGCCAACAGAATTTGTAGTTAACTAGATCATTCAGGGGTCTCATCTCCTCTGCCTGAATTTCTGTAAAGCTAGAAATAGGTTAATTTGGTCAAAATATTGTGGTATTTCATTAACACATTGCTTTGTTATACAACTGATTTCAGTGATTTAAAGGGCATCCTTCCTTTTAGATATACATATGATAAAGATATAGAATAAGTAGATATATTTATATATTAATACCTCTTTCTAAATTGTCAAATATATTAATACCTCTGTCTAAATTATCAAAGTCGTCTTTGGATTTAGCTATTGTAATCTAATTTTTGTTGTAGAGAAGAGGTAATATGATTATAAAAGGTTAAATGCAATTGTCCATTGGGTAGAAGTACTGACATCATATTTCATTTCTCAGTGAAGGAAGTCAGTGTGATTTGCAGACTGATTGTCTACTACCTATTAGCATAAGCATATCTAGTTATTAAATTTCATACATAAACAGGAAGCAATATCCATCAAAACTCTTGAAATTTTATTCCACTGCAATTATTTTATGCCTTTTCAGGAAACGCATACTGCTGCTAAAAGGCCAAGGGAATGCAGTCAATGCTTCAGGACAGATTCCAGCACAAGAAAAATCCAGAGGCTCTACAAAGTCAGCATCTGCAAATACTTAAGCTTTCCATCAGGAAGACACAGCCCCTCATACTCTACTGACAATTAACATAATTTAGAGCTACTCTGACCTGTTCTACTACTAGAACACAATATTAAAGAATTATTACAATTTTCATTTTTTCTTCTTTGTGGATTAATGCTGTTGTCTTTGATAGGGATAGTGATCATCTGTATGGGAGGCACTCTGAAATTCATGAAACAGCTGCCACCTTCTTATTTCTGCTCTCCTTATGAGTCCTACAGCCAGTCCTTTCCCATAGAACTGGGAAGGTGTCATTAGTTTGTTTTTTGTTGTTGTTGTTTCTTACTTGTCTAGCTTGTTAGCAATATGTAATAAATTACATAAATCTCTCTATGCTTTGCCTGGTTTGCCCATGATGATAACTGGAGAGTGATCTCCCTGTCCTTATCTCAGCTCTTGAGCCCTCTTCATCATATCTTCCCTTTTTCCTTCAAGGAGGTGGAGTGAGAGAGCAGTTGTGGTGGAGCTCAGCTGCCCAGATGAGTACAAACCCCCACAACCTTGCAAATCACTAGATTCTCTGGTTTTGGAAGCCCTCCCAAATTTCAGATACTGTACCAAATGCCAGAACACTGGTCATATTTCCTGAGGTTTCCATGCTGTTTGTGAAAATGAGAATGTTTGCTTTAAGTGCTTAAAATCAAATTTAACACTTTCTAGCAAAAAGGACACACATTCTGAAAATATGAAACATTATCAATGCATAAATGGACTCTAGAACCATGCACCCAGTACATGATCATTGAAGAAATCTAGCAGCTTAACTTATTTTATTATTTCAGGAAAGCCACCAGATCCAATAAGCAAACCATAGGCAACCATTACCAAACAACTATAGCTGGTATCAGTTTTTCTCAGAAGATAAGAAAATAGGATTCAGATAAAAAATCTTTCACTATCTTGAATGTTTATTTCTAAAAGTAGACTTCAATAATATTTTTTGACTCTGTCCCAAATAACTTACAGAAAATGTTGAATGAAAACCAGCCACATGATTAACCTTTATATCCATGCAACAGGATGTATATTATATACTAGCAATGAGACACTAGTAGCATTCCAGGCACTGCCAGAATAAACAATACATCTCTCATCTTATTCATAGGGGACGATTTCTGAATAAAACAGTCAGTCATTATTAATAGTTTGACTAAAATAATTAGTCAATTTAATAAACTCAAATAAAGAAGAAAAGAAGGAATATTTTTCTGGGCATTTGAAGAACTTGAACAACTCTTTCAGAAAACCTTTGCCTAATAATCAGATATCACTGTTTTTTCAAGAGGACTGAGGCAGGTTCATTGCTTTGCCTTTTAAGTGAATACAGTGCATGAAAACTGCACAAAAAAAAAAAAAAAAAAAAAAAAAAGAGAATATGAAAAAGGACCATGGTTAAAAAACAGAACTATTCTGTACACCACTTTATATCTTTTTAAAACAAAACAAAACAAAAACAAGCGAAACAACAACAAAATCCCACCCTGCACTTGTAATACCACTTCTTGGGTGGTCTTGTATATCTTTGTGCAAACTAGCTCCACTTTGGGCTCATCTCTTCCTATGGTGTCTGACATCCACAGCCAGCGGTGTTCTGTTCTCAGTGTGATACCGGGAGATTGTCTTCTCTGTTTACTGCATTATAAACTAGATCATCAGCACGAGTTGCTAATGGCCTTGCTAATCATGTAGCCCAAGGCCATTGTCTTTGACTTGCTCTATATCTGACACCAATTAGCAGTTGTCACCATTTCTACCATGCTTTCTCTCACTCAGTGCTCTGCAAACTCAAATATGTCACAAAGGTGTGAAGTCAGCAGAAATCATTTAGAACAAATTTTGTCTGTTACTTTTTTGTTTGTTTGTTTATTTTCCAGTGCACGCTGAACTAATCTAGTTAGACTTGGTAGGCTAGTCAAGGCCTCATTTGTTTGTGCAGTACTTTAGGTTTCACAATATGACATTTAAAATGAAACTTGCTACAGCCTTTTTAACTGAAAATAAGCCATCTAACTGTGAGATCAAGCTTTCTGCTGTTCCCTAAAAATAAGCATAGTAAAATAAGATGCTGGTACTTTTGCATCGTCATGAACACTATGCGTTCAGGTAGTTTAACATTCCAATACATCTAAATAGCTGTATTATCATAAGAATCCTTTATAGCCCAGTCCAATTACACCACTGGATATAAAGTCAGGCAGAATGATTCACTCTAGCTAGTTCTAAAAATGTCAACTATGAGGCAAGATAAGAAAACACATGTATAAACAAAATCAAGGTAGATCAAGATAGCCTTTGGCTCTTTGTAATCAATTTTATTTGGGGTTGGAGCCTTCATTACATCACTTGGTAATCTACTTCCACCGTGGGCTCTTCTGTTCAGCTATCTTAGTGATGTAAGTGTGCAATACTACATCCCTAGACTGCCTAAGTTTGACTATTTTCCAGCAGCAACTGCTTTAATATTTAAGACCATTTAAAAATAAAAAATAAATTGTTGGCATCCAGGAGCTCCATGTCTCTCTTTTGTACTGGAGAGCCCAGAACTGGATGCAGCACTCAATGTGAGGCCTCACCAGGGCTGAGTAGAGGGGGAAGATCACCTCTCTTGACCTGCTGGCAATATTCTTCCTAATGCAGCCCAGGATACCATTGGCCTTCTTGGCCATAAGGGCACATGCTCATAGTCAACTTGTTGTCCATCAGGACCCTCAGGTCCTTCTCCACAGAGCTACTTTCCAGCAGGACAGCCCCCTGCCTGTACTGGTGCATGGGGTTATTCCTCCTCAGATGCAGGACACTGCACTTACCTTTGTTGAATTTCAAGAGGTTCCTTTCTGCCCATCTCTCCAGCCTGTCAAGAAAAGAAAAGAGCTTCAGAGAAATAAAGAGATAGCTTTAAAAGAGCAAAAGAGGAAGCTTAACTGGGGGAAACATAATGGCAAGAAGCATAAAAAGTGATTTTAAAATATACAACATTTGAAATATGCTGGCAGTAGGCACAAGATATTTCTTAGTACTCCATTAGATGATAGAGTGGTATGAGTGTCTTATACTGTTCATCCACCTACTAATATCATTTTAAAAATTCAAGGAAGCTTAATTTTCCAATAAATTATTTCAAAGTTCCATAGATCATAAGTTACACAAAACATGCAAACATGAAAGACAATGAACAAAACTTCACTTTTATTGAGAGAGATAAGTATTTGCTTCATCTGCATCAGATGTGCCACTGAGGTAAATATCAGAAGCAGAATAGTTTGTACTTCTTTTAAAAATATATAATTTCTTTTGTTAACATGTATACAATCCACCAAGGAACAGGTAAGATATGATAGTCTTCTATGACAGTATTGATTTATTTGACTACAGTCTTAAACAAATCACTGATGAGATTAGTGAAATAAATAAAACAATAAATGCTGTCTTTCCTTATTTTTGTGCGTATAGTGTTCTGAGTCAAATACATTATATTATACACCAGTGAATGGAGAAACATTTTCAGCTTTCAGTGAATGCACATAGTATGGAAAATGGACAGCTGCACAGAGAAGGCAGAGAGCTGCTTAACTACTAGAAGCAAGTGTTGCATCCCTATCAAGGAGTCTTCAAAGGAGAATAATATGCTTTTAAGTTCAAGGACAAGTAGTAACAAATTATGTCAATCCAAACAGTGATCTACTTCAGCCCCTTGGCATCTTCTGCTTTACTTTGGTTTCTAAATGAAGACACAAACACCTGTTCTTGCAGCAGGTGTTATTTGTTTATTATAGTTCTTCCTGCTGGGTTTTAATCAGTCTGCAGCTGCAGGATCCAGGAGAAATAGCCTATAGTACCAGATTTTTATATATCAGCAATATTAATACAGAAAAACAAACAAACAAACAAACAACAAAAAAAAAAAACATATTTCATTTCCATCATATGTTACCAATCATGTAATTTTTTTCTTTCTCACACTCCAAGTTGCTAATTAGAGAACGAATTCATTTATAATGCTAGTAAATGAAGTTTTGAACATTATGCCCTGAGGATGATATTTGATTATGTTCTCCTACTGCAAAGTCTCTAATTTTTGGAAGAAGATTCCCAAACCTCTGCCAATTTGTACTCTTTCCATTCTTTATTTTGAGAAGTATTGTTCAGGGAGAATCAAGAAGCTTAAAAAAATCAAACAACAAATTAACAATATGTAAATCCCTCCATTCAGATGCAATTGAAAGAAGAAAAAGGTACTCAAGGGACTCTGGGAGAAGTAGGGTAAAAACTTTCTGTACAGAATGGTAAGGTAGGAACATTGAAGTGATTATATAGAGACATCTGCCCATTAAGAAAGTGTTCCTGTATATTTAGATGTGTTTAAAAGTTCTGAACTTTATTAAATAGTGTCTTCTATTCATGATCAGCATGCAATATTAATAGTTCTATTTATTGTCTGTCATTAATAGAATGAAGTCATAGGTTGCAGACTACTTAGATGCTGTGCAAAAATATTATATATATTTTGCTTAGTAGTAAAGCTTACAGAATACAATAATTTGTTTAAGATACAAGAAGATAAGGATTGAGAAAGTGAGATTTTATTGTGTGGAATGATGGATAGTTGCATCAGATCAAGAGCATAGGTCTCATGCTTCTGTATTATTAATTGCAATGGAAGACTTGAAGGATTTGTTGTTTGTTTGTTTGTTTTTCCCCTTCATCTCAAACAGATTAGTCAGAGGATTGGAGAACTTCCCATAACAGGAGAAAAGGAAGAAAATACAATTCAAAACTGAATAGAAGGAATACAAGAAAACTCATGTAGATAAAATTACATTCATAATCTAATATGTACGCATATATAAAGCTAAGAAAGGTTTATTGTCTTCTATCAAACTGATATATTATTGAGATATTATTATGTCATGTCATATGTTTCTACTTTTATAGAAGCCATTTTTAAAGATTCACGTCTTCAAACAGATGACATAATTTCACTGTAAATGAAGAAATCAGACAGACCACAGAACAAATGTTAAATATAACATGAGAAACATGTAAACTTAACATTGTAAGATTTATATGCTGTGTCTATGGATCTCAGTTTGTAGCAGTAAGCTCAGGCCTTGTAAGATTGCCCAGGTGAATCAGAGTTGAAATATCATATAATCCTTGTGATATTTCATAGACAATGATGTTTTGATATCACCTCACAGACTAAACCATGGTATTCTTGAAAGACAAACAGTACCTTATTTCATATAACAGAAATACGAGATACAAAACACATTGGAAAACAAACTATAAACTTAGATTCACCCTCAGTCAAGATGTATCTATACAAGTTTCTGAATTTAGATCAGCAAGTTTTTAAGGTTTCCTCACCACAGAATTATGGAATCATATAATCACAGAATGATTAAGGTTGGAAGGGATCTCTGGACTAAGAGGTCCAACCCCCCTGCTCAAGCAGGAATACATAGATCTTGTTTGCCCAGGACCATGTCTGGGCAGCTTGTGAGGATCCCCAAGGAAGGAGACTCCACAATCACTCTGAGCAACTTGTTCCAGTGCTCCATCATTCACACAATAAAGAAACACTTCCTGATGATGTTTAGCCAGAACCTCCTTTGTTCCAGTTTGTGCTCATTGACTCTTGTCCTTATACTGGGCAGCACTGAAAATGTAAGGCACTATCTTCTGTGCACCCTCCCTTGAAGTACATCAGTACACACTGATGAGATCCTCCCTGAGCTTCCTCTTCTCTAAGCTGAACAGTCCCAGCTCTCTCAGCCTTTCCTGACAGGAGAGGTGCTTCGGTCCCTTGATCAACTTGGTGCCCCTCTGCTGGATGCTTTCCATGTCTCTCTTGTACTGGGGGACCCAGAACTGGACACAGTATTCCAGGTGTAGCCTCATCAGTCCCAAGTAGAGGGGAAGGATCACCTCTCATGACCTGCTGGTGATACTTTGCCTAATACAGCCAAGGATACCATTAGTCTTCTTAGCAGTAATGGCATATTGCTGATTCAGGTTCAAGTTAGTGTCCATTGGGACTCTTAGGTCCTTTTCTGCAGAGCTGCTTTCCAGCTGGGTCACCCCCAGCATGTCCTGGTAACTGAGGTTGTTCCTCCACAGGTGCAAGACTCTGCATTTCTCTTTGTTGAGTTTTATGAGAATCTTGTCATCCCACCTCTCCAGTCTGTCAAGATCCTTCCGATGGCTGCACAGCCCTCTGATGAGTCAGCCACTCCCCCCAGTTTCATATCATCCCCAAATTTACTGTACTCTACTCTCTCATCCAGATCATTAATGAAGATATTAAACAGGACTGGACCCAGTATTGACCCCTGGGGTATTCTGCTCGTTATTGGCCTCCAACTAGACTTTGCACCACTGACCACTACTGTCTGGGCCTGATCATGCAACCAGTTTTCAGTCCACCTTACTGTCTGCTCATCCAGTCCATACTTAAATAACTTCTGTATGAGGATCTTATGGGGGACAATTTCAAAGGCTATGTCATAGAATCACAGAATCATGGAATGGCTCAGGTTGAAAGATCATCTAACTCCAACCCCCCTGGCATAGACAGGGATGTCACCCACTAGATCAGGTTGGCCAAAGCCCCATCCAGCCTGGCCTTGAACACTTCCAGGGATGGGGCATCCACAACTTCTCAGGGCAACCTGTTCCTATGCCTCACTACCCCTACAATGAAGAATTTCCTCCTGATATCTATCTGTATCTATCATCTTTTAGTTTAAAACCATTCCCCCTTTTCCTATCATTATCTACCCAAGTAAAGAGTTTTTCTCCATCTTTTTTGTAAGTCCCTCTTAAGTACTGAAAGGTTGCAAAGGTCACCCTGGAGCCTTCTCGTCTCTAGGCTGAACATCCCTAGCTCTCTCAGCCTTTCTTCATAGGAGAGGTGTTCCAGCCCTCTGATCATCTTCATGGCCCTCCTCTGGACTTGCTCTAACAGGCTCACATCCTTCTTGTGCTGGGGGCTCCAAACCTGGATGCAGTACAGGATGCAGGTCAGGCCTCACAAGGGCAGAGTAGAGGGAGACAATCACCTCCCTCGACCTGATGGCCACACCTCTTTTGATTCAGCCCAGGACACAGTTCGCCTTCTGGGCTGCAAGCACACACTGCTGGCTCATGTTGAGCCTTTCATCCAGCAGAACCTCACAAGTCCTTCTCTGCAGGGCTGCTCTCAATGAGTTCTCACAGACTATATTCCTGTGTGAGATTGCCCCAACCTAGGTGCTGTACCTCACACTTGGACTTGTTAAACCTTATGCGGTTCACTTGGGCCCACTTCTCTAGCCTGTCCAAGTCCCTTTGAAGGGCATCTCTTCCTTCTTTGGTATCAACCTCATCACACAGCTTGGTGTCATAGGCAAACCTGCTGAGGGTACACTCAATCCCATCATCTATGTCATTGATGAAGATATTGAAAAGGACCAATCCCAAGACAGAGCCCTGAGGGACACCACTTGTCACTGGTTTCCACCTGGACGTAGAACCATGGACCACTACTCTCTGGGTGCAGCCATCGAACCAATTCCTTATTCACTAGACGGTCCGGTCCACCCTTCAAATCCATATCTTTCAATTTAGAGATGAGGATGTTGTGTGTCATCATTCCTACTTATTGTGTTTAGCTTTCAGTTTTACAATAAACTAAATAGATTCCTTCCAGATAGATATGCTCCAGAAGAACATCTACTGATCACAAGTATTCAGCTACTTAAACTAGACTGAAGTAAAATTCTTTGAAATACAATTATTACAGGTGCTGGCTTTCAGCAGTAACAACATCTCTTCTACTGCTTGCAGTAATTGAGATGAGATCAGCTGAACACTCTTTTTGATCACTGAACTTGACAGTGATGGTAAAAAAACAAACAAACTGTAATACCTGCTCTGTCATACCAACAATTCATTATAACTATTAAGAACTGAGGCACTTTCATAAATTGGGGCTTACATGGCAAGGACTTGATAGCAGAGGGGATACAGGGGGTGGCTCTGTGAGAAAGGTCCAGCAGCTACCCCATGTAAGACCAGAGCCAGGTCTAGCTAGCTCCAAAAGGGTTCTGTCACTGACCAGCGCCGAGCTAGTGAGCAACACTGGTTGGGCCTCTGGGAAAGACTACTGAAGAAAGGGGAAAAACAGCTGTGCAACAGCAGCTTGGAGAGAGGAGTGAGAAACAGCCCTGCAGACCCCAAGGTCAGTGCAGAAGGAGGGCAGCAGGTGCTCCAGTTTAAGAACTGTTTACTCCAGTGTGGGTCTATTCCATAAGGTACAGAACTTCAGGAACAGAGTGCTCCAGCATAAGTGCCCTATGGACTGGAGCTCCTGCAGCTCCTGCTTGGGCTTCTCTCCACAAGCCACAGTTCCTGCCAGGAGCCTGCTCCTCCATGGGCTGTAATATGCTGCAAACTCCTCTAAGCCATAGCCATACTGTGTGGGGTCCTCCACAAGCTGCCATGTAGTATCTGTTCTGGCATGGTCCTCCATAATGGACAACCTGCTTCACCATGGTTCTCTCCATGGATTGCAGGGTGCCTGTGGTGCCTGGAGGACCTCCTCTTGCTCTTTCTTCACTGATCTTGGTTTCTACATGGTTGTTTCTCTATACGTTTTTCTCAATCCTCTATCTCACAGCTGCTGCACAACATTTTCCCCCCTTTCTTAACTGTGTTATCACAGAGGTACCTCCAGTGTTACTAAGGGGCTCAACTTTGACCAGCAATAGGTCTATTTTGAAGCCAGCTGGAACCAGCTGTGTCCAACATGGGAACATCTCCTGCAGATCCTCTGGTACCTAAATCTTGCCACATGAATCCAATACAAGGGATGTGGCAGTGTGTGCCAAATTTTAACCTGAAAAAAACTCTGTAAAGCCAGCTTTCCAATGGAAGTGCTTATTTATAGTTCCTGTTAATGCAGCATCATGGAGAGAGTAATGTGATATATAGCAATTTAACCAAGTTGATTTAGTTTGAAGTTCTGCTGTTTGCAGATATTTCCACTCTTACTTTTGTCAGTGTTGTTTCTCTGGGGGCAAGTGTTGATCTTTTGATGTTGTTGTTTGCTTGTTTTGCTTTTGAAAAAAGCTTCATTATTCTTTTTCATTATCTTTCTGAGATAAGAAGAACTTTAATATCCTGAGCCCTGACCACTAAATGTATCATAAAGGGGAGAGTAAGGAATAGATATGTGGCTCTTAATTAGACTTCAAATTAGGAGAAGTGCTATCAAGGACACAGTCATTTCAAGCATCTCTTGAGAGAAGAATGTCAATGATCAATACAATTTTTCCTTTATGAAGGGAAGCAGCGGAGATAGAAAAGAAAGTATTTAAGTCTTTTAGTTTTTCTTTTGTTTAGTCAATCTTTCATACTTCCTGGTGGAAAATATCATAATTGTTCCAGTTTCAAGTATTAAAAATAGACATTTGTAAAGTATTTTCAGTAATTATGATATGCTAATAACCTTTCTTTAAAATCATGCAGTTAGGTTTTTATTTTTTATGAAGAATGACATTCTCATCCAATGTACACTGAAAGGTTAGATCTGTACTAAGAATACTCCGTAGAGACACAGAAAGCATTGCAAATGAATTTATTATTATTTAGCTTTTGCCCTTGCTTTTCATCATAGATGAAACAGACACAGTGAACATTTTTATATTTTCAACTATTTTTAAGACATGACAAGAACCTCACGCAATAAAGGGTTACATGAATGGACACTGACAGAAACAATATTTGTCCTGAGAGTCCTTGCTTTCATATGTTGAAATTTATAATTCAGTTTGCTATTGAACTGGTGATAATTAATATTAACCTCTAATATTAGATACTGTATATCCCCCTTAAAAGTTAACACTAGAGCTGGTCCAAAAGACTGAGTCAAAAATTGTTAAAAATCAGGAACACATCATGGGAAAACATGGAATTTGTTCCATTATGATCTTTCCTAGACAACTTCTCTTGGTTGTTACTGAAAACATGGGCCACAGGCACCTTAGCCTTTCTTAGACCTGGTGTCTCAGTTCCTCCAAGAAATCTAACAGCTTAAAAACTTCCAGTTTTGGATGGAAAATCCAAAGACCTAGTTAAATGTTAAGATATCTGGCTGTCTGTTAAACTCAATAATTGGAAAGTGTACTAGAAGTTTTGGAGTTGTAGCCTTAAGAGCACCTGGGAGAATTTATTGTTTTTGAGGAAAAGTTTGGATCAAGGTCCTCAGTCAACTGAATTCTGGCAGTTACAACACTTCCCAAGCACACAGAAAGCATGTGGAACACACAAGACTAAGTAGCCAAGCTATAAGTTATCTAACAGGCAGCAGCAGAGCTGCCTATTAGCAGAATCCTAGTATACTGCTCTGTGGAAGTCTTGCTTCAGAAAATTTATTGAAATGCAAACTTGTGTGTGCATGTGAATGTGTATATATATGTAATACACATACAAAGATAAATATGTAAATAGTATATGGAAATAAAATACATATTATGTATTTAAAACACTACAAAGGTATTATTGCAGTAAATAAATCTCCAGTACTTGTATGAGTCACCTTGACCATATTTCCAACAACTTTTAAGAGCAGGTCTTGAAGTCACTGGTGACATATTCTGCACAGAATGCACCATCAAAGCATGCCCTTCCCAGCAACCCAGTTCTTGTAACACACTGCTTACAAAACCTCCAGACTTGAACCAAAGCCAGGTCATGATACCTTGTCTCTGCTATATTAATTAGCTTCAGTTCAAATTTCTAAGTTATCACAGGAAATAATGATTTCCTTTAAGAATAGTATGAAACTCCTATGATTAAACAAATCTTCGGGAAGCTGAGATAGTTTTGAAAGGGTTAGAGACAGTCTGAGCCCTAGTTGTGCAAAAATATAAAATACCTGATTACCATCAGGAGTCAGAATTTTCTTGAAAAACAATTCTTTCAAAAAGATTTAAGTAATATATTTATAATTAAACTATCAAAGCGGCATACAGTTAATATCAGGCATTTTATGAACACTACAATATTCCAAATCGCTTTTGTCTCACAAGCCCAAAAAACTATATATCTTGGTCACTTTTAGCTCAGACTCAACAGGGAATTTAAATCAGTCATCTGGAGCTATCCTGTCATAATTCAGCTGTTATATAACTGTGCACCTGAAAGACAGCATTGACTACAAATTGTATGCTTTCACATTTTGTTTGAAATCCAAAGGGAAGTGTTAAATATTTCAGGCTCTTTTAAACTTTCATTTTTCTTATTTTCACTCTTCATTATCATTTTCTACATGCAAGGGAACTTGCTAGGTTTTCTATGCACACCCCAAAAATTAGCTTCTTAGGTGTATTCTGCATATAGATGACAAATAACTAGATAGTAACCTGAGAATGGATAACAAAATATTAATACTGCATAAAGTTCTGTAAATCTATATCAATAATTATGCCATACCTCATCTTCTTAACGAGAAAGTGGGCTAGAGGCCTTCATACTTCTTGAGTTTCTACTTTTTTTTTTTTTTTTTTCACACCACACAAAGTTTAGAAACTTCCAGAAAAAAACTCAGATGGTTTATCTATTTAACACCAACAAAAAGAATTTCCTACAAAGATAGGAAGAGATCCCTGGTGAGATGTGAATTGGCACACAACAGTTGATCTTTCCATTATTTTTTAGACATTTCCAAAAGATGAGATTGATGCAAAATCTTTGGGGTGCCTTATGGCACTCTGAGACTAACCTCACACATATATGCTTGAAAATGTGTCTATACTCATCCAGCATGAATGAGCAAAAGGCTTGGATTTAGGCACAGACCTGACTTTAATCCATGCTCAAAGTAAAATAGATGTGCATGGAGTGCGCTGGAAGGGAACATAGGTCCCCATGAATCTTCAAGTTCTACAGGACAAAGAAAGAAAGGAGTCTTAAAACTAAGAAATCAAAAAGTCACAGGTTTATTTTAAGTTAAGAAAAAGCCCCACATGGGCTCTGGACCATCAATTTTGGAATGCCTCTGCATTTAACATAGCTGTTAATTTCAATTATAGCAATGGAGAGGGACACTGTGCCTCCCCATCCTTACCACATTCCACCTGTAAAAGATCCCACCACATTTAAAAGAAGAAAAAACAATCTCCATTTTAAGTCATTGTTTTCTTATTCCCAAGGAGTATGTTGTAATCTATAGTCTCCAGACACTTCAAAAAATAACATATTTTAAGATTTAAAGAATATTAAGACACAGACACAGAATTTCTAGGTTGGAAGAGACCTCAAGATCATCGAGTCCAACCTCTGACCTAACCCTAACAGTCCCCACTAAACCATATCCCTAAGCTCTACATCTAAATGTCTTTTAAAGACCTCCAGGGATGGTGACTCAACCACTTCCCTGGGCAGCCCGTTCCAATGTCTAACAACCCTTTCGGTAAAGAAGTTCTTCCTAAGATCCAACCTAAAAATCCCCTGGCGCAACTTAAGCCCATTCCCCCTCGTCCTGTCACCAGGCACGTGGGAGAATAGACCAACCCCCACCTCGCTACAGCCTCCTTTGAGGTATCTGTAGAGAGCGATAAGGTCACCCCTGAGCCTCCTCTTCTCCAGGCTGAACAATCCCAGATCCCTCAGCCGCTCCTCGTAGGACTTGTTCTCCAGGCCCCTCACCAGCTTCGTCGCCCTTCTATGGACTCACTCAAGCACCTCAATGTCCTTGTAGCGAGGAGCCCAAAACTGAACACAGTACTCGAGGTGCGGCCTCACCAGAGCCGAGTACAGGGGGACGATCACCTCCCTAGCCCTGCTGGTCACACTGTTTCTTATACAAGCCAGGATGCCGTTGGCCTTCTTGGCCATCCGGGCGCACTGCTGGCTCATATTCAGCTGACTATCAACCATCACTCCCAGGTCCTTCTCTGCCTGGCAGCTCTCCAACCACTCATCTCCCAGCCTGTAGCTCTGCTTGGGGTTATTGCGCCCCAGGTGCAGGACCCGGCACTTGGCCTTGTTGAACTTCATGCAGTTGACCTCAGCCCATCGGTGCAGCCTATCCAGATCCTCCTGCAGAGCCTTCCTACCCTCGAGCAAATCGACACATGCACCTAACTTGGTGTCATCTGCAAACTTACTGAGGGTGCACTCAATGCCCTCATCCAGATCATCGATGAAGATATTAAAGAGGACTGGCCCCAGCACCGAGCCCTGGGGAACGCCACTAGTGACCGGCCTCCAACTGGATTTGACTCCATTTACCACAACTCTTTGGGCCAGGCTATCCAGCCAGTTTCTAACCCAACGAAGCGTGCGTCAGTCCAAGCCAAGAGCAGCCAGTTTCTTGAGGAGAATGCTGTGGGAAACGGTGTCAAAAGCCTTGCTGAAGTCAACGTAGACCACATCCACAGCCTTTCCCTCATCCACCCAGCGTGTCACTTTGTCATAGAAGGAGATCAGGTTCGTCAAGCAAGTCCTGCCTTTCATAAACCCATGCTGACTGGGCCTGATCGCCTGCTTGCCCTGCAAGTGCTGCGTGATGACTCTCAAGATAATCTGCTCCATGAGCTTCCCTGGCACTGAGATCAAACTGACAGGCCTGTAGTTTCCCGGGTCAGTCCTCCGGCCGTTCTTGTAGATGGGCGTCACGTTTGCTAGCCGCCAGTCAACTGGGATCTCCCCCGATAGCCAGGACTGTTGATAAATGATGGTAAGCGGCTTGGCCAGCTCCTCTGCCAGTTCTCTCAGTACACTCGGGTGGATCCCAACCGGCCCCATCGACTTGTGCACATCCAAGTGCTGTACCAGGTCACCAACCATTTCTTCGTGGACAGTGAGGGCCACATCCTGCTCCCCATCCCCTTCCACCAGTTCAGGGTACTAGGTATCCAGAGAACAACCGGTATTGCCGCTCAAGACTGAGGCGAAGAAGGCATTAAGCACCTCCACCTTTTCCTCATCTCTTGTAACTAAGTTTCCCCCCACATCCAGTAAAGGATAGAGATTCTCCTTAGTCCTCCTTTTTGTGTTGATGTATTTATAAAAACATTTTTTGTTATCTTTAACGGCAGGAGCCAGACTGAGCTCCAGATGAGCTTTGGCCTTTCTAATTTTGTCCCTGCACAGCCTCGCAACATCCTTATAGTCCTTCTCTAGTGGCCTGCCCACTTTTCCAAAGATTATAAACCCTCTTTTTTTCTCCTAAGCTCAAGCCACAATTCTCTGTTCAGACAGGCTGGTCTTCTTCCCCGCCAGCTCGTCTTTGGGCACATGGGGACAGACTGTTCCTGCGCCATTAAGATTTCCCTCTTAAAGAGCGCCCAGCCATCCTGGACTCCTCTGCCCTTCAGAACCGCCTCCCAAGGGACTCTACCAACCAGTGTCCTCAGCAGCCCAAAGTCAGCCCTCCGAAAGTCCAATACAGCGGTTTTACTGGTCCCCTTCCTGGCCTCGCCAAGAATAGAGAACTCCACCATTTCGTGGTCACTCTGCCCAAGACAGCACCTGACAATCACATCCTCCACCAGTCCTTCTCTGTTTGTGAAGAGAAGGTCTAGCGGGGCGCCACCCCTGGTAGGCTCACTAACCAGCTGCGTCAGGAAGCTATCTTCCACGCTCTCCAGAAACCTCCTAGACTGCTTTCTCTGGGCTGTGTTTTGTTTCCAGGATATGTCAGGGAAGTTGAAGTCCCCCACGAGAACAAGTGCTGAAGATTTCGCAACTTCTGTCAGCTGCCTGTAGAACTCCTCATCCGTCTCCTCATCCTGGTTCGGCGGTCTATAACAGACTCCAACCAGGACGCTAGCCTTGTTGGCCCCACCGATCCTAACCCAAAGGGACTCGACCTTGTCATTCCCAGCCTCAAGTTCTACAACATCAAAAGACTCTCTAATATAGAGAGCCACACCACCACCCCTTGTGTGCTGCCTGTCCCTTCTGAAGAGTTTATAGCCAGTCATTGCAGCACTCCAGTCATGAGAGTGGTCCCACCACGTCTCCGTGATGGCAACCAAGTTGTAGCCTGCCTGCTGCACGATGGCTTCCAGCTCCTCCTGTTTGTTACCCATGCTGCATGCATTGGTGTAGATGCACTTCAGCTGGGCCATTGCCTTATCCCCCGGCCTTGCTATTGTTCCCCCTGGCACAGCTCCAACAATCCTTGCTTCAGCCCCATCCCCCTTCTTACCTAGTTTAAGGCCCTCTCAATGAGCCCTGCCAGCTCCTAGCCCAGGGTCCGTTTTCCCCTAAGGATAGGGACCCGTCTGCAGCCATCAGGCTGGGTGTCGAGTAAAGTGCCCCATGGTCAAAAAACCCAAGATTTCTGTGTTGGCACCAGCCCCTGAGCCACGTGTTTAGCAGGTGGGCTTTCCGTGTCCTCTCTGTACCCCTCCCTGCCACCGTAGGGATGGACGAAAACACCACCTGCACTCCCGCTCCATCCACTAAACGTCCCAGTCCCCTAAAGTCTCGTTTGATGGCCCTCAGGCTTCTCTCTTCAATGTCATCACTACCTGCCTGGACTATCAAAAGAGGATAATAGTCAGAGGGGCAAACCAGGTTGGGAAGCTTCCTGGCAACGTCCCTGACCCTGGCCCCAGGGAGGCAGCAGACTTCCCTACGGGTAGGGTCAGGCCGACAAATAGGGCCCTCTGTTCCCCTGAGGAGAGAGTCTCCCACAACAATAACCCTTCTGTCTTTCTTGGTGGAGGCAGTCCTGAGGCGTGGAGTCGACCTCCTTGCCCTAGGCATCCTCCTGGGTACACTTGCTACCTCTCCCTCACCCACCGGTCTCTCAAGCTCCAGGGCCTCAAAACTGTTGTGTAAGGGCACCTGGGAAGGTGGGGCCGGAAGGGGAGGGCATCGCCTGCGATGTCGAGCAGGGACCTGTTTCCATTCCTCTTCAACTCCCAGATCCCCTCCCTCTGCCTGACGGCGACAGGGCAGGAGGTCCACCCCCATTTGGGGTGTCTCACCCCGGTACCTCTCCTTGAGGCCCTGCAGGGAGTCGCTCCACCAGTCTATCTCCCGCTCACACTCCCTGATATCCCTCAACCTCTCCACCTCCTCCTTGAGCTCCGCCACCATGCGGACCAGGTCATCCACCTGCTCACAGCTCACGCACGCAGTTTCTCTGCCTCCCGCCGATGGCAGCAACAGGCTCAGACACTCCCTGCATCTGGTGACCTGAACTGCTGTATTTTTTAACGGGTAGTCGTCCTGGGTGTGTACCGACTTCCTGGAGAGCGCACCGTGCCTGGTGGAGACCATTATCGCCTAGCTAACGGCTGTCGTTACAGGAGGTGTTACGTATGGGCGGGGGAGAGCGCTCTGCCCTTCCTGCTTGCCCTGCCTGTGCGAACTGCCGCTCCACGCCCTTCTGACGTGCCAAGCCCTTCTGACACGCCACGCCCTTCTGACGCGCCACGCCCTGTTTGCCCGCCCTGTTCGCTGCGCTCCTGGCCGCTAGCGCTCCCTAGGGGCAGCTTTTGAACGGCTGGGGAGGGGGCGCTGCTGGCTCCGCCTACGCCTCGTCAGCCTCCCTCACCAGGGCTGCCGGGTCCTGGCGGCTCCCTCAAGTAGGCTCGATGCTGGAAAAATTAGCCCTGCCTGGCCCAATCCCCCGCTCCGCTGCAGAACGCGTCTGCCACGGAGCCGATCGCCTCGGCAAATGCATATAAAGTATATAACAGCGCAACGCTGAAAATAAACTTCATTAACATAAGTGTTTTTAGTTTCTTGTTTTTTGAAGAAACAAAATACATCTATGTCTGTTAAGAAGTGGGGCATGAGGTTATTAAGTATTTTCTAAAGTAATTTGATCTTTTAAGTGCTAAGAAAGATGCTTACGTGAGGTAAAGAGTGCAGTTGCCACCTGCAGCCCAGGCCCCTTCTGCCTGGTGGATGGGGCCCAGCCCAGTGCCCTGGGTCCCTGGGTCTCAGCCCAGGTGGGAGCAGCTGCTGCTTTCCTCTTTGCAGACTCAACCAGTGGTGAAGCTGAGCATATCCCGGAGACACATACAGGACACTGATACAGCTGATCACTCAGACTGCCACAGCCAAGGACTTCCTTAACCCCGGGACTCGTGTAAAACACAGACGTAGACAGCAGAGACCCCTTCCTCCTCTCAAGCTGGCAGAGAAACAGGCCACCCACTGGCGCAGGCACACAGCACGCCACTGCTTCACATACATATCCCAAATCCCTTGGGTACTGGCACAGGCCCTCTATCCACCTGTCACCCCTGGGCCCTCTTTTGTATTTCACAAGTCCTCTGCCAGTTGGTCTGGCTTGAAGTTCACTGCAAACATGCAGCACTCACACTCTTGTCCCTCATATATAACACATTTGCATGTCCCCATGGGTGTACCAGCATGGGCATACCACCTGCCTGATGTCCCAACCCGAACCTCAGGCCCCTGCTACTCACCAGCTGGTCATGCTTAATATTTGCTAGCCAATATTCACGCACACACCATGCACACCAGGTTTGGGGAAGATACAGACACTCAGTCCCCCCAGTAGCTGGTTTATAATCCTTTCAACTCATACACACACACATACAAGCCCACAGTCATACCAGTCCCCCCTCCCCTGTAGCTGGTTTTGGAGCACATACCATAGCTGTTCCAATGGCTGGCCCTAGAAAACCCCACTTGCTCTAGCAGCTGGTGTTGAGACCTTCTCCTCACTCCAGTAGCTGACGCCACAGTCTGAGGGCCTATGTCCCAGTCTGACTCAGTAGCAGGCACGCAGACCACACATGCCAGTCACTCCATTAGCTGGCACTCTGGGCACAAAGTCTGTAGGACCTTTCAGATTTGGAGAGTTATGCCCCCACACACGCCCTCAGGTGTTGATGCTAGGACCCTTAATCACTCAGTAGTTGGCACAGCAGTCTGCGGCCCTATGTACCTGGCCTGACTCCAGTAGCTGCCGCCAGTTTCACTCACACACACAGACAGGTCTTTCCAGTAGCTGGTATGTAGCAGAATTAATATTCACAAATTCCATCTCTTTCCTTATCAGTTAATACAACTACCCAGACTTGGTTCCCATCACTGCCTCCCTTTCTTATTATCCCTTGTTGCATTGGAAAAGGCCCTTGACCAGATACCCTTAAAGGAGCAGACACTTTCCTTCTGCATACACTTGTAATTGTGGTGAAGATCTAAAACATACTATAAATGACATTGCACTAGAGAGGAACATAGCATAATGATTTTGTTAACAAGTGATTCTCTAAAAACAGTAGCTATGTGCAGTGAATAAATATATGTTGATTTCTCCTTATTCACTTTAGACTTTTCACTGAAAAGGCATTTAAGTGTCTCTAAAAAGAAAAACAGCTACAAAGTTGCTATGTTTTATGCATACAAGCCTGTATCATACCGGTTATCTTTCTGTATTTTGTCCATGCTTGGCATATAGAAATGCATAGTGTGTGTTTAAGCCACAAATAAATTGCAATGATTCTCCCCATTATTATATCACATTAAAGAGTAAGGAAGTTTCACTTTATTATTATTATTATTATTATTATTATTATTATTATTATTATTATAGTTTAGACAACACTCTCAGATATATGGTTTGATTTTTGGTCCTCTGTGGAGCCAGGAGCCAGGAGCTCTGCTATGATCCTTGTGGGTTCATTCCAACTTGGAATATTCTATGATTCTATGGTAGTTTTCTTTAACCACAAGAGACATTTATATTAAGTTGCTTAAGTATTGTTAATAAGTCTCAATATTTCTATATGAGAATAAAAATACCACTTGACTATTCTAGAGCACCTTCTGGTTGTGGATTTCAGGGTGATCCAGCAACACCAAATTTCATTAGAATTTCAAGTTCCGCAGTTTCTTAGTATGACAGATGATTTTTTTCCTAGTTATCATGCTGAAAGCCATCATAGAAACACACCAGGGAAGTTAGTGGCAGTTTTATCTTAAGAGCTCTCTAACCAAACTATGAGCCAGCACCAGTCCAAAAGTAGCTTGACCCCAATGAAGCAATACCAAGCTGAACACTAGACATAGGATGCATCAGATCACCTGTGTATTTCCTTAATACACTTAAAGTATCTTCCAGACAAGAGCTGGTTTACATGGTTTACATTTTAACCAACTGAAAGTGTTCCTGATACAATAAAATACAATAAAATAAAATAAAGAACAAAAAACAACTGTTTGAAGCTATGCACATATTTATACCTTGTCAGACAGCAGGAAACTCAAATGCATGCCACTAACTCTAAAGAGCCTGCTGTCTGCTCCTCAACCACTCCCCGCTCTGATGTCACTTTACAGTTACATTTTCCAGCTCCTTATTTCCAAGGAAATGGAAACAAGAGCCTGAGCTCGTTTACAGCCCATTTACTTTTTTTTTTTTTTTTTTTTTTTTTTTTTTTTTTTATAGCCTTACTTCCACTGCTTCTCCACAAAAAAGTTTTTCCATGCATTCTGTTAGCTTTTATATTGGAATATATATATATATATATATATATATATATATATTCTCTGTATTCTAATCACATTCTTCCTGGAAAACAGCTGTTTCTAATTGACTGACAGGTCATATGTGAGTATAACAGTGAGATCTTTTTACTAACTTGTTCTGATTACTGTGTTTGAGGGATGGTGTGATTTAATTACAGAATTTGGTTATATATTTAAATGTTTTTTGAGCTCTCAGGACGGAGTGGTGTTTGTAAAAAAAATGTGATAATCGGTTTATTGTCTTCTATATGGGTTCTTATAGTGACTTGAGTCATTAATAAAGGAAATCAGATCAATGCTATGTAAAATCAGGTATAAAAGCATATCACTATGACAAAGGTGAAAGTATACTTTTGGTATGCATCCAAACTGTCATTAAAGACCAGTAAATTATGATTATGTAGCAAGTTTTCTGGGAGGCAGTATATAAAGAACTCAATAAGAACTGAGAGATACACTGCAGTTAATGGGGAAAATACAAAATGAGGCTAGCAAATGATGACTCAAAGGAGCTCTGTATAAATCCTATGAGAAGACCACTCTGTGAACATATTAGGTGTGATATCAAGTGGAAGTCAAAGAATACTGTCATGTAGTTTTGTAGTTATCTACTTTTATTCTTTTCAAAAGTACCAGAAAAAATACAGTGTTGTGGTACTGGAAAACTTGACAACTGCAAAATAATCAAATCTTTGTACAGTGCATTGAAATTGTGTAAGACAAAGTCCATCAAAGCACATGGATAATTAATGTTTTCATGTAGTTAGACATTCCAAGGGTATAATAGTTATAGCCACTGAATGGTGACCTGAATAATGTAGACTGTTCATAGAATCATAGAATATCCCGAGTTGGAAGGGACCCATAAGGATCATCAAGTCCAACTCCTGGCAACGCACAGGTCTACCCAAAAGTTTAGACCATGTGACAGTGCACAGTCCAATCTCTTATTAAATTCAGACAGGCTCGGTGAAGAGACTACTTCACTGGGGAGCCTGTTCCAGTGCGCAACCACCCTCTCGGTGAAGAACCTCCTGATATCCAGCCTAAACTTCCCTTACCTCAGCTTCACACCGTTCCCGCAGGTCCTATCACTGGTGTTTATGGAGAATAGATCACCTGCCTCTCCACTCTCCCTTGTGAGGAAGTTATAGACCATGATGAGGTCCCACCTCAGCCTCCTCTTCTCCAGGCTGAACAGGCCCAGTGAGCTGCTCCTCATATGTCTTCCCCTCAAGGCCCTTCACCATCTTCATCGCCCTCCTCTGGACACTCTCCAACAGTTTAATGTCCTTTTTGTACTGTGGTGCCCAGAACTGCACACAGTACTTGAGGTGAGGCTGCACCCGCGCAGAGTAGAGTGGGACAACCACTTCCCGCAACCAACTAGCAATGCTGTGCTTGATGCATCCCAGGATACGGTTGGCCCTCCTGGCTGCCAGGGCACACTGCTGGCTCATATTCAACTTACTGTCAACCACAACCCCCAGATCTCTCTCTGCGGGGCTGCTCTCCAGCATCTCATCGCCCAGTCTGTATGTATAGCCAGGGTTGCCCCATCCCAGGTGCAGGACCTGGCACTTGCTTTTGTTAAACTTAATGTGGTTGGCGATCGCCCAGCTCTCCAACCTGTCCAGATCTCCCTGCGAGGCCTTTCCACCCTCATCTGAGTCCACAACTCCTCCGAGTTTGGTGTCATTGGCAAATTTGCTCAAAACACCTTCTAGTCCTACATCTAAATCATTTATAAAAACATTGAAGAGGACTGGCCCTAAAATGGAGCCTTGAGGGACCCCAGTAGTGATTTTGGTGTCATGCCCCTCTAATATCTGTCTCAGCTACAGTCCATCCTCATGTAAAGTCTTTAAATGTTATATTTTACTACTTCCCAGATAAGCTATTTCAGTGATAAATTGAAATTTGTTTACCTTCTAGAGTTAGATTGTCATGTTTTCTTCTACATTAAAAGCCAGCATGCTGTCAGCGGTCCTTGGTTCTTGTGGGTTCTTATAGTCATTGATAAAGTCATCTTAATGTAAATTAAATGTCTTAGTTTCTTGCTATAAAACATGATTTCCTTAAATTCAAATTATTGCTGTAATTCTTGTATCTAAACCTCTCAATTTCCTCAAGATTTCAAATCCCATACTGATTTCATTAATTTAATGTACAGAGGTAATATAATTTCAGAATACTTACTTTCCATTTTCATGCAAGAGGATTAGAAATATAATTCAGAAATTGCATTGGCCTTCAGTGCTACAGCATGAGACAAAGATCGCATGTTCAGCTGTTATCAGCCATGACCTTAAGTTATTTTCCATATTTTATCTTTGGTAATTGTCACCTTGAAAATATTCTTAAGTAAAAACTATGCTAAAAAAACTAGCATACACCGCCTACTAAAATGAGTTTAATTCCCAGTAGTGTGATACTGCATGATTCTGTGAGATGATGAAGAATGTGTAATTCAACATAGTAATACAAGTGTTCTGATTATTCTGAAGGTCAAGAAATCTCCATATCTCTAGAAATTAAATTAAAATATTAAACATACTTAACAAAAATGATAAAACTTTACTAATTTGTCAGTTACGATTTATTCTTTTTACTGCTTAACGACAAAAAAAAAAAAAAAAAAGATCCAATCCTGCACCATCTTAATGGAAGTACTCATTGTTATGAGAATTATCAATAATTTTGAAAATCTCAATTTCAGTTTTTAAACTAAACTATTTAAACTTAACTATTGAAGAATATTCTTGCTTCATTGTTAACATTTTTTTTTTTTTAATATCTCCTAATGGATGATTTATTTTATGATTCTAAAAATATGTCTTGACTGCTTTATCACATTTCATTTTTAAATAATATTCTAAATATTATTCTTGTGGATGGAATATTGTCTCTGTGTATGCAGAATATCATTGCACTTTTAGTTTTGGACCTTATTGTTCATTGTACTGAAGCTGGCTGGGATTAAGTTACAAAGTTAATTTTCTTCATAGAAGCCTATATGCTGCAGTGATTCACATTTGTAGCTAAAATAGTATCAGTAACATGCCACTATTGCTGCACTTGCAGTGCTTGCACTGGATCATTACTTTTGCTTTCTCTCTTCCCCCTCAGAGCAGCTAGGCTAGGGATCAAGAATTTGGGAGAGGACATAGCCAAGTCATCTGACCTAAACTGACCAAATTTCAATGGTATTCCATAAAAAAGTTCCAGTGGTATTGCGCACCATATGATATCATTCTCAGCGATAAAAGCTCTGGGAAAGAAGGAGGAAAGGGAGATGTTTGTGGTTATGGTATTTGTCTTCCCAAGTAACCATTGCACGTGCTGAGGTCCTGCTTTCCGGAAAGTGATTTTGCTTTTGTTATTAAACATTCATTATCTCAATGCATAGGTCTTTTTGCCTTCCTTCAGTTTTTTTTGACTCCCTGCCAAAAAAGATTGAGTCAAAGGCCATGCTAGGGTCAACCCAGCACATTCATAAAAGAAAGGAAGTGGGTATCACAGAATTTTTTCTTTGAAGTTATATCAGGACACAATGCTGAGAGAATTTGAGAGGAAAGTGAAATGAGAACTTAGGCCAACACAGATTTGAAAGTACTGAAGGTTTTGCTTTGGAAGGTAGAGAGTTGCATAGAGAATGTAGCAAGTATATAAAAGCCAACAACAACACATCCAGTTGTTAAAATCACATAGAAAGATGTCACATAAAAATCTGTCACAGCATCTTGACTAGTTAAGTCATCTAAATAAAAACTTTAGCAAATTGTATCTATGCTACCTTTTCCTGGATGGATAGTTTGCCAAGCCCAAGAGAAATTTTATTGAATGACACACAGCAAAAACAACCAATGGCTATAACCAGTGATTTGTGTGACTGGCAGTCTGAAGAATAAAGACATAGGAATGAGACTATCAGGAAGCATAATCCTTGCTCTGACAGTGAGTTTTCAAAAGGTTTTGTCAGTTTCTGTATCTGTAGTAAGTATTTTACCTCACAGGGAGGATATGGCAAAAATTCGTACAACATAATGCTAAAGGAGAACTTCATGAATAAAATAATAATTCTGCACTCAGGGCAGACCTTTGACACCATGCAGAAATACATTAGAATTATGCATTGAATAGTGAAGGTAATGAGAAACAGCTGCCTTGCTTTCTCAGTACTTGTTACATTCTTTATTATATTCAAACAGTAACCATGTTTCCCTCACTTTATGTGTCTATGCACATAGGGAAAGTACCTATATATATTTATACATGTATCTACAGATCTTACATACATGCAGATATACGTAGTACCCAGATATGCTCCCTTTCTTTATAAATAAAAAATAAACAATAAAAAATTTCCTATCACAAACTGAGACCTGATCTTCAACAAACAATCATAAATAAATAAATAAATAAATAATTCCCAGAGCATCTCAGTCCAAATCTTGTGATCATCCATCTACTCCAGTTCTGCAAATATTACAAAGAGAAGTTGTCATTACTGTAAACGCCAATCCAGGTAATATGGACTTTCAGTCCTTAAAAATGAATTAATAGTTTAAGACCAAACTCACTGAGTTAAATCTAAGCATCTGGAATATCTACCTATAATCTGTTTAAGACTCGCCCTGAGCAGAGAATTGCTCTCCATCAAAACTTTATGTTGTGATTTATCTTTATCTCATATTCCTGCTGTTCTCATGTAAATTTTTTTAAAAAAAAAAAAAAAAAAAAAAGAGTAAGTGAATATTGGCCTTGGAATAATACTTCTTATAATTAATACTTGTTAACTTCTACAAAAGGGACTAGTTTGATTGTTTGTTTTTTGTTTGGTTGGTTGTTGTTGTTGTTGTTTGTTGTTTTGACTTTTCTAGAACGGAAATATCTGGAGGCAAGAAAAAAACGGAAGGCATATAAAGAAGAAGGCATATATTTTTATTATTTTTATGTGACTAACTATTTCTCTTTAACCTTACTAGCAGCAATACATTTTTCTTCCTCTCCATTGTCAAATAAATTATGATCTGAAGAGTGAGGTTGTGATCTAGACTTGATTTTTTTAAAAACAATAATAATAAAGCATATTTGTCTTTTGTCTTATTTTATCAAGATATCCAGCTACATAGGATTTTTCACTTAAAGAAAATAGAGTAACTTGCCAAGATATATCCCTTGATATGTTCTAACTGAGTATTTAGCTGTTTTCTGAATTTTTAATCTGAAAACTCTTTTGTACTGACATATCTGTAACTATATTAAGGGTCTTCTTTTCAAACAAAGACCTAAATTAACAGACATTAACACTGTTTCAGATTTTCCCCAAATGTATTTTTAACCTAGCATGCAATACCTATCACTGTGGTGAGCAGTTCTGATATGATTTTATTATTTTTGTCTTAATTAAAAGTCCGTCTTTTCTATTTCAAATAATAGGAATAAACCACAGAAATCTGCAACCTGCAATACCATGTATTCCATACCTAGGCTGGGATATTATCATTGTCGATCAAGATTTTCTGACATATTTGTATAATACAAATATTTGCATGCACTGTCTACTTTGGAAAGAAGGGGTTATGTATACTTAGAAATATTCCAGATATGGCCTATCTCTCATAAGTACATAATGAGCATTCTTGTGCAATTATTTTGATAATTAAATATTTTGCTGAGTTGCATTCTAGAAAAAGCTTTTGATATTGTTTCTACAAGCAACCCAAAAACCTGGAATAACTGGCATTGTCAGAGCTTATTGAACCTCATGCTTATTGCAAGAGAACAGAACATGGCTGAAAGAATCATAGAAACATAGAATGGCTAGGGTTGGAAAGGAACTTAAAGATCATCTACCTTCAACCCCCCCTGCAATAGACAGGGATGCCACCCACTAGGTAGGTTGGCCAAGGCCCCATCCAGCCTGGCCTCAAACACTTTCAGGGACGGGGCATCCACAACTTCTCTTGGCAACCTGGTCCATTGCCTCACCACCGTCATAGGAAATAATTTATTGCTTATATCTAATCAAAATCTACACTCTTTTTGTTTAAAGCCATTACTATTACTGTCCTATCGCTACACTCTTGACAAAAAGTCCCTCCACAGCTTTTCTGTAGGCCCCCTATAGGTACTGGAAGGTCACTATGAATTCTCCCAGGAGCCTTCTCTTCTCCAGGCTGAACAACCCAATCTCTCTAGCCTGTCTTCATAGGAGAGATGCTCCAGCCCCGTGATCATCTTCGTGGCCCTCCTCTGGACTCATTCTAATACTTCTGTATTCTTCTGTATTCTGCTAGAGGCCCTAAGTCTGGATGCAGTACTCCAGGTGGGGCCTCATGAGGGCAGAGTAGGGGCGATAATCACTTCCCTAATGAAACCTATACAGAAGCCATTTTATTGATTACTTCCTCATTTTAAATAGAAAACAGAAACCTTTCTACTTCATTAGAAAGCTTTGTTAGAAAATAGGAACATTTTCAGCTGCCATCATAAAGAAAGTGTTATTTAGAATCATCTGTATCTATCAAACTAACTAGATCATGATGCTGTAAACCGTGAACAGACACCAAGCCTCCATACTGTTTACTATCAGATTTGACACACATTTGACCTAATATTTAGGTTCTATATAATAATTGAAGGTAATAATCTCTGATGCTTGCCCTAATAACTATAAGTAATAAAAAGAAAACATTAAGTTAGTATGTAAAGATAAGATAGACAATTCTTTTGAGAGGCACAAAACCTTAAGAGAGGCAAAAGGGAAAGACTAGGACATGAAAGTGGCACAAAATGGTGTTTGCTGAGAAAATAATTCTCAGGAAAGGTGTCAAGCATCTAGGAAAGGCAAATCAGGAAGAACACATTTCTAAAAAGTTATGAAAGATTTACACATTTCTAGCTGTTTGTTGTTGTTTGTTTGTTTTTAATCAGATGTCACTTTAAGGTAAACGGTGGGCCTGCACTTCCTTAAATTTAACTTGACTCCTTCATGTTCTTAGAAAATGAATTTACCAAGGACTGTATTAGACTGCTAAATTGTATTCCAGAATATGTGGGATCATGCCATGATCAACCTTGCAAAGACCTAGAATGCAGAAACCATCTGGAAGGAGGTTAGATTTGAATATTTCAAAATCACAAAATCACAATTCTTCACAAATAATTGATTATAAGTTCTAGTCAAAGTCTCTATGTGCAATTCTTTGGTTTCATTGAAAAGGTTTGATTTTTTTTTTTTCTTTTTCATTATTTATTTTATTTTATTTTATTTTATTTTATTTTATTTTATTTTATTTTGATAGAATCATAGAATCACAGAATCGTTTAGGTTGGAAACAACCTTCAAGATCATCAAATCCAATGATTATTTTAGCACTGCCAAGTCTACTGCTAAACCAGGTTCCTAAGCACCACATTTACACATCTTTTGAATAATTATTGGGGTGGTAACTCAAATACTTTTTATTACTATTTTATTTTATTTTATTTTATTTTAATTTAATTTAATTTAATTTAATAGATAGTTTTGAAATAATAGGTTTTCTTATTTTGTTCCTGACTTAGAAATATCTTTTTTGTATCCCAGAAATGCATTCTGCTTTCACTGTACTTTTGAAAATGTGGAAGGAACTTCTATTAGCTCTATGCTATTGCAATGTTCTTTGCAAAACAAATATGTATCATATGCTACTGCATATATTTCATATTTATGCAGCACAGAAAGTGAGGGATTTTTGTTTGTCTTTCTGCCAGTAAAATAAGAAGAAAAATAGTGTAATACAGTGAAGGCTGCTTCAGAATGATCAGGATGAAAAAATAAAGCAATGTGTCATAGATTTACTGAGAAAGAGAATTGACTGAAAAATTATCCCAAATGTGGAAAAATACATCTATCTTAGGCTGTGTAATGTGATGTTCATTTGTTAATTACAAATAATACAAAAGGAAGCATTTATGCCAGTGAGTTAAGTTTCCAATGCTAATAGCTATACCACTAAATACTTGCATAAATGAATTCAAGGACTCTAAACTAGGAGTCAAGAAATGTCAAAACAATGAATGCTACACCCAGAATGTTAAAAGAAAAACAGTAACATTATTGATTTGTAATAATATGCTAAAGTTTTCTATGCAAATAACACATATAATTTGTCTTTTCAAGCTTTGCAAGATACAATCTCTAGCTTCTGACAAGATTGCAAACAAACTTAGTTGGTAATAACATCAAGATATTTTAAACAAACATGAGAAAAAATAACACATTCTGCTCTTTTTCAGGAAAATCAAAGCAACACCAAACCAGACCAAAAACTGATGGAGGAAGTTCTGAGGATGACATATTTTAAGATATTTTTTCTTTTTGTATTATTGTTGCAGAGAAAAGCTAAAGTGCAGAAGCCTGAAAATCAAAAAAAAAAAACTCAACAAATATGCCCAAGTAACATTTCCAAAATCAGTTCTTAAAGTAATTTCACAAGTTTTCCATGCAGTCCCACAATTCTGATGGCACTGGCATGACTTTCTGAATTCTGGAAGTTTTTTGCATCAAGTTTTGGCTGTTATTACCTAGGTAACTTATGCATTCATTCATAAAATATCTCATTCTGCTACAGCACAACCTTCCCTAGCACAAAAGACTTTTAAAGAATGGAACACTTCCCAGGGTTCATGGATTTTCTGCTGGCAGACACAATCAATACCTCTCATATTAGGTACCACTGGAGAAGTCTTCTTGTCCAACCTTCAATACCTTCACATGAACAAACAAATATAGCTTGGGCAAAAATTCTGCACAACTTCCAGAAGAAGAAGAAAAAAAAAAAAAAATGCTCACCCCTAATTTCTTCAACTTTCCTAGGTAAATGTTTTGAAAAACACAAAAGATCTATGTTCAGGTAAGTGATGAGCAGGTCTAGATGAATAGTTTCATCAAGCAACTGAGAATCCTCTTCAAGCAATATGGGATAATTGAAGAGCTGCATATATAAGGAAAGCTCTCTTCACACATGGTCCTGTGAGGCATTCTGTGTCCTGAGACAGTAACTAAAAATAGAAAAGAAATTGCATATGAAAATAATATTAACTTTTGTCAATATTACTTATAAGGCAGGAAATGCACTTGAAAGCATCTTTATCATTTTGCAGTCTTGTCATAATAGTTTAATTGTATTTATTGCATTATTTGAGTACTGTAGTCCTTCAAGTGAAAAAAAAAAAAAAAAAAAATAGCATACTGAATCTGAAACCATAGCAGGAGAAAATAATTTCAAGTCCAACCCCTTTTGCACTAATAAAGTAGATAGAGATGTTAAAAAAAGGACTTAAGGACTTTTTCAAACAGCAGGGGGCAATGAAACATAAATCAAAATAAAAAAGGTTCTTTACAAACCAGATGAAACATAAAATAGAATATTACTACCTGAACATTCTGTTTGCTTTAGTGAATGTTTTATGAGCAGATAAAAATACAATGGGGATTTTTTGGAGAGGAAGAGAAAGGAGAATTTTTCATGTAACCTACTAAAGTACATGACCAGAGGTATATATAGTGTGTGATATGTATGAAGCTCAATAAATACGTTACATAGGAATCTTTCAAAGTTGTTAAGTGGCTACCAGTTTCAGATCTGTAAACATCTTCTAGTATCTGTAAGCTGAATGATATGAAAGTTCTATGGAAATAAAATTCTGCTGAAAACAGAAGTTTGGTTTCCTCAAAAAAAAAAAAAAAAAAAAAAAAAAAAAACGTTATAATAACTTATCACTCTTTCATTGCAGCATATGTTTAGTGTATGTAATTACATTTTTTGTCATTCTTCTTATTTATACAAAACAGTGTAGTACTTAGACATTTGGAAGCCTTATTATCAAAAGTGCTAACTAGTTTCAAATTTAAATGCAATTATCCATATATGCTGCAACTCATTTTCACAGCCCATATTTCAGAGATAAAATGTGTAATTGTACATTTTGTCATTCAAATTAAATATTACCCCCTTCCTTAGCTTACTAAGACATTGAGTGTATAGCATATACTTTTGTGTCATATAGTGGCTTGTGTGTGTAATGTATGATAGACCTTAGGTTTGTAATATCAGGCGTTTTAATAGGTATGCCTTTACTGATGTTATATACATACTGTCTGTCTGCTCGAATGATGGAAAACATTTATAGTATGAGGAAGGGAGCCATTTACATGTAAGAGTGTTAAAGCATCCCCACAAAGAATATAGAAATTATAATGTCAGTCATTGTGCCCATTTTAGCAGTTGTCTTCTAAAAGAAATATTTAATTGCAGTGAAATCCATTGAAATGCTTGAGAGCCAAAGCTGACCACTACCAAATGCCAAAGGAGTGGTAGATGATCTGTGCTAAATAAAGTTTCACAGATTGCAAATGCTTTCCACTTCATTTGTAACAGACTTTTCTGCCTGTAAGTACCAGAAAGGAGAAAGTTTGCCCCAGCCCCTAGGTATGATATTGAAAACATCCAGTTCCCTGTACAACTCCTTTATTATGCACTCTGGTAAACCAGAAAAATTCCTCAATTAATTTCACAGTGAGCTCTACCAAAATTCCTCTTATATCCAAATCTCAGTGCAGCTTGTACCCATTGCCCACTGTCTTTTCCATGTGACTGCTTGTCAAAGTGGAGTCTCCATCTTCTTTGTAAACACACTTTAAACAGTAGAACATAGGGATGAGATCACCTCTGAGTCTTTTTCTCCAGACTGAACAAACTCAGTTCCCTCAGCATTTCCTCATATGGCAGGCACTCTAGTCCTTGGATCACCTTATGGGCTCTTCTTTGGACCTTCTCCAGTCTGTCCACATACTTGATTCTGCTAATGTCTTCTGAAAAACAAGTAGAATATTTAGCATAAATATTAATAACAACAACAACAAAAAATAGAATAACTAGAAGTTATCTACAGATATTGTTGTGTATCACTGCATAAATATATATTTTTTTTAAGTTATAATATGAAGAGTTTGTACAACATAGGAATAAACATACAGATGACAACACTGTATTCTGACAGGCTGCGTGTTTTTTATCATCAGTTATATGACCACATACTCCGTTCTTTGCATTTGGTTGTTGTGTTGTTTTGTTTTCTTAACTACCTACCTCTGTCCTTGTAATCACTCAGAAGATACAGGAATAAAAAGTACAAATTTCCCATCTCTTAAGTGCTTAACTTTGCAATTTAATTAAACATATTTAATTTATTTTAAAGTATCAATTACAGACCATTTTTTTTTCACATATTTATTTCATATTATTTAATGCAGTTATGATATTAATGTCTTAATATCTATGCTTATTACCCTAGATAAAAGAGTTACATATATATTCTTTGTTCTCTTTTCTTTGTTTACATATATATTCTTTGTTTAAAGGAAGTTATCTAAAGATTTTAACCCTGTGAGGCAGTGAATAATAAGTTAAAACATTTGAAGGTTATGCTGCCACTATTATAACAGGAAGAATTATATATATTTCCAAGGAATTTTGATGGTTTCCTATCCTAAACAAGGATTCCTATCCTAAGACAGGGTTTTCTAAGCCTTATCTTAGGATTCCTATCACTTTTCTAAGACAAGACTTAGAAAACTGATCACCTCTGTGATGCTGAAGTTTCATATGTGTAATTATTTTAGTAATGGAAAGATAATGTCTAAGAATATACTTCGTGAAGTATAAATAATGTCATAAATAATGAAACCTTCACATAGATGTTACACAACATAAAAATTTAAGAAGGAACTAGAGTAATGATTATTTCTGGATAGGTACCATGCTCCAGTGAAAAGATGCTATCAGATACAGTCCTCTATAGTTACATGTATTTACATGTTTATGAAGATATATCTGTTATAGGCAATAGTAGACTAACTTTTACCATGTTCTACATAAAGCAGACATGCTTCTAAGTAGTGTCTGCGATATGTCACAAACATTTTGTTACATTTTGTATTCTACTGCAAAGCTCTAGTGTTGTTATATCACATATTTAGCTTCTAAAATTGATTGATAGCTTTAGAGAAAAGAGTATATGGCATTCCACTTCTTATCTGAGTCAATGTTGTTCTCAATACTGTGAAGTAAATTAAAATAAAGTGTTTAAATCTACTGCTTATGATAAAGAAGACCAAATCTCATTCTAATAAATGTGAAATACAACTTGTCATGTTCCTTTCACTTTGTAGAAATGCTACCACAAGGCTTAGCCAGTTAAGTCTAATATGTTGACATTTATTTTTTGCTGCAATAAATGTTAGGATTATATTTTTGCATTAAATTCTGGCATTTTTAAAGATCACGATGACAAGTAATTTATTCTTCAAATCACTCTGGTTTGTTTTTACTTTTCGAATATGGATTTGGCCATGTGTCTCCAAGGCACAGTACAAAGCATATTTCATATGTTTTGCAACCTATTAGTTTGATTTAAATCCACTTTTTCTGTCAGGATTTATGCAAGCCTTTCCTGATGTTATTTGCTCTGAATTATTGCCCAGAAATAATCACACTGAATCCAATTTCACACAGGTTATGTGGCCTATGAGGTCTGTCACTGTAAAGCTCTAAAGCTTTAATTTATTCATTTTTTATTTTTTTATTTTTTTTTTTCCCAATGGAGATGATTCTTCAAATTTGTTTCAATATACAACACTGTCCTGTTTTATTTTCACATTTACTCCTTCCCCTAAAAGTGTGATGAATTTGATTGTGTGCAGTAAGTACGTAGCAATCTGTAAAGAAAGAGGAAATTATAATTTTTTAAAAAGAAATGCAAAATAAACATTTCTAAATGCAAAATAAACAAAGAGCCAATATGGCATTAAAACCTTTTCAAATGTATTTACTCTTTCTATACATGTGCAATCTTTCCACATATTTTTACATATCTGTATGTCATTGTTTAGTGGTTTGAAATTAAAAAGTGCTCTTTGGAAGGAAATTGAAAAAACAAAAGGTACTTAAGTTTTTGATGTTCACCTTTTATTTTTTTATTTTTTTATTTTTTTATTTTTTTTCCTCAGATGTCTCATTCACAGCTGACCCTTACCAAGCAGCCCACAAGCTTCTATTTTCCAAAACACTTAACAAAGGACATTGCAATATTCTATTGGTTAATTTGAATGCCCAAGCATGTGGGTGTATTACTAACCCAGAGGCACACTTAATTTACATTCCTACTATTTCTGATTACTTCCTTCTACTTCATCTTCATTTAGTGCAGGTACATATGCTGGTATTACCTGTGCTGCAGAAGAGGCTTATTTACCCTTGTTGTGGTTTAACCTGGCCGGCAGCTAAACACCACACAGCCGTTCGCTCACCCTTCCCCCTCCCTCTCTGGGATGGGGAAGAGAAACGAGAAAAACTGAAGCCTGTGAGTTGAGATAGAGACAGAATCATAGAATCATAGAATATCCTGAGTTGGAAGGGACCCTTAAGGATCATCAAGTCCAACTCTTGACACCGCACAGGTCTACCCAAAAGTTCAGACCATGTGACTAAGTGCACAGTCCAATCTCCTCTTAAATTCAGTCAGGCTCGGTGCAGTGACCACTTCCCTGGGGAGCCTGTTCCAGTGTGCAACCACCCTCTCTGTGAAGAATCTCCTCCTGATGTCAAGCCTAAATTTCCCCTGCCTCAGCTTAACCCCGTTCCCGCGGGTCCTGTCACCGGTGTTAATGGAGAAAAGGTCTCCTGCCTCTCGACACCCCCTTACGAGGAAGTTGTAGACTGTGATGAGGTCTCCTCTCAGTCTCCTCTTCTCCAGGCTGAACAGGCCCAGTGACCTCAGCCGTTCTTCGTACGTCTTCCCCTCCAGGCCTTTCACCATCTTCGTAGCCCTCCTCTGGACACTCTCCAACAGTTTCATGTCCTTTTTATACTGTGGTGCCCAGAACTGCACACAGTACTCGAGGTGAGGCTGCACCAGCGCAGAGTAGAGCGGGACAATCACCTCCCTTGACCTACTAGCGATGCCGTGCTTGATGCACCCCAGGACACATTTATTAGGGACAGTTTATTAGGGACAGAAAATAAAATAATAATATGTAAATAACAAGTGATGCACAACGCAATTGCTCACCACCTGCTGACCAATGCCCAGCCCATCCCCGAGCAGCCAGGCCCCCACCCCGGCTAGCCACCCCTATATATTGTTGAGCATGACGTCAGATGGTATGGAATACCCCTTTGGCTAATTGGGGTCAGCTGTCCTGGGTCTGGCCCCTCCCAGCTCCTGCTGCACCCCCAGCCTGCCCACTGGCAGGACAGAGCGAGAAGCTGAAAAGTCCTTGGCTTGGTGTAAGCACTGCTCTGCAGCAATTAAAACATCAGCATGTTATCAGCACTCTTCTCATCCTAATCCAAAACATAGCACCCTACCAGCTACTGGGAGGAAAATTAACTCTATCCTAACTGAAACCAGGACATATATCCACCCCTTATTCCATACCATTTATGTCATGCTCAGGTTACACCCTTTCCAATAGATTCCAATTGACTACCATTTTCATTTATAATATATATATATAATGTCCATTGAGTTTGCATAGTCCATGACTGACTTCAGGCTCCATCTGTCATTGCAGTCTTTCAGCACAGAAGAGATGGTGTGTGATGTTGGATTGTCACACGTTGAAGCCAGTTCTCGTTCCATCACATCACTTTGCTTGTCCAATTCTATCAAAATTCATTCATCAGTATCTGCGTGGTTGTTACTGTGATACCATTAATAGGACATTGACATATAGGGATCATGGTAGTGATGACATACAGTATTATATAATAATTAACATAATACAGTTTAACTCATGGGCTATTTTCACCCAGTATTAAATCGCCTTGAGGTACACATTGGACCTCCCCATTCTTTTGCATTACCCACCAAGTGCATCCAGGTCCCTGAGCAAAAGCAATCCCACGAATGGGTCTGCCTTTTCCTGAGGCAGGAGTAGCCCAGACTGTCTTTCCCAGCATGTTTCTTATGTGCACTACAGGAACTTTAACCCCATCTACAGTACGTAACAGGTCTGACTGGACAGGTCCAGCTCGGTTAGCAGATCCCCTAGTATTGACTAACCAGGTGGCCTTTGCCAAATGTATGTCCCAGTTTTTGAATGTCCCAGCACCCATTGCTTTCAGTGTAGTCTTTAACAGTCCATTGTATCGCTCAACTTTCCCGGAGGCTGGTGCATGATAGGGGATGTGATACACCCACTCAATACCAGGTTCTTTGGCCCAAGTGTCTATAAGGTTGTTTCGGAAATGAGTCCCGTTGTCTGATTCAATTCTTTCTGGGGTGCCATGTAGCCATAGGACTTGCTTTTCAAGGCCCAGGATAGTGTTTCGGGCGGTGGCACGGGGCACAGGATATGTTTCCAGCCATCCAGTGGTTGCTTCCACCATTGTAAGTACGTGGTGCTTGCCATTGCGGGTTTGAGGGAGTGTGATGTAATCAATCTGCCAGGCCTCTCCATATTTATATTTCAGCCATCGTCCTCCATACCAAAGAGGCTTTAACCGTTTGGCTTGCTTGATTGCAGCTGAAAAATCCTAAAAAACTGGTGGAGTGCTTGAAAAAGGCTGTTGTGGTTTAACCTGGCCGGCAGCTAAACACCACACAGCCGTTCGCTCACCCTTCCCCCTCCCTCTCTGGGATGGGGAAGAGAAACGAGAAAAACTGAAGCCTGTGAGTTGAGATAGCGACAGTTTATTAGGGACAGAAAATAAAATAATAATAATAATAATAATAATATGTAAATAACAAGTGATGCACAATGCAATTGCTCACCACCCGCTGACCGATGCCCAGCCCATCCCCGAGCAGCCGGCCCCCCACCCCGGCTAGCCACCCCTATATATTGTTGAGCATGACGTCAGATGGTATGGAATAGCCCTTTGGCCAGTTGGGGTCAGCTGTCCTGGGTCTGTCCCCTCCCAGCTCCTGCTGCACCCCCAGCCTGCCCGCTGGCAGGACAGAGCGAGAAGCTGAAAAGTCCTTGGCTTGGTGTAAGCACTGCTCTGCAGCAATTAAAACATCAGCATGTTATCAGCACTCTTCTCATCCTAATCCAAAACATAGCACCCTACCAGCTACTGGGAGGAAAATTAACTCTATCCTAACTGAAACCAGGACAACCCTCAACATCAAAAAAACAAATTAACAATCCCCCGATAGAGTCAAGACTAACAAGGGAATTCTTTTTTTTTTTTTTTTTCTCCAGAAATAATTTCAGTTTTTAACTAAATACCTACATGTTGCTTGATTATATTTATTGTAAATCAATGAAGCCATCAATCAACCTTTAAATGGACAAACAAGCAACTAAAAACATAAACTCAGACATGATTTATACCCTTCACAGTGGTAGATAGGTTAGGGAAAGAAAGACAAGAGAACACCAGAGACTTAGGAAATAGAATACAATCATTAAGAATTCCAGAATTAAACTAGTTTTCTAACACTGTGTCTGCATATGCAATCTGGATAGGTGCAGTAATTAATTAGCTTTTGAAGAAAATTTCTTTATAGTCTCCACTTATTACATGTTGGGTTCTTTCTCAATCAGCTTCAGGACACCCACACTGGAATCCTTACAGAGGAAATGAAACCAAGAGATGCCTCATCTCTTGGGCAACCAACATACCCGCTCATTTGCTGCTATCATCTTCATGAGATAGGTGACAAAATAGTGTGATACATCTGGAGGATTACCCAGAGGGCCTACACTCAAAAAAGCAGAAGTTTGATAGTTCTTCTACAGAATGCTTCCAACTGTATGTGTAGTGGGGACTTTCCACTCAGGAGAGAAGATTAAGGAGAAGATTAAGCCTAATCTGAAGTAAAATATTCCAAACAGCACAGAATGGAAATAAAATAAGCCTTAGAATCAACTGTGATCTACCAATAGACTCCTTTTGTATCAAAGTATTTTTAAAGCAAATATAGCCTATAGCGGTCATGTTTGAATTCCACCAATTCATTTCGCATAATGATTGTAATGATTTTATTAGTACTTCAAATGACTCAATCTTCAGGTTTTTTTTTTTTCTTTTTTTTTCTTTTCCCTGTGACTTCCAAGTTCTTTTGAGAAACAATGCATGGAGTTTCCCGTCATGAATTACTAGATATATGACTGAGGTTTAGTCATACTAGAAAACAATTTGCTTGCTTTCCCCATCCAATCCACTGATACAGATCAGTGTACATCAATCACTAGCCCTCTTCATCTCTTCAGGAGAATATCCTCGATCACTCAGCTAAAAGGGTAAAACTCATTCAGATCATAAACCCATAAGAAATACTTTAAATTCATGCATTTGTTATTTTAGTTTGAAGATATCACATGGATGTAATTTGATTATTTTGATTTTGTATCATGGTTCCTCAGTCAATTTCTGAGCATGCTCCCCCCTTTGCATATGAATGTATACAAATACTTCTTCTTGATACTACTACAGATTTACTGACCAGTCTATGCATATAAATAATGAACTGACACTAACATTGAACATAATTCACTCCGGTTCCTGTACACTGCTTTCAGTGGTCTTTGGATCAGGCTGCTAGTGTTAGCGATTTACTGCAAGAATTTATATTTTAATAAGAATTGTGTGAAATTCCCCCAAGCTGAGCTTAAGCCAATATCTCTTCTAACAAGTGAAGGTAGGCAATGAAGAAGAGTCATCACTTGTGAGATCATATATATTCCCAATTCTGTTGAAGCAAAAGAGGCATCAAAAACTTCAGGATACTGTTGATGCACTTTGCCTGGAGCTAGTTCTGCTGCAGTAAGCTCCCCACCACTTTTTCCAGGAGGATTACACAAAGATTAAACTGCTGGCTGACATAATCTCTAAACTTCAAGGAACTGGAGACAGGCAGATGATAAGAGGGAATCATAACTATATGAGTGGTATACTGCTATTTAGCCAGCTGGTTTTCTAACCTGTACTGATACATAGTAATTATTTTGTCCAAAGTTTGACATCTGACTTGATAAAATTCAACAGATTTCTGTTGTCTCAGTTGTCATATTTCTTCAGGTCCCTCTGACCTGCAGTTCTGACCTCTAGAATATCAACCACTCCCCTTGTATATTAATATCTACACATTTATTCAGTGTGAAATACATCATCATCCATTGATTAAGATACTGAATGCTATTAGTCCCAGCACTGACCCTTGAGGTATTCTTTTGTTAAAGGTCACTGATGATGTCAAACCATCGATCACTACCTTTTGATTCTGGTGGCTCAGTCAGTTTTCATATGATCGTTTATCTTTACTTGTTAAATTCATTTGTCTCTGTTTATGAATACATATTGTGGTTTATGTAGATGCTAGGCTTAAAACAGATTGATACCAAGACAGCTCCTCACACCCACTGCTTTCTTGTCCTCAGTTACTTCTAAAAATCAACATTCTGTTGAAACAACGATGCTAACATCTTTACAATTGGAAGCCCACAAGGGGTTTTATAGTCAAAAGTTCTGGAGGAGAGATATTTCAGAGAGTGGGGTAGGATACATACAAGCAAGAGGAGAGACATATTGCCTTTTAAATGGATTGTGCATTGTCCATGTTAAATATATAAAAATGGACAATATCATGATACACTGAGGAAAACTTACAGATTGAAGTATGCAGTCTTGAGTGGAGTATAGATGCCTCCCCACAAGCACCCTCCTCCAGCAAATCAGCAGAGAATGTGAGTTAGATGAGGTTGAAAAAGAATCCATCCTCCTGTCAAATGATGAAAGTATGCACCTTCCTTCATGTCATTGTAATTCACTAAATCTGCATTCTTTCTTATCTCTGTACTGCTTCTCTTTGCTTCTTGTATTAAACACATTTCTGTCATTGTCAACACACCATCCACCCTTAGGCACTTATGATTATCATATACCCAACAAGAAGAATCTTCACTAATTACCAGTATATATGACTTTCTCACTGTTCATCAAGGGTAAATTGTGATACTATCCTTGAAGGTTTATAAGCCATATAATACACACTTTCTGATGAGGTATTTGTTGGAAGACTAGGTTTCCACTCCAGCTACATGAAAAAGGAGGCAGAGAAAAAAAAAAAAAAGATATAATTTGAATTGTATATAAAAGGTATAACTGTTGTGGGAAATACATTTCTAATGAAACAGGGAAACAGGAAAGCATTTGATTTGTCATTTTAAAATGGCATAGTATAAGCATGGGGTCACACATCTTTCCAGTTTTCCTGCACTCTTCTTTCACTTTGAGACCCTAAAAACTAAGCTTGTCCCAGCCTTATCCTCAGTCCTTCAAAAGGGTCATGTAATCTAAAAGCCAAATCTCTGCCTGACACCAGCTGTACAACCAGTAAATAACCTGCAGGATCTGTCTGCTCCTAACCAAGCCTTTCGCTTTCACCATCAGGATTGAGAAGACACTACCTGGGCTCCCAAGGCCTTCACCCTCACCCTCAGAGCTGTGTACTCATTCTTAATCACATATCAAGATCACGTCTTGATCTTGATAACATCTCTCCTTGCAGTAGCACTGGTACCTTAATGGATGTGCAGCAGACAAGTCCAGCAAGACTACTGGACAAACCTAAGCAGACTCTCCACATCAAGAATCAGAGTATCTGGCTAGCAATAAGCCTCCCTAGACAGCAAACGGGACTGACATATGGGGACTTCCATCCTCCATCGTAAGGAGTCTCCATCTACCTGGTGCTTGCTCTCGATGTTGACTTGTATTTCAGGCTTGCTTGGCTCTGATGCTACCCTACACAGAGTCTTTTTGCCTTGTCTTCTACCAGGGCAATGAACCTGTTCTGAAGTTGCAGATCCGTGCCTTCCTCTTCCTAATCCTTCTCAAGGATAGAAATACATCCATTCACTCCTTGTCCTTTTCTGCTTGTTTTGCTCAAAGAAAAATAAATAAATAAATAAATAAATAAATAAATAAATAATGATAAAAAAAGATTGTACAAGATGCCCCAGATCTCATCTCTAGATAATGATCAGACAGCTCTTGGGACCACGAGTGGATATTCCTGCAGTTTATCTCCCTGCCAAATAAAGCATATGTATATTCAAGCCTTATGTCATTAAAGCTAAAGATAAAGCTAAGCAAATCATGTTTTGGTGGAAAGATTGGTTCACGTAGCTTAGGAAAATTAACGGTTGGAGGATTGGAAATATGGAAATATGATTGTTCTCTGAAGGCAAAGACTAGAGAGCCAGAAAAACTATTTAAGAAAAAGAACTGCACCAGCACAAGGAACAAGTTGACATATATTGCCCATCATTAAATTTAGTTTAGAATGAAGATGGTATATACCCATCAGTATAATCATGCTCTGGAAATGTTGAATGGGAGGGCATAAAGCTAGATATTTTGAGGATGGATTTTATTTTATTTTATTTTATTTTATTTTTCCCCAAAAGGTGTTATATCATGTGGTTTCTTGCAATATCTGGAACTACATGATAGCAATACGCAGTACACTTTTCTCAGTCCTATTGTCCTGGTTTCAGCTGGGATAGAGTTAATTTTCTTCATAGTTGCTGGTACATGCTGTGCTTTGGATTTATGAGAAAAATAATGCTGATAACACACCAGTGTTTTAGTAGTTGCATAGCAGTGCTTACTCAGAGCTGAGGACTTTTTATCTTCTCATGTTGCCCTGCCAGTGAGAAGGCTGAGGATGCACAGGTTTCTGAAAGGGCACACAGCCAGGAGAGCTGAGCCAAAGTGGCCAAAGGGATATTACTTAGTATATGACATGCTGAACAATAAAAACTAGGAGGGTTGGCCACTACAGGGGGACTGCTACTTGGGTATAGGCTGGGCGCCAGTCAGTGGGTGGTGTGCTACTAGTTTTGCATTGTGCACTACTTGTTTTATGTATATATTATTATTATTACTATTGCAATTATTCTCCATTCCTTTTCTGTCCTATTAAACTGACTTTATCTGAACACATGAATTTTTTTGTACTGTTTACTTTTTTTTTTTTTTTTTTTTTCTTTTTGATTCTCTCCCCATTCCACTGCAAAGGGTAGGGGGGAATGAATGAATGACTGTGTGGTAACCTGCTGGGTTAAACCCTGCTGGGTTAAACCAGAACACTTATGCTTTTGTATCTTCCAAAATAAAATATAGTGAAGTGGGCTATGATGTACTCTTAAAGAAAAAGAAATAGGATAAGATCTGAAAATATGGAAAAATGATGGTTTTGTGCATGGTTAATTTGGGGTAGTTTGACTTTAAACTGATATAAATAAAATTATGGAGTCATTTTGAATGTTTTGAACTCATAGGCAGAAAACAGAGTAGTGGAGTTCTTTGCAGAAATCCTAGGTATAACAGCAGGTACAGGAAATACGTGTTTTCTCCGGTACTAATTTCCTTCCTGTAATAACAATGCTGGTAAGAAATCTTTCACTCCTTTATAATTACTGTTCTTCTTATGAATTACTGTTCTAATTATGAATTTGTTAGGTTAACTTTTTTTTTTCACCCTTGTCCAATGTCTGTAGAACACTACAGGATTTTCAAAAAAAGTACTTAATATTTTAACACCTACTTTTGGCAATAAAAAGTGTTTTTTGTTTATTATTATTATTATTATTATTATTATTATTACTCAGAACATTATGTCTGGTGCTTTGGATTAAAGATTAATAAAAGAAAACTAAAGTTCTTCTACAATTTGACCTTTATTCTGAAATAAAATACTTTCCTACATTTTAAATTTAGTAATTCCACTTTCATTTGAACTCACAATGATTTATTAATACTTAAGAATGGTTCTGAAGTTTGTGCATTGGTGAATCCAGAATTAACTTTATCTAGTCCTTCATCTGTATTCTGCCATCCTGGCATCAGGAAAAAGACAGAATATAAAAAGATTAATGGTTAATTGTTGATGGTTGGATTTGGTTTTAAGGGTCTTTTTCAACCTAAATGATTCTATGATTCTTTGAAACATATATCAAAACCTTATGTTCTTCCTGTTCTTGACTTGAGAAGTATATTAAGTGTCCCTTGCTAATGAAATTTTTACCATGTATTTGATTTCTTAGGAAGTCTAAATCCTACAGAAAGACTGCTTTTTACAATAGCTTGATAACAAGCTACTAAGGAAAGAAAGTTGGTGTTTTTTCTTCTCCTTTACCAAGTTAAAAAAAATAAAAAATAAAAAAATCAACACAACTTTGAGACTTTCATAGAAGATAATATTGCCACTAATGTAATGCCTCAAATAAACCAACCATTACCTGCTGACAAAGACAAAAATATTATTCATATTTTTAAGTACAATTTATCATAAAAAGGCAGGGAAGTTTAAAATTTAAAACTGTCAGTTTCATCCTACTTCCTCCCTCTCTTTAATACATGTTGATCAGTATTTGCAAACACACAGTGCTTCGTAAACATGTAAGTTTTTACAAGACCAGGATTCAAGGACAGGGTGAGGTGGGTGAGGAGACATCTTTTTCTCAAGCACACAAAACCCCTGTAATTCTCAAATGAAAAGACTCTTCAATAACATTGAAAAATATAATGACTGGCTAATCACTGACTATAATGACCTGTGAAATCAGGCCTAAAAATAGGTTTCTTGAAGGTTAATGAATTTAAATTCCTATATCCAAAACAGTTCTTGCAATTTGCACCATTATTGGTATGATATTTCTAAATGTATAATGCAGCACAAAATGCTGCATTATATATTTCCAAAAAATACATATTTTTCCTGTGATATGTAATATACAAGGAACAGTCTCCTCCACAGCAGCCTGCAGGCAAACTTTAAAGGTTTAAAACGCAGCCTCTAGAGAAGCTTGAAAAGACGACAAAGCCAATTAAGTTGTAAGAAATTCTTTATTTTTATGAAGAGGGAACATATTAGGAATTTTATTATCAGTCAGTACTATAGTGCACATGTTTCTCCTTTGCAATTTAGAAATCATAACTTCTGCTGCAAATTAACCAGTGTAGTTCAAACAGCTGAGGTGCTCCTTAGAGGAACACCATATAGGCTTTTCAGTCTTTTGAAAAAAGGTATGTATCTTAATTTAGAGGCTGAGGCCTACTCCAAACTATTTTTTTACTTAGACCTTAATGAATAACAGAAAAAAAAGAATTCATTATTACCATGAAGCAAGACATTTCAAACAATGCATACAATTACGCACTGAACTCAAAGTAGGCTGCATCTTTGAAACAATCAATTCAAAATGCAGTACCAAGTGTTACAGTGATAAATGAAGCAGTCAGAGACTGTTGCTAGGGCCTTTTACTGAATTATAAAGCACAAAAAAGTTTCCACAGATGTTGAATTTATGAGAGAGCAAAGCAGGTGCTTAAATCCTATTTACTAAAAATAGCAATAATCATCAAGTTACAAAAGGAGACTACATTTCATATGTCAAGCTCAACCTGTGCTGTGTTCTTTCACAATTCACTGTTTTATGATTAGGCTAATTTTTTATATTGTGGTCCTTAATAACGTATCTGCTCTAGATTTCATAGGTAAAGTAAAGATTCAGACTACATTAAATAAGTCTTGCTAAAGTCCTGTTGAAAATCTAAGCATTACATTTAGGTATATTTAATATTCATATCACAATATATAGTTTGCCATCCTATTCACTAATGTTCCCATTAATTTTTCTCTGCTATTTGAGGTAAACATTAAGTAGCTCGGGATTAAATATTTTGTTCTTTCTGATTTTTTTTTTAAGGTAAAATCAGCTTTTAAATATAACCTAGGGAGAAATTATAGTCACATGACGTTACTAATGAAATTGTTGCACTTATCTGTTAGTGATATAACAAATTTGATTTCATCATTGTTCTATGGGCTCCCTCAGGAATCCTCTGCACCTCTTATGAAAAGCTCTATTTTCTCTCACTTAATATCACACTTCGAAAACATTCAAAAAGACTTTTTCTCAGAGCCTCCATCCATATAAACAGAAGAGTATGTATTGGGTTTATGTGGTAAGGTTTGGCTAGCAGGGAGCTAAAGGGGTGGCCTCTGGGAGGAGAATCCAGAAGCTGTCCCATGTCAGGTCAGGGCCAGTTTCAGATGGCTCCAAAGGGACCTGCCGCTGGCCAGAGTCGAGCTAGTGATTGATGTTAGTTGGGCCTCTGGGAGAGCAGATTGAAGAAAGGGAAGAAACTGCTGTACAACAGCAGCTGGGAGAGTGAGGAGTGAGAAAATGTGAGAGAAATAGCCTTGCAAACAACAAGGTCAGTGAAAAAGGAGGGCAGGAGGTGCTCCAGGCACTGGAGCAAAAGCTTCTGTGTGGCCTGTGGAGAGGCCCCTGGTGGAGCAGGCTGTCCCCCTGCAGCCCATGGGTCCCACATGGAGCAGATCTCCATGCTGCAGCCCGTGGAGGAGCCCCTGGTGGAGCCGGTGAATGTGGCCTGGAGGAGGCTGCGGCTCATGGAAAGCCCCCGCAGGAGCAGGCCCTGGGCAGAGCTGCAGCCTGTGGAGAGGAGCCCACGCAGGACCAGGGAGTCTGGGGGAAGGTGCCGCCTATGCGGGACCCGTGCTGGTGCAGTTTGCTCCTGACAGATGGACCCATGTTGGAGCAGTTTTTGAAGAGCTACTGCCTGTGGGAAGCCCACACAGGATCAATTTGGGAAGGATAGTATCCCATGGGAGGATCCCACGTGGAGCAGGGGCAGAGAGTGACTGTGAAGGAGCAGTGGAGATGAAGTGTTACGGACTGACTGCAGACCCCATTTCCTGCTCCCCTCTGCTGCTTGGGGGGAGGAGGTAGAAGAGGGTACATGAGGGAAGGTGTTTTTAATGTATTTGTTTGTTTGTTTCTCAGTTCTCTAACCTGTTAGTAATAGGTAATAAATGTTACTAATCTCCCTATGCCGATTCCATTTTGCCAGTGATAACAATTGATGAGTGACCTCCCTGTCCTTATCTCAACCCACGAGCTGTCTTGATTGTATTTTCTCTCCCTTTCTCTTTGAGGAAGGGGAGTGAGAGAGTGGGTGTGGCACAGCTCAGCTGCCCAGGAAGGTAAAAACACCACAAAGTACCCTGTGCTCTATGACATACCTGGGAGATAAAGATAAGGAGCATAATTTAGTGAGATGTCTGGGTTACTGACATGCCATGGTTTGTCACTTGCCCAGTCTTGCCTATCCACACTACCAATACATATATTAACAAGAGCTACGATCATGTTTTCATCTTGATTTAATTTATTAATCATGTAATAATATATCAAAATAATATGATTTATGACAATAAATTGCTTATGAAAAATATAATGAATAATCATAATTTATATATATATACTCACAATTCCTAAATATATATATATTTTTTAATGCAGTGTTAATCTATTTTCTGAATCTTACCCTTTTTAGCGCCTTTTGTCTTGCTCATATGCAGCAGTAGTAACATCACAGCAAGGTATAAACATTGGAAGTTCCATTAAATGGTTATGAGCTTTCTTATTCAACAGATGGATGAGTGATATTAGCCCTGGGAATATACTAATTGATTTTTCACTTAATCAAAATCATTTCAGTGGGATTTCTGTCACTTTTAGTTCCTCTGCACTTTTGGAAGTCTGGATCAAGAAAGGACTGTTTATAACTTACCTGCCATTTCAAATGTCCTTCCTAATTTTACATCTTTGGATAAAACATTTGCTGCACTTGATAAATACTTGGACTAGGGACAAATATTTTGGCAGAAACTGTTATTGCCTTTGGAAAGCAAAACCCCTGAGAACCAAATGATAAGGAGGAAACTGTTTTGCAGAAATTTATCTTTATGTGGACTTTTAGTTCACTGGCTTATAGAATGATTCATGTTTAAATAACTAAAAAGACAAATAACTTCAAGCCCAGAGAGAGAGAGAGAAAAACTATTAAGAGAGTAAGATTTAAATCTGGCTAATGCTCTTGATACAGTTAAAAGAATTAAAGAAGCCATTAAAGATACAAAATCAGTACTTACTGTATAATCCAATGGGGTTTCACAAACAATATCAACTATATGCCAGACAAAGAGAAGGAAAATAATAATTTGCTTTGCTATTAGTTTTTTTTTGTTTGTTTGTTTGTTTTTAATTTCCATCCATTCCTTTCCTGAACTCATATTTTCTATCATAAGTGCTTGCAATTGCTTTAACAGTAAATTACAATGCCATAAAAGCAATATAAAATTATTTGAATATTTAATATTTTATGATTGAGAAGAATGTGTAAATCATTTACATACTGAAAGTAATGTATGATACATGTAGCATGCATAAAACAGAACGTGAAGATTTATTTTTGAATTAGATTGACAAGTACTATTGAAGTGATAAATATAAGAACATGAAACTGTTGCTGTGCTTTAATAATTAAAGAAGTATGTACACACTTATCTTACTTTTAGATTTAAAATTTGATTTTTTTTTAATAGAAATTAAATCTACTAAAACAGAATTAGACTTGTCTATGAAATATACTGAACTCAATGAATAGCTTCAGCTGACCCTCCACAAAAAAAAAAACAAAAAACAAAGAAACAAACAAAAAAAATGGGCATAGCACTTCAAATAAATCAAAACATTTTACTTTCTCAGTAAAACATTTGGAAATGCTGGTATGCTTTCTTTTCATGTCCTGAAAATGCATCTTATTTATTTATTTATTTTGAAAATGTCTTTGCTTTTTACAGAAATAAACATAAACAAACAAGAACCCAGGGGAAAAAAAATGGGGGGGGGCGGGGGGGGGGGGTGAGGGGGTAAATTATTTCTGAAAAATATGAAATATTTTGTTCCAAAATAAATCAAGCTTTTTGAGTTTGTAGAATATACAATTCTTGTTAAAAATAAATGCTTTCAGGCTAAAATGCAGAAGAACATGGTTTGCATTAAATTGAAGCTTTTCAGAGAAGTATTAAAATACATTATTTTTTTAAGGTTTCTTAGAATTATCTTGACTTAAACAACGCTCAATAAACCCCATTTTACTTTTCATCACAGCTGATCTTAGGATTGGAAAGGTTTATTATGGTCATAAAGCAATTATTACTTATGCAAACAGAAAAAAAAAAAAAACAGACTTCTTAAAAGACCTTTTTTTTCCTTGTTATTTAATTAATAAGCATATAAAAACAAGCAACAAAAATGGGGGGGGGGGGGGGAGGTTGGAGATCATATGACTTTAATCAAGGCTCAGCAGTTATTCCTATGTAGTCTGATAAACTCCTTTATTACCTTTTCCCAATGTAGTAAATCCTTCTATATACAATTTTTTCACTGTATCCTTTCCCTCTCCCACCCCTAGACTGGAGGCAGTCTTGCTTTGCCTTGCTCTCCCTTTCTGAAAATAATGGTTCAACCAAAACACTCAACAAAACTGCTGGACAGTCTTCAGAAATCTCCACCGGTCTTCATGCTCAGAAGCAAGGGCAGTGTATATCAAGCTCCTGAAATTGTCTAGGTCTCTTTCCCTAGATTTATGTGTCAGGAACTTCCAGTGATTGAGGACTTGGGATTAATTCCCAGGAAGCTTAACTAAATGGTGACTAAACTAAAAGTTTAGACACCTCTATTGTAGTTAAAATCCTTATAAGATCATTCATTGCTAATGAAAGATTATCAAAGATGTCTATGCTTCATAACAAACATACATATTTGCACCTCAGCGTATTTTACATCCCAAATGTAAAAATGGAATGTGCTTTAGTATGTACATCCCATACTAAAGAAGTGTGCAAGTTCTCAGTTTCCTCTTAAATGGGAACTGCATCTTGCAACATCAACACTATGGTACCCATGTGTTAATCCTCATTAGTTTATATCTCTATGGTCAAAATATGATAGACCTTATGAGAACACACATTTACAGCAAAACAATAAAGTCTTCCTGGGATCAGGTTACCTTGTGCTAATACCATGTTAAATTAAAGCTTTGTATACCATTTCAATGAGCTAGTAAAAATCCCCCCAAAATCCAGTGTAACAACAGGAAAGGAAAAAAAAAAAAAAAAAGGAGGGGGGGGGGGGGGCGGGGGGGGGGAGCAGCTCTCAGAAAAGCATGAGTTTAAGATTTTGCACTGCAGAAGAATGAGTGAAAGGAAAGTCTGCTTGTTGATCCACAAAAGGCATAGGTCTGGTTTAGCCTAACTAGACCTGTGACAAGATTTTGGCAGTGTAAAACTAGTTTAGCATAATTTAACAGTAGGGTACTATCTGCTGGGAGGAGAAAAATGCCATTATTGCCATTAAATGCCATATTTAGAAATGTATGGTTTCAGCTATGATAAGTGCATATATTTTTCAGAAAAAAAATAAAAAAAAAAATAAAGAAGCCTTGGATTTTATGTTTTCACCAGTAAATTCATACCTTCTGTCATTTCCTTTTCTAGCTTCTTTTCCACTTCTCCTTTTGCTAAAATAGATCTGACCTAGAAGTATATTGATTCTTCACATCCCAGCAAAGAGTAATGTAGAACCAATCAGCTTTGGTAGTGATCTCAGTGCTGCAATTTTCTCATGAGAAGTTCCACAGATTCCAGCCATAAGAAAGTTTCTTTTTTACTTTTTACTTCTTTTACTGGTTCCAGTTCACCAGAAATATCAAGCTGTTGAGTAATGCAACTTTCTTTCACTAAAACACTTGCATGTAAAGAAAATATTTTCTCATCATGAAGCTGTATTTCAAATATCTGTGTGAGTACCAACAAATAAAAAATGAAACCTAGTGTAATAGTAGAAGATTTCTCTGAGTTATTCTACAAGGCACTTTCCTTATTTTAAGTTAAATATAATTGCCTAATAGAAACATAATTTGAAAAATTAGATATTTAAATAGCATTCATTTTGGTTATTTTCTTTTAAAGATAAAAAATTCTTGGTACTTTAGCTTTGGTAATGATGATGTTAGTGTTTTCTTAAAAATACACCCTTTATGCCATTGACATTTTTTGTCCCCTGTCATTCTTTCCCTTCTCCTGTATTCTCAATGATACTAAATGATACTAAATTCTGAGATATGATATGTAAACAGCAAATAAAACATGCTAAGACACTAAAGAGATTACCATTATGTACAGCTAGCGATGATGATCAAATAGAGATGCTTCTTTTTTCCGATCTTCTTCTTCTGTCTACAACTGCTGCATCACAGTGACTTGTTCCTTATCTTTTATATATATTATATATATATTATATATATATATATATAAATTTGCTTCCTGTGTCCCTCCTATCCCCATGTAATGATGTACAGTCAAAAAATGTAAATATTGTGATTCCAAGTAATGGCTCAGGTATGAACAGTATGGGGGGTCAAAATTAATCTGATATTTATTTATCCTTATTTCCAGTGAGATAAACTGGAATAGTTAAGATAGAACAACACAGTTAAAATTGCTGTGCAAGACCCACATAATCTATCTAAGAAAACACTTTCTCAGGGAAACAAAACAACAGCTTTCCTTTTCATTATTTACACAGCTATAATTTAAAATATGCTCTATAGCAGTTAAGTATATAATGTTTTAACTGTTTCAGGAAAGTTCCATTAAATAATGCAGTTTGAAAGTTTAACTTCTGCAAATAATCAAGTCATTTGACTGTACAATGGCTACAATCCTATGCCCAATTCATCTAAAAAAGCTGTAAGAGATATTTTGTTTTCCTTTTTATAATGTATGTTATGCAGGACAATGAATGCAGAGCACTCAAACAGCAGTGGACATCTTCACTCCTACAGGACCATTTTTTTGTTTGAGAACGTGACGCATTACCACAAAGATGGCTTAAAAGTTGTTTTGGACTGTTTTGGACCTGTGGCACATGGCCAGAATCCTCTAATGCTGTGTTACGGAATAGCCAGTGCATTTTTAAAAGACACATTAGCTATTGCAAAAGCTCATTAAATGAACAAAGTTATTTTTTTTTTTCTAGTTATAATAACTAGAACCTGTTATTTTGGTATATTTTAGATCAGGCCCTTTGGAGGTCATATCTGTATGTATTGTTGCACCCCATTCCTCCTATGGTTTACTGTTAGTCATCCATACAGAGCTAAACATTTACATAAAATCTGTTAAAAATTAGGGCTATCTATTTTTGCTGGAAGATGTAAGAGGGTCATTAAGATCCATTTCTTCCATATTAAGAGTTTCCTTAAACTGCATTGGTAAAAAGTCTGTTATTTCTATTTTCTACAACAAAGTCTGTTTTCCCTTTCCCCTCACAAAGATCAGACTGGCCTACATCAATATAACACCCGCGTACTTTGCATGCCAAGTAACACTGCAGCTGAACAGGTCGAAGTGCCACAGAAACACCACCTGCCTCTTTGTTACAGACCTGCTCAGTACAGAAGGTCACAGCTACTTTTCAGGTGAATTGAACCCTAAGGGGCTCAATAATAATTTCTACCTTAACCTCTCCTTGAAAGGAGGTGGAGGTGGTGGAGGAAGCAATTTTGATCTGTGCGGGACTATTTGGAAAAAAAATAAAAGAGACCCTTACAGATGATTATTTATACAGTATTAATTACCTAAATTGAAGCCTATTTTACACTTCTAACTAAAATCATTAAGCAAGGATTTAAATTTTTATTTCAAAAACTTCTCTGAACTTAGTCTGCTTCAGGCATTCCATTCCTACGGTTTAACAGCCTTTTCTGAACTACAAACACCTTGCAAAAGTGACAGTTAAAATATATTTTAAAAGACCTTGATATCTCTTTCTACAATAAGTTCCATGTTTTAATAGTTTCTTCACCTACCAGTTTTATACAATTGCAAGACGTGAATTGCAATGAAATATGTTTTTTAAGAAAGTAAAAATTATTAAAAAATTATTAGTAAAGTACAATCTGTCAATAGTGAGAAAAAATGTTTTGCTATGTCTATCAATGCATAAAAATTGTGTAAACATAGCATCCCTCACCTCACTTTAACCTGTTTGTAAACTGTCTCATCTGTTTGGAAATTCTTAGGACACAGATTGACAATAAAATGAACATATAAAGAGCAAATCTCTGTTTGCCCTGGAAGTCTCTGAATCTTCATGGACTATATACAAAAATATATAGTGGACCGCATATATAAAATACAATATGTAAGAAGTGTTAGGAAGGGAAGAGCTTCAAGGAGAAAGCATATCAGAATAGCTTAGCATAGATATTTAATGTTTGCACAGTTATATCTTGGAGAGGAGTCAAGGTGCGACTTGCACAAAAAACACTGACAAGGCTCACCTACTTGCCTGTTTTTGCCATAATGTAGACATGTCAAGAAGGGACCAGAAAGCCTAAAAATTTATACTTTTTGCAGGAGCATCCCTCCAAAATGGATGTGACATGGATGTTTAAAACTCATTTAAGTGTCCCTAAAACAGTCATCATAGTCACTGGTATACTAGAAAGCCTTAAAAGCATTTGGTACATCTTTTATAATCAAGCTTTTACATATAAAGAGTAATTTAGCTGTCTCCACATCAGTTCTCCCTCCAAAAACAATGACAGGAAGAACAGATTAGATATACTTTTGCTATATTCTTTCTTAACAGAAATCATTGGGAGCTACAGCTGCTTAACATCTCTAAAGATAGCTTCTTAAAGTATACAGACTATATTTAGATAAATGAAGCATAATGTAAGGATCGAAAAGTGCTCAAAGATATGAAAAAATAAAGAGGTTTCCTGGATTTAAAAAGAAATAAAGGAAGAAAAATTCATAGGAAAAAAAAAAAAAAAAAAGGTACAGAATGAAAAACCTTTTAGTTTTT
>CM021700.1:76093667-76122767 GCA_011074415.1 Stictonetta naevosa | reverse complement strand
AAAAAAAAAGGTACAGAATGAAAAGCCTTTCAGTTTTTTTTTTTTAAAAAAAAAAAAAGGTTCTTTTTAGACCAATGACTTTGAAGAAAGACCTGACAGATTTCACACTTTATTTTCACATATGAAGTTCATTCAGTGGTCTGAAAGCAGATTAAATTTTCCAAGAACAGAGAACAACAAGAAATTATCTAAGTTCCTTTCCTCACTACCTGTAACTATCCATGCAACCAACCATATCTAACAAAAGAGTCTTTGTTTCTTTGTGTTCCCCTTAACTGCCAGGCAGGATGATTAAAGTTAAGATTTGGAAAATATATGAATTAGGCTTTCAAAAACTCACTAAAAAGAGTAAGATCCTTTTAAATATAAAATTTTAGACAAATTAAATTCCCTTTGCTTTTTGGTACTGAGAAATTTGAAACTTTTATTGACTTTTCCAGGCTTCCTTGAGAGATTTCTTTAAGAAATTACCTGAGCAGCTGCAAGTTCAAAACAGTACATAACCTAAGACTTCCTATAGAACTGTGTAACTATGACATCACAGAAGATTTAGTCCCTTATGTATATGAATTGACTCTACATTTTCATGGTTCATGAATCACTAGATGACCAATTGTGCTTAGAGCTACATTGAGTTTGCCCCGTTGCAACACACAAATACACATACAAGCACACAACACCCTAAATCATTTAAAAACCTCTGAAATCAGCTCTCACATTATTACAGGAAATTAACTAGTATTATAATTCAGTAAAAGTGTACTGGGTCTGGCTGGGATGGAGATAACGTTCCCTGCAGCAGCCCATAAAGTATTGTGTTCTGCACTTGTAGCTAGAACAGCGTTGACATCACACCAGTGTTGTGTCTATTGTTGAGCAGTGCTGGCATCTGACTCGATGGGAGGGCCTCCCTGACTTGTCTGACTTACTGTATCCCCTATACAGTGAATAAGTGTGCCTTGCCATCTCGAAACTTAAGTCAACGTCTTATTTATGATCAAACTTTGGTAGATCACTACACTAATAAAGCAATATTATTAAATCACACCAATTATTCGATCAATAAATACATTGCTGCTTCTCTCTTATGAGCAAAATATATAATTTCATCTGCAGCAAAAGCCCATGTAGAATTAACTTAGTGTGCTGCATGCGTAGGTGGAATACAGCGGAAGCCAATGACCTACTGGCCGTTCTCTATTTATTTATTTTTATATACATATTTTTAATGCTGACTTTGATTTTTATTTTATTTTTATATTTTAACTTTACTCATTCTCAGCTTTGACATGCCAGATGTCCTAAAAGGCCTTCCTTCTACGGTGTGCAAAATTAATCTGTCTTGTTTGATTTGTGATTATTTGCTGGTAAAATAAAAATAATAATAAACAACAGCAACAACAACAACAACAAACATTTTGCTTTCTGTAAATATTTAGAAGTTTTCTATTTATTTCAGTATTATTTATTAGGAGAGGAGTACTGCTCAATAATATAAGTATAGTTCTGAGATTTTAATAGTTTTACTGGTATTTCCAAAATCCTATCGAGTTTTATATTCATAGCATTCTCATTTTACAATGATTTTCCTGATGTCAGTAAATCCTTTCCGATGCAGACTGGAAAACCAAAAATGAGTATGATGAATTGGACAGGTTTCTTCTTACTGTATGACTCCCTAATGCAAAGTTGTAAAGGTGCAAACTGTAAAATGTACAAACATATACCCTGAAATATATCAGGAGAGGTATTTCAGAAAATTAATATGAAGCCATATTCATAATACATTCTCCAAAGTACAATGTACCATATGGTCACCCATTTTCCTGAAAGATTCACTTAAAATTCATGTTAGGTCTTATAAGAGCTAACACAGAAAAAAGTTCTGAGGATTGCCAAGAGAATGGAGAGGCAATTGACTGTCTTGGTTTAACGACCACAATAAAGACCTAAAGAGATTCTTCTATTATTATTATTTTTATATAAATTCCCCCCAAAATAATATAAAAACTCTGGAGAGCTAAAAAGCAATAGACTGAAAGGTGCTGGCAGAATTACCAATGCATGCAAAAAGGCATAGATAATCTAATATTTTTTTAGAGGACAGATAGAAAGAAATCATTAATAGCTGATGCAGTAAAGCCAAGCAGTTTTACTTCACATGTATAGTGAAAGATAGAAAAGATCGTCCCTCTCCTTAATAAGTTCTTTCTACTTTATAATTCTTAACACTGTGCAGAGGATTGGGAGTGCTTTTTTATACGTAATGTTGTCACCATTTTCATACTTATGTATCAACAGCAATTAAAAGGAGTCTAATGATAAGCTTCTTAAGTTTGCTACCTCCAAAGCTCTCCTGAAAGAAAATTAACGTAAAATATTCAGCCTATACTTGGGCACTCATAGAATCATAGAATCATAGAATATCCCAATTTGGAATGGACCCATAAGGATCATCAAGTCCAACTCCTGGCACCACACAGGTCTACCCAAAAGTTTAGACCATGTGACTAAGTGCACAGTCCAATCTCTTATTAAATTCAGACAGGCTCGGTGAAGAGACTACTTCACTGGGGAGCCTGTTCCAGTGTACAACCACCCTCTAGGTGAAGAACCTCCTCTTGATATCCAGCCTAAACTTCCCCTACCTCAACTTCACACCATTCCCGCGAGTCCTATCACTGGTGTTTATGGAGAATAGATCACCTGCCTCTCCACTCCCCCTTGTGAGGAAGTTATAGACCGTGATGAGGTCCCCCCTCAGCCTCCTCTTCTCCAGGCTGAACAGGCCCAGAGCTGCTCTTCATATGTCTTCCCCTAAAGGCCATTCACCATCTTCGTTGCCCTCCTCTGGACACTCTCCAACAGTTTAATGTCCTTTTTGTACTGTGGTGCCCAGAACTTCATACAGTACTTAAGGTGAGGCTGCACCAGCACAGAGTAGAGTGGGACAATCACTTCTCTCGACCGACTAGCAATGCTGTGCTTGGATCTCCCAGATCCCTTTCTGCGGGGCTGCTCTCCAGCATCTCATCGCCCAGTCTGTATGTATAACCAGGGTTGCCCCGTCCCAGGTGCAGGACCCGGCACTTGCTTTTGTTAAACTTAATGTGGTTGGCGATCGCCCAGCTCTCCTACCTGTCCAGATCTCCCTGCAAGGCCTTTCCACCCTCATCCGAGTCCACAACTCCTCCAAGTTTGGTGTCATTGGCAAATTTCCTCAAAACACCTTCTAGCCCTACATCCAAATCATTTATAAAAACATTGAAGAGGACTGGCCCTAAAATGGAGCCTTGAGGGTCCCCACTAATGACCACCCTCCAGCCTGATGTGGCCCCATTTACCACAACCCTTTGAGCCCTGCCCGTCAACCGATTGCTCACCCATTGTATGATGTTTTTGTTAAGTTGTATGCTGGACATTTTGTCCAGTAGGATCCTATGGGAAACCGTGTCAAAAGCCTTGCTGAAATCCAAAAAGATCACAGCAGCTGGTTTCCCTTGATGGACGAGACAGGTGATCTTATCATAAAAGGAAATCAAATTTGTTAGGCACGACCTACCCCTCATAAACCCATGTTGGCTGGGACCAATGAGTGCATTGTCCCCCAGGTGCGCATCAATAACTTCAAGAATCATCTCCATAATTTTACCAGGCACTGACAGGCCTGTAATTGCTAGGGTCTTCTTTCTTACCCTTCTTGAAAATTGGCACAACATTTGCCAGCTTCCAGTCCACCAAGACGTCTCCAGATCCCCAAGATTGTTGAAAAATAATTGAGAGATATCCTGAAATGACGTCAGCCAGCTCTTTAGGCACCCTGGGATGAATCCCATCTGGACCCATGGACTTGTAAGGATTCAGGTGGAACAGCAAATCCTGCACAAGTTCAGGATCAGTTGAGAGTTTATCATTCCCACTGTCAAGGTCCTCCAGCTCAGGACACCCTGGGTCCCAAAGCCCATCATCAGTGTTGAAGACAGAGGCAAAGAAGGCATTAAACATCTCAGCTTTGCCTATGCCATTGTCTGTGAGGAGACCTTCCCCATCAAGTAGCGGACCTATGCTTTCTTTGGTTCTCCTTTTTCTGTTCACATATCTGAAAAAAAATATTTTTTTATTGTCTCCCACAGACATGGCCAGCTTCAACTCTAGTTGGGCTTTGGCCACACTAATTTTCTCCCTACAAACATGAACCTGTATTCCTGTATTCTCTGTATTCCTTCCTCATCGCCTGACCCTCCTTCCAGCAGCCACTTTCTTTTTTTTTGCCTAAGCTCCAGTAGAAGATCCCTGGTCAGTCAGGCTGGCCTTCTGCCCCGCCTGCCTGACTTCCAATATTTTGGAATTGCCTGATCTTGTGCTTTTAGGAGGCAGTGCTTAAAGACTGACCAGAACTGATGGACGCCAATGCCTTCAAAAGCAGTTTCCCAGGGGATCTTGCCAACTAGTTCCCTGAGCAGCCTGAAGTCTGCTTTCCCCATATCCAGGGCTGAAGTTTTGGTGGCAGTTTTCCTTCTGTCACCATAAATTCTAAATTCAACCACTTCATGGTCACTATGACTGAGACAGCCACCAATTGCCACATCTCCCACAAGACCCTCTGTCCTAGTTTCAGTTAGGACAGAGTTAATTTTCCTCCTAGTAGCTGGTAGGGTGCTATGTTTTGGATTAGGATGAGAAGAGTGCTGATAACATGCTCATTTTTTAATTTCTGAAGAGCAGTGCTTACACCAAGCCAAGGACTTTTCAGCTCCTCTCTCTGTCCTGCCAACAGGCAGGCTAGGGGTGCAGCAAGAGATGGGAGGGGGCAGACCCAGGACAGCTGACCCAAAGTGGCCAAAGGGGTATTCCATACCATCTGATGTCATGCTAAACAATATATAGGGGTGGCTAGCCGAGGTAGGGGGGGCAGCTGCTCGGGGATAGGGTAGGCATCGGTCAGCGGGTGGTGAGCAATTGCATTGTGCATCACTTGTTTCGTACACATTATTATTATTATTATTACTATTATTATTATTTCCTATCTTAATAAACTGTCTTTATCTCAACCCACAGGCTTCACTTTCCTGTTTCTATCCCCCATCCCAGAGAGGGAGGGGGAGGGTGAGTGAACAGCTGTGTGGTGTTTAGCTGCTGGCCAGGTTAAACCACAACAACCTCTCTGTTCTCCAGCAACAGATCTAGGAGGTGTGGTGGTTTTACTCAGGTGGGTGGCTGAGCTCCACCACAACCACTCTCTCACTCCCCCTCCTCAAAGAGGAACGGGGAGAGAATATGATGAAAAGGGCTCAAGTGTTGACATAAGGACAGGGAGATCACACAGTAATTATTGTGACGGGCAAAACAGACTCAACATAGGGAGATAGTAAGATTTATTGCTTATTACTAATGAGCTAGAGAAGCGAGAAGCAAAGGAAAGAAACTAAAAGCACCTTCCCACCCCCATCCATCCTGTTCTACCTCCTCCCCACGAGCGGTGCAGGGGAACAGGGGAATAGGGGTTATGGTCAGTCTATAGCGCTTCTTCGCCGCCCCTCCTTCTTGGTCACTCATCCCCTGTGTTGTGGGATCCTCGCACGGGATGCAGTCCTTGGTGAAGTGATCCTGCATGGGCTTCCCACAGGCAGCAGCTCTTCAAGAACTGCTCCAGGTATGGGTCCGTACCATGGGGTCCATCCCTCAGGAGCAAACTGCTCCAACCTGGATGCCCCACGGGCAGCAGCTCCTGCCAGGTCACCTGCTCCTGCATGGTCTCCTCTCCACAGCCTACAGGTCCAAGCCGGAATCTGCTCCGGCAGGGGTCTTCCACAGGCCGCAGTCTCCGTTGGTGCAGGTCCACCTGCTCCACTGTGGTCTCCTCCACGGGCTGCAGCGTGGAACCCTGCTCCACTGTGGTAGTCCATGGGCTTCAGCGGGACAGCCTGCTTCACCATGGTCCTCACCACAGGCCGCAGGGGACTTTTGCTCCGGCACCTGGAGCACCTCTCCCCCTCCTTCTTCACTGACCTTGGTACTTGCAAGGCTGTTCCTCACTCCTATCACTCTCCCATCTGCTGTGTGGGGCAGCATTTTTTCCCATCTTAAATATGCCCTCACAGAGGTGTAAAACAACATCACTTAGTGGCTCAGCTCTGATCAGCAGGCCCTTACCAAACATGGGGCAGCCTCTAGATCCTTCTCACAAAAGCCACCCGTATGGCCCCCTGCTACCAAAACCTTGCCAAGTAAACCCACTACAGGAAGACATCTTTCCTAGTTGGCTCCCTTAGCACCTGCACCAAGAAGTTATCATTTAGGTGCTTTATGAACCTCCTGGACTTGCTCGTGTCAGCTGTGTGGTGATCCTAGTTGATGTCTGGCAAGTTGAAATTCCCCATAAGGACAAGGAGAGTTGATCTCGAGGCATCTCCTAGTTCTGCAAAGAATAATTCATTGGCATTGTCATCCTGGCCAGGTGGTCTGTAATAGACTCCCACAATGACATCCCCTTTATTTGTTCATCCCTTAATCCTTAGCCAGAGGCTCTCAACTTTGCCATCGCCAACCTGAAGTTCCACACAGTCATAACAATGACTGTGTTCCTCACAGCATAATAATGAGCACTTGTATTTTTAAAGATATTAAATAAAGATATTAAATAAACTTCTCCAACTGTAAAAATTATGAAAGTCTCATCAGTAGGATATTACAGAAGTAGTTACTAAAATAAATTCAGTTATTTAATTGTAATACAATGTTAGCATGCCATTTCCTGTTTATGCCAAATTCTTCTGTGGAAAATGGTACTACTATTTATACCAAAAAGTTAATTCTGCTCACAGTTTACTAAAACAGCATTCATTACTCTTATTTCCATAACCAGAACCTTCCTCCTCACCATATCAGAATATTTATCCACTGTGAAAAGGAACACAATACTCTTTGTTAACTCTGATGTCTGTTTCCTTCACTGTGATCTAACATAAGGTCATTTTGATTCCATGTGTATCTCTGAACAGATTCACAATTCAGAATCAAAATTGTTATAACTTCAGACCACTAGTACATGAAAAAACACAGGATTTTAATCTTATTTATCTTGCTTCTTGGAAAGCTGTGTTACCCTTTTATCATAATCATTTTAAGTGAGGTTAAAATTGCATCTAACGGAAAAATAAAGTAATAAAGAATTCAGGAATAAAAGGGTATCAAAGAATGAATTTCTTTCTTTGAATAATCAACTATCTTTTAGGAAGAAACAGCTAAATTTAGAAAAGACTGAAGAAACATTTTTTAATGTTAAAAAACAGCTTTTTAAAGCTTGCTAAGCCATATTAAACCCGTACAGAAGCTTTGAAGAAAGGAAAGCACTTTGAAATGGCAGCTTCCTCTTCTTACTTTTATTGTTAGCAGGGGGTCTGAGGTATTATTCAAAATATATATATATATTTGTTCTGGTATGAGGTTTATGAAGAAAATTGCAGCAGATTCAAGCTTTAATGAACAAGATCTCACACCAAAGGATTCTTGGCCATCCTGTCTTGCTTCCTTCAAAGTAACAAAGGTCTTATCACTTACCAGCCCTGAACACATCCTCTACCTAGTGAAACAATAGAGGATTAAATATAGTTTTTCTAGAGAATGGTATCTTACGTGATTGTTCTGCAGTGGAAAAGTAGAAACCAAGACCAGTGCAGAAAGTAATGAAAAATTAATGAGTCAAATTAACACTGTTGTTGATACAAATAATATCAGAAATGCCTACTGTGGTAGGTCAAAGAGGATTTGAAAGACTACCTGGTGAAGCTGAAGGCAAGACTCAGAAGAACAAGTGTTAGTATTGCAGATCATCATAGAGCATATTTTGGCAACTTGTGTTGGAAACTGAATTAGATAGTTTCAAAGAAATACTATCAAATGAATAATTCACTGTATAACTCTATTACAGTCCTTGCTCAAGAGAAGAGAATATAAAATGGAGTGTTAGATTAACTAAATGAATAAACACACTTAAAGATCCTAAGAAAATTAATGTATTTTCGACTCTGTGGAACTCCACACTCTGCTGGGCTTTCCATATAGGAAGCATGAAGACCAAAGTCAATCTTTCAAACCTATTTCTGCAATATGAGGAACATATAAATCATCTGGAATCCTTGTGCCTCTGATCTGACAGACCTACATTTTATTTTCACTTTTGAACTACTTATACAATCTATATAGTTGTTTGTTTGTTTTTACAGTCTCTGATTTTAAATGTTGGAGTGAAGTAATAAAATGAGAAATACATTATTTCTGATAGTCCAGGAATATTTGAAGCCAAAATCTTCCCATCCTTTATTGGAGTTGTGGGTAGCTGAATGTCTGTAATTTATTTGTTAAAGGAATTAAATGTTATAAATGAGTCATGTCCTTGGTACATGAGCATTTATGTTTCATTGGCACAGGCTGTGATCACAAAACAAATATTGCAGTAAATGAGGCCTCCTTATTGATGCTGCAATTCTTCCCTGGAGTTCTTAAAGGGCATTTGTCCCTACACATTGTCTCAATATAAAAAATTTCATGAAGAACACAATCAGGTTCTTTACAAAACAAACACACCAAGGACATTACATCCTGTAATAACGTAATAATACTAATACTAATGTAATAATGAAATAACTGAACAGAGCTGGCAACTCTTTAGGGACACTTTTCTTAGAGCACAAGAGCTCTCCATCCCCATGTGGAAGGTGGGAAACTGGGATGGCTAAGTAAAGACCTACTGGTCGAACTGAGGTGTAAGAAGGAAATGCACAGGCAGTGGAAGCTGGGACACGTGGCCTGGGAAGAGTACACAGATGCAGTCCAGTTGTGTAGGGATGGGATCAGGAAAGTGAAGGCATGGATGGAACTGAACTTGGAAAGGAAAGTGTACTCCCTCTGATAAATGAGAAGGGAGAACTGGTAACAACAGACATGGAGAAGCCTGAAGTACTCAGTAACTTCTTTCCTCTTCACTGCCAATCAAGCTTCCCATGTCTCTTGAGTCCCTAAGCCTCTAGCTGGGACTAGGGAAGCAAAGCACCTCCCACTGTAAACTAAGAGCAGGTTTGAGACAAGCTGACGAAACTGAACAAGTACAAATCTATGGGGCCTCATGACATGTCTCCCAGGGTTCTGAAGGAACTGACTGATATAGTTGCTAAGCCTCTCTCCATCATTTTTTAAAAGTCCTGGAAGTCAGGTGAAATCTCTGGTGAGTGCAAAAAGGGTATCATCACTCCTGTTTTTAAAAAGGGTAGAAAGAAACACACAGGAAACTACAGACTGGTAGGCCTCACCTCTGTGCTTGGGAAGATGATGGAACAGATCCTCCAGGAAGCAATGTTAAAGCACATGCAAGAAAAAGAGGTGGTCCAAGACAGCCAGCACAGTTTCATCAAGGGTAAATCATGCCTGACTTAATGGCGGCCTTCTATAATAGAATGACTGCATCAGCTGACAAGAGAAAAACAACTGATGTCACCTACCTGGACTTCTGTAAGACCTTTGACATGTCCCTAGGTGACATCCTGATCTCTAAATTGGAGAAGTATGGATTTGAAAGGTGGATAAGGAATTGGCTGGATGGCCACACACAGTTGTGGTCAATGGCTCGATGTCCAGGTGGAGGACAGTGATGGGTGTGTCCCTCAGGGGTTCATCTTGGCACTGGTGCTATTTAATATCTTTATCAACAACATAGACAGTGTGATTGAGTGCACCCTCAGCAAGTTTGCAGATGACACCAAGCTGTGTGGTGCAGTCAATACACCAGAAGAAAGAGACGCCATCCAGAGGGATGGAGACAAGCTAGAAAACTGGGCCCATGGGAACTCAATGAGATTCAATGAGTCCAAGTGCAAGTTGCTGCATCTGCCTGGGGGCAATCCCCAACAAGTGCAGACTGGGAAAAGAATTCATTGAGAGCAGCCCTGTGGAGAAGAACTTGGGGTGGATGAAAAGCTTGACATGAGCCAGCAATATGCACTTGCAGCTAAGAAGGCAAACTCATGCCCCACCTGCATCCAGGTCTGGGGCCCCCAGCACAAGAAGGATGTGGACCTATTAGAGCAGTTCCAGAGGAAGGCCATGAAGATGATCAGAGGGTGGAAGCACCTCTGCTATGAAAAAAAAGGCTGAGAGAGACTGATGTTCAGCTTGAAGAAAAGGCTCCAGTGACCTCATTGCAATATTTCAGTACTTAAAGGGAGGGGGCTTTTAAAAAGATGGAAAGCAACTTTTTATTTGGGCAGATAATATGACAAAAGAGAATGGTTTTATATTAGAAGAGGGGAGATTTAGACTAAACAATAGGAGGAATTCTTCACTGAGAGGGCGGTGAGGCACTGGAACAGATGCCCAGAGTAGTTGTGAATGCCCCATCCCTGGAGGTGTTCAAGGCCAGGTTGGATGAGTCCCTGGGCAGACTGACCTAGTGGGTGGCATCCCTGCCAATGGCAGGTCCCTTCCAACCCAATCTATTCTATGAATGTTAAATTCATCTAACACTAGGAAAGGGAAAAAATCAGAAATGAAGAACTAATTATAAATAGCAAAGTTATTTTTCTGAAAGTATTTATGTATAATTTTGGATTTTCTTGGTTTGAAACGTCTTCAATATCCAAAGTTCACCCACTTGTATGTAGTATAAAATGTTCAATGTTGTCCATAAAATTGGCAAGCACTTTTTTTTTGCCAGTGGTGGGGTGGGAGGACAGATACAATAATTTAATGGGTCACCTAGTCTTTTACTTTGATTATAAATGGAAAATCTAGAGAGCTCTGCAGAATTAATTTGATTGTTACTTTGCCTGAGAGAAGTGTGATAAATACACTACTTTAATGAGAGTTATTTTATAATTCCAGACGGACTATGAAATCATGTTGCTTAAATTCATCCATTTGAAATTATACATTCCTCCACTGAAGACTGAGACTTACCTTAGAAAAACTGTGAACTACTGTCAAAATTTATTGTACTAGCACATAAATAGCTTAATCAAAAAGGATATTTTATTATGTTGATATTTTATGACATACTTGTAACAGTTGGACAGTCCCATATAATTTTCCAAAGAACTAATGTGAATTCCCACCTCCCAACTGAACTGCTATGCCCTCATAAAAATGGCATAACAATAATTTATTGTAGCACACCGTATTGATGATTAAATGATTTTTTAAGTTATAATGAAAAATTGGAGATATACATATGAGGCAAGATAGTTTACCTCATTAAAGGTATGTAATTGAGCCAACATTAAGGACAGTGTTCAGAGTGGCAGCTTGGACATTGCGTCATACTTAGGCATCTTTCTAAAATAACAGATCTTTTTTGTGTGTGTGTGTGTTTATATATTTTTTTCAAATCCACTTTTAATTTTGAATACTTATTACTTATGACTAAAATGACCTACCCTCCCCCCGCCACCGTTTTTTCTATCAGAAAGTGCCAGAAAAAAAAAAAAAAAAAAAAAAAGCTTGACAAAATTGTTAAATTTTGTAAGAAGGTGTTGATTTTCTTCAATCTTTGGACAGAAACCAGGCAGATTTCCCAGATTTCTTGCCAGAAAGCCTATCCCTTTGGCAATCTGAAAATGTCAGCTATCTGCCATAAAACTGGATACCTCACTACCTAGTATATCTATCTTTAGCCAGGATACTCCATGAAGAGAAGGTTTCTTGTCAGGATATTCACAGCACCTAAATTCTTCAGCTGAGCTGGCAGGGAGCTCTGCATTTCTGATGTTCTGGCAGCATCTGCTTGAGTAAGGTTTCTTTGGGCATAGACTCATTCAGTTTTGCAGTGATATCTGGGAAGCTGGGACTACAGCTCTACAGGAGGCCAAATAATTCATTTTCTTTCCAAATTAAAAATAATAATAATAATAATAAAAGATTGTTTAAATGATCTTTTAAAAATTGTTACTTATACTGTGAGATTTTTAAGGAAAAAATGTATTTCTGAATCATCAGCCATACAATTTCTGAGGTTATTAATTGTTAAAAGGGACAACACAAATAATAAAAACAAATGAAATCATCATAATAAAGATGTATTTCCTTCAAAAATTTAAATTTACCTCGCCCCTTTACTATCTGCATGCATATCTGCGATTTTTCAACATATTGTCAGACCATTAGAAATAATTCCTGTTTGTGTTAGCCAGTTCAGAAAGCAGATTTCAGCTGGTCGGGTATACAAGGTTGTGAATGGAAGAGCTCCTCATTATCTAAAAGGAAAAAACAAACAAGCAAACAAACAAACAAAAAAAAACCTCTGGGGTTGAATTTTTGATCCTTTCTTGCATTATAATTAGAGATAATCAAGATTAACATTTTAATATATTTTCTTGAAGAAAGTGATATTTTTCAAAAATTTCATAACTAGGCTTTTTTTGAATTAAAAAAAAAAAAATCATAAAAAATAGTACAGTAACATTTTTTTGTATATTTTTTCTAAATACATTTTTAATACAAATGACTATGAAATGCCAATTTGAGCCAGAAAAAAATATTTGTTTTCCAAAAAAAAAAAAAAAAAACAAAAAACTATTACACAATATTTGACTATTTTTATTTATTTATTTATTTATTTATTTCCCCTCAGGAGAGATTTTTTTGGGGTTGTTTTTTTGTTGTTGTTTGGTGCATTGTTTTTTGTTTGTTTTGGTTAGTAAATTCAACATTGCTTCAAAATTAGTAGTAGAATAAAGCTTCAGAAACAAAACTTTTTAAGCTACCATCTTACCAATAAGCAACACTTTTCACGTTCTTTGCCACATTTATTTCCTGCTTATGAAGTTCAGCCTGGAAGCAAAATATCCAGGTTTCTAAGTTTGATATCTTCCTAACATCAGGATTTCCCTATGAGGTTTTAAAATGAAAAAAACATTTGAGGTGTGAATTCAGATATCTCCCTTTCTGCTTCCCTGTCACTATATTTTGGTTATACAAAAGTGTTGTGAAGCTTCAGCCTGAGAAGTGTAGCTGTTAGTGGACTCAGGAGGAGGAAGAGAGGAAGGAGAAAGGGTAAATACACTCCCAGCTCAGTTTATCTTTCCTTCCCACACTCTAATTTACCCCAAGCTTGTAGCTGGATAGAGCTGAGAATGGAGAATGAGGAAGCAGTGGGAATTTAGCTTTTTCCAAATAATTTTTAAGGCATTGGTGTGCAATACCAGTATCATCAAAGAGTTCCCAAGGATTCTAGATTCCCAAGAGTTCTAGAACTTTGTAACTGCATAAATAGTGCACAAATAGCATGGTGCTGTTCTGCAGCTCCTGTTCTTCTGTGACCAAGCTAGTTTTCCTGTGTAGCATTTGACTTTTCTGCATAGAGATACCAATTTATTTCTGCACAGAATTACACTAGAAATCTGGTTACTGGATTCCCACTGGACTCAAGAAAGTCATGTATGCAGTGCCTAAGCATAAACAACAGCATAAACAGTAAAGAATGAAATGGTAAAGAATTCTAAAGTAAAGAATTCAGTGAAGCATAGGCAGCTGAAATTTTCTGAGCTCAGCTTGGTTTGAGTTTTCATAAGTTTCATTTTCACTGTTTTTTATTTAATAAGTAATTAAACTTCCAAGAAAGATCTTATTTATGACATCTATTTGCAATCTGTTCATATTTTGAAGCACAAATGCCTTATTAGTTAAAAAGCAAAAGGTAACGTACTTTCACTGGTGCTTATCCTTTATTTTTGCCTGGAAAAGAATGTGATTTTTTTTTATGACATTTTAGAATAATCTGTTTTCTTTTATCATACAAAATTGCTTTCCTCCCTGTTTGAAATTAGAAACTGTCAGTTAATTTACAGTCCTGGAATTTATCTACTTTACATTAAAAAAACATACATCTGTATGTAGTTATATTATCTTACAAATTATGTAAGAACTGTACTTTCATGAGCCTTTGTGGAACTTCATCAAACTATTCTGATAACCATGCATCAAACAAAATATATTGTCATGTATTTTAAAAAAGCAACGACATGCCACCGAAACAATCGTGTCAGTATGCATAGTATTCTAGCAACCTGAGAGGGAGGGGGAGAAAAGTGGAAATAAATATAAAAAGTAACAGTCTAGAATGCTAAACTTGAATCATTTGTAAAACATGTCCAATCTGGGGTCAAAAGCAGTGAAAGTGCTTGGCAGTTGGGAAATAAAATAATCTGTAAACCATTTGACATTTTAATATATTTGAATCTGTAGAGTACACTTTATAAGAGTAGACATAAAGCTCATTATTTTAAAGAAGATGTTACAATAGTTGAAATATAATTAATATTGGTGCTCAGGATATTTTTGCTCTGTATCACATCTTGGACTGGAAATCTACTTTTTGGTCAACAATATAAATCAAGTCCTAAGGGGAATATAACCTTCCAATAGCATAATGTGTAAATTGCGCAGTTCATCTATTTCCATTCTTCCCACCTTCATATCCATGAAAGTGCAGAGAGAGAAACCAAGTGAAGATGGTTTCTCTTTTCTCAATCCATAGAAATTTTTGCAGTGTTTCTAATGGAGAAGCTGATCTCATCCAGTTGCTAAAGAAATATAAGCAGGTATTTCCTACTCTTTGGTAATCACTTGGCCTACTAGACTGAAAAATCTTCTTCATGGATGACTGAGAGGAGAGGCGAAAGAAAAAAAAAGTCTCCATTAAAATTTTGAAAGAATAAAATACACTTTTGTTACATTTTTCTTTACTTTTTCAAAGTACAGACATTTTGTCAGACTTCACATCTCACAAACAAGTTTTTGAGGTCCTGTGTTTGCAGTAGGCCAACATTTAGGATTGAATAGTTCTGTTCTGTGCTGAACCTTACCTACTTCATACAATGGAATTATTTCCTCATTTATCTTTTTCTGTTTTTAAACACAAAATATTGCACACATACACAGAAACCCAGAAAACAGAAGCACAATGTATGGTTATGAAGTTATAAATTTGTAATTAGGAAGAAAAGGAAATTGTGAAGAATATGTATGGTCAAAATAAAATAAATAGAAAATTGTATCTACGTGGAGTTCACTAAAATTGAGAAACATGGTCTCAGCTTTTAGTAGCTAAGAGAGTGGCAAACTTAGGAAGGTAGTATCTTTTAATAATGGGCTGACATTTCATTTTTTATTTTTTATTTTTTTTGTCAGGTTTATAAACTCTAATGCATCTTTCTATTTTTCAGGCCTGTTGTTTTAGTTATTTTGGGGATTATTATTATTTTTTTACTTTATTTTTTATGTATTTACAACCCTTCACAATACAGTAGTTTCTTCCCTAGTATTTTCCTCCCTGAAGGAAAAAGAGAGAAATGGAACAAAGGAGATGCTTAGGAATACTGAGAATAACTTAAAGAAAAAATGTCATCTGACCAGTGAAAAACAGTTAAGAGTGTTCAATAACATGTTTCAACATTATGAAAGAGTAATGACTTTTAATATATTTTGTATGTGTATTAAAAACCCACACAACTGTGCTTTCAATTGGCATAATCTTTTAAATAAAAGAAACAATTATCACAGGCAAGTATACACCAGTTCTCACAGGAATTCTGTAAATTATTTTACAGTGGAGATAGATATAGGTTAACCTTTTGAGTACAATGATAAAATACAGATATTATGAAACAAAAAGACAATCTAAACAAAATATTTCAAATTAAGATTATTACACTAAACATACAGTTAAGATGCTAAATTCCTAATCTCAGTATGAAAATTTCGTTCTGAAACCCTCTAATTTATATAAGACAAAATATTGCATTCCTGTGTTGCAGTTACATCAACACACATTTTTCTGAAAGTTTACTTAATGTTTATTACCTGAAAAATTATTTTGTAATAGAATTACATTTTCTTCCTTTTTTATATGCCTCTACTTAACAAATCTCTAGAGAAGTACATACAAATTGCAGCACTAGTAACTACACTTTTGCCTTTTTTTTCTCCGGAAACTATCAAATTGCAATAATAATAATAATAATAATCTTAACAGTTGTAATATATTTTTATTGCTTATTTAAACTTCCTTTCTAAATGTATCAACGTACTTGAAAGTATTTAGAAGAGATCTACAGAAAGTGTCCTGAAAATATTAACTAAACACAATTTTATTGCTTTAGTCCACACTTCTTATAAGTAATATAATTCCAAATGATTTAACTGTTCAGTATTTTGTAAAGGCAAGAGGGGCAACAGTCCTTAAGTTATAAGTAGCAAAACTATCAACATTTTTTAGGCCTTACCTAATTACTGATGAACTTTGAAGTGTGAACAAAATATATTCTGCAGATGAATGTTAGTATGGATATTATTACTGCTATTATATCTATTATGTAGTTTCAGTTACACAGACATTAGTCCTCTTTTGGGACATTCAGATATATATCTGAAAGGACACATGTTCCTGTTTGAACCCATACTTTTTCTCCTAAAGCTTGTTTTTTCATAAAAAGTGACTTCATAACTAAGTATTATTTATTATTTCATATATTCTATATTCATTTATTTCTAAGATATATTGCCAGAAGAGCAAGATTCAAATAGTATAATGTTCAGGTTCCTCAAACTTCCATCTTAATATTTCTTTACAACAAAATTTGAAAGTCTTCATCAACTTGCCTAATTCCTGTCTCTGGAAAATCTCTTCTTTCTGTAGGTATCTGCAGGCTTACATGCAATCATATAGAATCATAGAATACCCCGAGCTGGAAGGGATCCATAAGGATCATCGAGTCCAACCGCACAGGTCTACCCAAAGTTTAGACCATATGACTAAGTGCACAGTCCAATCGCTTCTTAAATTCAAACAGGCTTGGTGCAGTGACTACTTCACTGGGGAGCCTGTTCCAGTGCGCAACTACCCTCTCAGTGAAGCACCTCTTCCTGATGTCCAGGCTAAACTTCCACTGTTCCTGCAGGTCCTATCACTGGTGATTACAGATATCAGCTCTCAGCAATATTTTTGGAACAGCTGTTGCATCTGGCTCTCTTGCATCCGGAGTCTTCTAAACATCACAGTGATGTGATTTGGTATCTGATTTCCACCTTGGTTATTATTAGCCAGAATAAAATGAGGTGGGCTGTGATCTCATATTCCTACCATTTTCCTTTATGAATAACTCATACCCTGTTTGCCACTGACTCTTCATCCCTTCAACAGCACTTTGGTTTAGATTAAACAGGAAAAGATCACACCAGCAATATAATTTAGGCATGACATTTATTAAGAATACTGTACAAAATGTGGTATTTCTCTGAAAACTGAGCAGAAGGTAAGATTTTGCTGCTTAGAATGGGAAACAGAATATCTCTATCACAAGAACTTTAAAATTAATAAATGCTTACAACCCAAACAATTATAAACAAACAAATTTAAATTGATCTGTCTAGGCAGTCTAATCTAAGGCCTCGATTTTCTCAACCTGAATTGTTATAAACAGTTTCTGGTTATGCATAAAACTGCACTGAAGCCAGTAATAAGTAAGGAATGGATAACATGAAATAATGAGATAATAAGTTTATTTTATTTTCTTATTCTTCCTGATAGTCACCAAAGTGAAAAAAAAATCAAATCTTCAAAAAAATCTGATAAAGCTTTTAAACTGTCCACATAATATCACACTCTCTGCCCACCGTCTTCAATATCTGACCACTTATACCGTATAAACCTAATTATATCCAAATTTACAAAAACAATTCATTTTTACAGAATGTCAGAAAGAATAATAAAACTTAATGTTGAAGGAGCATGAAGAAAAGCGAGTACCAAAGAAGGTACTATAGCAGAAAATGTACTGTCACTTGTCAAGTATTGCTGGGATCATTGATATTCCATGGGAGTAACAGAAGCACAAAAAATGCTTAAAAAATAAAAATAAAGCAGTTGTAATGATTATTTTTATTTCCAGTGTTCCTATTATTAGAAAAATTACAGTATATTTAGCACTTAAAAAGAAAAAAAAAAAAAGTCGTACGAAAAATACAAGAAATGGTAAAAAAAAAAAAAAAAAGGAAAAAGGGGGAAACAAAGGTTAAATCTGTGAAATACTGCTAAGATTTTGCAACAAATTTTGTTTCCATTACAGTACTTAATGGTGAGGTTAGGCAAATAAATACATATTTGAATGAGTATGATAAAACATTTGCTCATCTTGTTAATTTTTTTTTTTCTTATTGAAAAATTATCTAAATTAAAAGACACTAAAGTTAGTATAAAGTTGGTATATATAAAGCTGGAGTAGTAATTTTCCATGAAAGTCTTGTGAAAAGTTGTTGGTGCTGGGAAAGTAATGATCTAAAAGGTAGAGAAAAATATAGGATCCAGAAAAATACATCCAGGCATAAAGAGTGGGACAGTACAAAACACTGAGCTAGATGTTCAGAATTAATGATCTGGTTAACTCAAATCTTTGTAAATCCCTTTGAAACACTAGCAAGGGAGACAGTTTTCAGATGGTTTGTCAAATTTACCTGATTTTAAGGATTCTGTTAAGATATCTCACAGTGAGCTATCACAGGGACTATACTCTGAACACAGAATACAGGTTTTTAACTGTCTGTGCCATAGACAGAGTCATGTATTGTATTAGTCACAATCCATTTGTCTTTTCTCAGTTAAGAGTTGTTGAACTAAGAATAAAATTTTAGTGTTAGCCATTTGGTAAAAATAGAAAAACCTCAATACTAAGAATCTGAGGCAAGCATATGTAGTAGAAGAGAAAAATAACTTCATTATAATATCTGTATCTCGTTATATTACAAAGGCTTTGCTTCTGATATTATTAATAAAATCTCTGAAATATCGTATTCTAGTAGGTTATACAGAGAAAACATAACAGACATAAGCATATTACTATCAAACTTACAGATTTGAAACAAAATTTATGCAATGACTCAATACTGAATTGTTCCTAATTTAAGCAGCCTTTTATTGTCCAAATCAACGTAGAAGAAGTATGCCTTAGGACTGTGTCGAATCTTGATGTAGGAAAAAAAAAAAAAAAAAAAAAAAGAATGCCTGATTATTTACAATAATCAAAACATATTTCCTCAAGAATGAAATCATTCAGATTCTGAGAAAAAGATTGCCTTTCAGAAGACGGGCTTTGGAAGCTCAGAGATGCTGTTTAATGGAATAACATTTTTCCAGCAACTGCTCATTGCCCTTTGGCATGGACTAATCACATGTAAAGAAAGGATGTTTGAATTTAAGATGATACTGAGCTCTGCAGCCTTTTAAATTCACAATAAGTCATTGAACTAACACCAAGTCTGTCAATGTAGACAATTTATTCTGATATAAAACTGGCTGGAGAGTTTCCTTTAAAAAGAACTATGGCTTGTAGCAGAATTAAACAAAATGGGAAGTATGTCAGTCTAAGGAAGGGAAGGATCACAACAAGATTAAGGTCCATGATATCCTCAGTACCTGACTCATTTTATTTAGAAGCAGACTGACTCCGTTAACATTTAGTTTCAGAACCCTGTCCAATATTTTCTGCTTTTTCTAGATTTTACAGATGTAGGCACGGAGATGTAATAAGTGAAGACAAATCATTTGTCTTGTGAAGACCCCAACTGAAATAGTGGTGAAGTAAAAGAGAGAATGGAGACGTCTGCATTTCTTATCATCTTTATCATTATCTAATCAATAAACAGTTTTTTCTCTTACTTTGAAGCTTCTATCAGATTATGTTTTCTGTCTTTTCTCTGAAAGTCTGTTACACAGAAAGTTATAAACACAATACAAACTCATCAAAATGGACATGTAAAAACAACTTTTCTCTGTTGTCTTTCTGCTTCTTCCTTGTTCTTCCTAAATGCAAATATGTAACCCTCTCATATAAAAATAAATACATAAAATAACAAAGGTCTTGTTTAAATCACTATAACTTACATCTGAATTATACCAGTTAATGACCCTATCCTCTTATTAAACATTTTATTATTATTTCCAGAATATCTATAGTATAGCACCTATACAGAAGCTTATACGCATTTAATAGTAATGCAGTTTTGTTGCTTCAGAAATTCAGAATTACCATCACTTCAGTCTGCTAAGGCCAAATAAATAAAATAAATAAGGTAAATGATGTTTATTTTACTTGAATAAACTAATTCAAAAATAACCCCTGTGACTTTCTAAAATTAAATCCACAAGCTGTATCCTTATACAGCACTAATTCAGTTACAAAAATCCCTTTATTAGTCCAAATTTGAAGCACATATAGTAAAAGTCAACAGTACTGAGTAAAACAACAACGACAACAAAAAAGATCACAACACTTATTTTCTGAGCTTTGCAACAAGGCAGGGGACTGATGCTTGTAATTCCTTCTGTTTTATAATAAATAGCCCCAAATGATGAAATACTGTGTATAAAGAAATCTACATTTTTAAAAGGACATCAAAGGATCCCACATATCAAGCTTCATTGTCACTTAAGTAGTTGGTGAAATCCTTACCTGTATTTGTGCAACACAACTACTGTCATTAAATTCTAGCCACTTAAGCTGCTAGAAAAATATACTCCCATGCTTTTTGTATACTGGTACAATTTTCAAAGATACTCTTCATTAACCTGACTCAAGATCTCAAGTGTTTATTTACCTTTCTACATGGAAGTGACATCAAGTCTCTCATTCCAGACCTTGCTTCTTAGCTGAAATTATCCAGTGAGTCACAACGATCATCTCAACAAGTCTGAGTTCAGTCTTGCACCCGAATCTTAGCCAAATAACAATGGGATTAAATTCCAGTAAATCATGTCTTACCAAACAACACGTTTATTTATTTGGAACAAAGGTAAACCAGGAATGTGGCTATTGGCAAGGCCATAAGGCTACAAACAAAATTATTAAATTAATACATTGGTCTTTGAACGCTGCGTGATGTTGCAGCATCTGTCACAGATTCCTTCATGCACCAATGGGTGAAGAATGGAGGGTGTTCTGGCAGCAGACTCAAATATGACATCTACCAGAAGGTAGATATAACAAAGGAAGAAAATTGGCAGAGGTCTTGTGGTGATAACTTTCCCACACTTGAAATAAAGTTCTCCTTGCTGACTCACTGCTCCACTGGGGATTGTTTTTGTTTGGAAATCCTGATTAAAGATTGGTACAGTACTTCAAAATGCCAACAACTTGTTTGTAAGTGGTAAGAAATTCAATGCAGATGTGAAATGATTTCTATCAGTTTACAGCTCTAAGGTGGCTGAAAAACTAATTCAGCATAACTAATAGCTCAGAAGATGTTTTAGTTTCCAGTTCTTACATTACTGTTCTGCAAGGTTGTCTTAATACTATGTGATTAATGAGAAAAAAGACAGGTATAAACTGTGGTTGTAATGAAATATAATAAAACGCCTTAATTAAGCTCTATTTAAATTATAGAAGATTAATTAAAAATTTTCATGGGGTTCTTTATATTAATCAGACTTTGAACAGCTCCTTATGTAAAAGAAAAAAGCATCAATTTTATGCTCTTTTATGATATTTGTTAGCAGAACAAGTGAATACATATTTTAAAGTAACTCTGATACCAGATATACCATATATGGTGGTAGCTTAACTGGCCATGTATGGAAAGCAAATTTCTTTTTCAAGCCTTCTAGATAAATTACTACTGAGCAAATTTGTAAAACAAGCTATGATCCATGTATTGTCTTTACGCTAGTTGTACAGATTTCCTCTACAGACACAAAGAAAAATAGTCTTCTACAATTAGTCATCTGACTTATTTTAGAAGTCTGTCTTACAATTAGTTAAATAATGCCTGAGAAATACTTATTTATCACCATCAACTAAAAAGGAAACCTAGAACATTGGCTTAGTTATTGATTTTTAAGTTGCAGCTGCTTTATATGGTATAGGATTAATCTCACTTTATTTAAAGCATACTATATCTTTTCAGTGTAAAAGAAACAATGATAAGATGAACACAGGCTTAGAATCATTTTCATTTATAAACAAATTAAGAAGTTGTGTAAATGTGATAACAGAAATTACACTTTTCATTGTTCTCAAGCACAGTTCATGAGGCTTTCTCATAAACAGAAGCTGTATTTGTAAACAAGAAAAAGCATCAGTTTTCTGCAAGCCTTTCACCTTTTACTTCACTTATTGTAATACCATTCTGGAATTCAAATCCTCTGAACACAATAAAAAATACTTCCAAGTATCAAAGTACAATCATCACCACACTCCGACATTCAGCATTCAGTCAACACTTCAGATATGATTTAATGAGAAAGCGGTAAATATCATTGTGAAAATTAAAATCATAGTTTTAGAACAATATATATAGAAAGAGAGACTGTAAATTCTATAGGTGGGATAACTGTCTTATCTTTTCTAAGAGAAGGATAAAGAGACTTGTTTCTCAGTCATTATAAAGGTACATAATGGGGAAAAATCCTAGTGTAACTAATTTGCTAACAGGGAAGACATATTTATGTTATGTGTACATTAGTTGTTATATGTGTATTAGTAAATGTTACTTGTATGTAAGGCACATTGAAAAGAAAATGTACACATATGAATGTATGTACAAACAAAACAGTCCCGACTTGAGAAACTTTAGTTTGTTGCCAAATAGCATGAGCTTTTAATTATTGATTCAAGTATTGAGGAAATTAACAAACAAACAATATAACCACCACAAATAAAGAAATACTTAGCAAAATGCCTTTCCTCCCCAGGCTAAACTTCAGTTCATCACCCCTCCTTCAGCACCTGCCCACATTACCCTCAGTTCCCCCACTTCAGTGAGGCAATGATCAGTGCACAGTCATTTCTTTGTGTTGATCTTTGCTTCCTACTGTTCCCCTACCCCAGCATGAGTCCTTCATGGGCTGCAGTCCCTCAACAACATCTCTCCTCCATCATTAGTGACGCCTTCCAAGGGACCATCTCCACCTGTGTCCCTAGCACTATCCACTTCCACATTGCCCAGATAAGTTGTGGATGTCTCATTCCTGGAAGAGTTCAAGGCCAGGTTGAGTGGGGCTTTGAGCAACCTCATCTAGTGGAAGGTGTTCCTTCCCATGGCAGGGGGGTGGGAATTAGATGATCTCTAAGGTCCCTTCCAACCCAAATAATTCCATGATTCCATTATCCTATGATTTCTCCTTTTTCTCCAAATGTGCCTCTTCATATACTTCTTTCCTGTCCCTTCTTGAGTGTCCTGCTATGTCTCTTCTTGTGTCTCCTGCCCCCAGCAGGTGCCACCCTTACTCTACCATGCCTAAGCAGAGGCAGTGTGTGTTCATCTCGATGGTTGAAGGTTTGGGATGTGATCAGCTGTTTCCACCCATCAGAGTCATCTGGAAACAGCTGTTACTGGCACAGAGCAGTTCATGGCTTCCTCCCACACCCTGCAGCCCCTGTTACCAAGATCTGCATTTTATGCCCAATACAGAACTTTATGAATTAAAATGATGCTTTTTTATTTTATTTCATTTTATTTTATTTTTTTTTTCATGCTGCACTTCCACAAACCAATAGGGTTTGCATTAATGCATGAATGCACATTTTTGTCTATTGCTTCTTCAATAACTGAGCACAAATCGGTTTTGTCATTTCATTACAATGTGATTCGTATCTTGTCTACAATGTAGACAAGGTCTTCAAAAACTTCTCCTGCTCTCATTCTTTACTTTCATAGGCCTATCACGAGTGAACGTCCAATGAGTATTTGAGTGTCTTCAGGAATTTGAAACAGAAGCCATGTTCAACATCTGACTCACATAAAAGTTATATCTAACCCAATATTCCTTTTCTGAGAGAAGGTAGTAGCGGACATTGAAGGAAAAGTACAAAAACAAGGCTTCTACACTGAGTCTTTCCTACTACCTTCTGACAAACAATAATTTTAGATGTTCTTGATCTATAAGTTGCACTCAGGCTTTGATGTTTCAATCAGGGATATATCCCTAAATTTCTCTAAAAGCTTTTGAAATACTTTTTTTTTTTTTTTTTTTTTTTTTCTTAAGGTTTCTGCAATTAAATTAGATACTTTGGAAAAAACAAAAAGAAACAAGCAAACAAACAAAAACAAAAAACAAAACCACCCTCCTTAGGTCATTAAGTTTATTTTCAGCATATTATATGTCGTTATAATCAGGAACGCCTTTGTCCTTGTGAGAAGAAAGTGCTTAATTTGCCAGGCATGAGCTGCAGACAGTCCATTTTATTCAAGAAATGTTAGTCACTTGAACCATCCTTTATTCTGTTGCAGGAATACAGATGCAAGTAATAATTGACACTGAGATCAGTGCTTTATCAGTGCTTGGAGAAGAAAAAGGACTTTTGTGATTTAGCCCCAGCAGGAAACCAAGTACCAAGCAGCTGCTTGCTCACTCTCCCCAGGGAGATGAGAGAGAGAATTGGAAAGGTAAACGTGCAAGACCTCATGGGTAGAGATAAAGACAGTTCACTAACTAAAGCAAAAGCATGTATGAAAGCAAAGCAAAGCAAGGAAATCATTTGCCACTTCCCATCAGCAGGCAGGTGTTCAGCCACTTCCAGCAAAGCAGGGTTCATCACTCATAACAGTTTCTTGGGAAGACAAATGCCATCACTTCGAACATCTTCCCCTTCCTCCTCCTTTACCCCAGCTTTTATTGCTGAACATGACATTCCATGGTGTGGGACATCCCTTTGGCTAGTTTGAGTCATTTGTTCTGGCTGTGTGCCCTCCCAGCTCCTTGTGCATCCCCAGCCTCCTCACTGGCAGGGTGTTATGACAAGTAGAAAAGTCCTTAGCTCTGTATAAGCACTGCTCTGAAACAGAAGTACTGATGGATTCACCATTGAGACTAAGACCTGACCTTCAGTACCCCTGCTAGGCAAGCAATGGTAAAAGGTTTGACTTTACATGAGACAGACATGGGATGCAAACACAGCTTTTGATATCCTGAAAGTATCATAAGATTATCAAAAGTTTACAATTGATGATAGTCTCAGATTTTAATTAAATGATTTAGGACAGGAAGATTTTATTCATTTTTATTTTTATTTTTTAATATACTACTGGAAAATGGAGAATGATCCTTTCAAATATAATCATTAGTTAATTGGGAACAATCTAGTGAAAATATTTTATTATACCCTTGCTGTATGTTTCAAGAACATAGCACTTTACAGTTAAGTCATTATTTAGAAGTTAAAAAATAAATAAATAAATAAATAGAAAACCACAAATGAGCAAGTAAAATCATTAGAACTGTGCTCTTTTATGCCTGGGACTATCTGAAGCATGGTGGAAGAAAGCTGACAAACCCAGTCCCATGAGGCAGTACATACAGGTATTCCAATGACTATTAGGACTGGTTTATGGAGTCTTTCATACACCTGTGTGGCCAAGAAAGAGAAAACTAATAGTGTCTCATTGTTACTTCTCAAAGAGCCTAGTAAAGTCTTGGAGATGTAACTGAAATGAAGATTCTCACTTTTGTGAGATTTTGTTACAAACCACAAAACTGATCAAATGGAAAGGAGAGGACCCACTGTATTTTATTCTTTTTCTTAAGAGGTAAACTCCAATAGCTTGAAAAACTTTCATATCCTGCCTGATTTGGTTATACAGAAACACTTTCAGTGGGGCTTTTTATATCATTGTCTGCACTAATTAGTTTTAAAAAATAAATTAATATCAACATGATTAAGGCCTATACGGTTTTAAAAGTATTATCCCAGAAAACATATCCTAGAAAAATGAATCATAGTAACGAAGCCTGAAGGTGAACAACAGGCTCATCTGAATATAGTTACAATCATGAAAATAGCTGTCCTTAAACTGTATGTTCTGTGTTAATCTGTGTTAATCTGTTTCCTATTTGCATCTTTTTTTTTTTTTTTTTAAATAGAAAACCACATATGAGCAAGTAAAATCATTACAACTGTGCTCTTTTTTTATTAAAAAAAAAAACTAATAATAATAAAAAAAAATTACCTGTATAATTAAGCGGTAGCTATAGAATTAGAGAAGATAAAAGAAATTAAAATAGAACTGAAAAAAAAAAAAAAAGGTCAAAATATCATTATGAGGAATGCCAAAATATGATTATGAGGAATGCAACAGCAACAGTTTCAATAAAAAAAGCCATAGTAAGTTAGCTATGTGGGTATAGGTACTGATTCTGCTGCAAAATTCCTCTGTTAGCTATGTCACCTGGACAGTCATCCATGCCATTCTTTATCCATCATATGGTGATAATAATGCTGATTTACTTCACAGGAATGCTGTGAAGATTAATTAGATTCCTCAAAAAGCAAGTATGAAGTATCATCTGCATACAGCACAGAAGTACTTTTTTTTTTTTTTTTTTTTTTTTTTTCTCTAACACAGTCTGTTAATTATCTGTAAAACTGTACTTGGCAAACATTTGATCTGAAACTTTGTAGTTAAGGTTATGTTTTTAAAATTATTTATTTTATTTTTACAATTCCTTTTTCTTTTCCCTTCCTTTCACATGCTGTAAAGCAAAAGCAATTTCTAATACTAACCTTGCAATCCTGCATAACTTGAAATTAACTTTTAATTAGATTAGATATTGACCTAGTGGCTATGTTGTACCTTAATAATCTTTGCATTTAATCTGTTAAATGTTTATAAATTTCATGTAGGTGATTCAACACAGATTAATTTACAGAATGCTGTGAAGGGGGTAATGAAAGTTCAAACTTTTATATTATGGTTAATTATGAAATTAAGCTGAGTGTTTGGACAAGTTCTTTATGGTATGCAAAGGAAAATCAGTATAGTGAGAAGTACTGTTATGTGTCTGAATATTTTGCTATCTGGATGGTTTAGTATCTGGAATACTTAACACATGTTCTTATTTTTAGTTTTTCATTGTAGAGCCACATCCAGCAAAGTTGAAGCAGGGAATAGCCTGCATCAACATAGCACAGCTAAAAACGTGTTATTTAACCTAAAGTATATCTGGTGCCATGAGAAAGTGGAAGGTTCCCACCTTCACCTGCTAATGTAAGAGAGCTTTTAGCAAGTTGAATCCATCTGTTGAATGACTTGAACGTACATTATTTTGAAGAAGACCATTCCGGGGAGATAAAAGGACATATTTAATGTCATGCAAGTGGTTTAGTTGTGTATTTAACACCAGGAAAAAACATCTGGACTATAACGACTTGTCAAGCATACTACTTTTATTTGTATAAAATATCAAATATATATTCTTTTACAACAGAACTCTTCAAGTGATAATTTTCATTCACTTTTCAATTCACTTTTTGTACAAGAATTATGTTCCCAAACAAGGGTTTCCCCCTTGTTAAAAACAGTTAGTTTTTCAGTGCATTCTGCACGGAAACTTCTACTCTGGAAAACACCGCTAATATATTCTTGGAATAGTTAGTAATTTGTTCATATTTGCATTTGTGTGTTTCTCAAATATCATTCAGTTATGAAATGAAAAAATATTTCTGAACGTTTTAAAGCTTTCTGGAAAGCAAATCATGAGGTTATAAATCATTTTACAATCATCACAATGCAAGCAGAGCTGCCATATTTTTAATGATATTTCTTAGCACTCAGTCTGGTGGTATAACAACGGTGACATATAATTGGAACGAGTGCATTTACCTTTTAAAAATCAATAATACCTAGAATATCCCCAGCTAGGTAAAGAGGAATCCAGGTTAGGACAGGGACTATATTCTTGTCTATTCTAAACAGTTACAGCATATGTGTTTTAACTCTACAGATATGGGAACTAATAGTTAAAAATGTATTATTTCAGAAAATAATTCCTTTTACCTGTGTCATAGATTATTAAAATATTCATTATGACTTAATAAAGGGTCTGTTTCCCTTCCTTCCACCATCCTCTCCAAAATACAAGCACATGTAACTGTTATTTTGGAACAATTCATCTCACTTAAGGAAGAATTATACTAAAATTTCTACTGATAAAACTCAGTACAGAGTAAAACAGAGGTTGGTTTGTTTGTTTGTTTGTTTGTTCGTTTCCAAGAAATCTTGCACGAGTGGAGAGATTAATTAAATAATATTTTTGACAGCCTTCATCTAAAAGCATCAATATCAACAAAAGCATCCATAATTTTATTTTTTTAAATGAGGCTTTGGACCTCATTAGAGGAGGATTTAGCTTGCCTTTTTTTTTTTTTTTTTTTTTTTTTCTTTTTTGGTATATTGTCTTTGTTTTTCAAGTAGTTGGCTATTACAGCAAGATATAATTATGTTCTATTTCCTGTAAACTATACTTTTAAACCAAGCACATCTTCATTATAATTGGTTTTGTGCATCTGAAAGGAAAAAAAAAAAAAAAACATCCACTCTAGCCACTGAACACTGAAGAGTCTAGTCTGTCTGCTACAGAATATCTGAAAAAAAGGAAGTACAGTACTTTAAGCAACAAAGAAAGATGATACTTAAAGAAACTATTGCTCTGAACTCTCTAGAAGAGTATAAAAATTACTCTATATTAAGAATAAGAAATGCTTATCATTACCTGTATACATTTTACTCTCTTTTCTGAATTGAAACTGTGATTGTGTTTTATGGCTCTGTTTTCCAGTCCAAGGTGTTTTATTAGTAAGTCATTGTGTATACACTACTCTTTCCCAGTTAAAGAACAAGTTTTAGAAATGGCTGATGTATTTTTAAGGAGTCTGCTAAATCTTGGATTGCACAACAGAAGAAAGTTTTTATATACGGTTCTTCAGTATTCTATTTTAAGGTTGAATATTGTACAATTTAGGAAATAAGGCAGAATATATTTTCCCATTTTTAAAATAATTTTATATATCGTTACAATACTAACAGTTTTCTATCACATTTTCTTTTTTTTTTTTTTTACATTTTTTCTATATTTTTTTACATTTTTTTCCTGACCTGTTACCTATGGGATTCTCATCCTGAAAGGCTTGAATATATTAATTAGCTACCACTAGAAGGAAAGAGAGAAAGAGAGAAAGAAAGAGGGAAAGAAAGAGAGAAAGAAAGAGGGAAAGAAAGAGAGAAAGAGACAAAGAAAGAAAGAGAGAAAGAAAGAAAGAGAGAAAGAAAGAAAGAGAGAAAGAAAGA
>CM021700.1:76071408-76093567 GCA_011074415.1 Stictonetta naevosa | reverse complement strand
AAAGAAAGAAAGAAAGAAAGAAAGAAAGAAAGAAAGAAAGAAAGAAAGAAAGAAAGAAAGAAAAGAAAGAGAGAAAGAAAGAAAGAAAGAAGGAGCATCAGAAAAGTGTATAACATTTAATTTTTCATTATTCTTCAATAAAATGAAAAACAAAACTCATTGTTTACTCATGAATTGCGATAAATTTTTCACAATTTCAGACTGACGGGTGACATTTTCAGAAAGTTATGAGTGAATGAAGAGTTAGACTATATTGGCTTCCGTTGCCTAAGGTGAGCAAATAATAAGAAAAAATTATTCAGTATGGATTCAGCTAGTTTCCTGTTTATGCTCTGACTTGACTCTGGCATAAAACATATTGACATAACTAGTGTACTTGAGAATAAATGCAGGTTTACCCACTTTTGATTTGGATAATGTCATGTTTCCCATATACAATGAACAAGAGTTTATTCATTCTCCAATTTTCTAAGACACTAGCTACACTTAATTGTGTTAATTACTATCAGGTATTCACCATATTCTGTCCCAAACACAACCCTTATTCCTATCAGCACCTACTGTATGTAGAAATCTGGCTCTGCTAAGTAAATCATGTGCATTTATCTCTGGAATAGACATATATTCTTTATTGCTTAGTTAGGTCTGATTCTTACCTATTTTGACAACAGAGAGGTTAGTCATTTTCACCATGCATGTGAAATGTTAAATGTCATTGTGTATGGGTCACTGAGTAGTATTTTTACCTTCCAAGATGGGGGAAAAATTTATTTATTTATTTATTTATTTATTTATTTTGGAAAAGTCCATTTAAATCTGTAAGTACTAAGTATACATATAAAAATATAATAATATTAACAAGTAGTATTTATTGAGAGACTTTGTATAGATGTAGGTCTGCAGACACAGGCCTCAAACAGTGTATCAAAATTGTCCTTAGTTTATCAATTGGTAATATCACTAAAAATACTCTTCTAAAATGTTTCTTGCTGAATCAAAGTACCAAAAGTCTTGGTACTTTGGTTTATCAGCATTGATATTCCCAGACTATGTGGTTGCAGACTGAAGTGTATACAGGTAATTGGAGAAGCAAGAATTAAAAGACAAAATATTGTCCATCATACCTCATTGCAGAGGTTTCTGTCTTTTAGCCCTTTTACTTTAGCATTCTTTCTCTTGCCATTACAAGCCACAATGATACATGTTGATTGTTTAACAACCCCTTGCTACCACAAATTAGATTCAACAGTGGGAAAGCAACTATTTGGCTCTTTGCTTGTTTTTCTTTTGTTCTCCAAATTTACATTGATTTAAATTTTTGGAGCAGAATGCCAAATAGTTATTCACTCCTGGCATCTACTCTCAACACAGAAGCTGAGATAATGGTCAATGGAGGTATCTTAAGCTATATCATTCCTTGATATAAACTCTGGCAAAGCCTAGACTTTGCTTGCAAGCTGATTGCTAATACTATATTCCTTTCTTACTTTTAACTCTGCCAAAAGCCAGCATCTGCTCCCATGTAGGGTGTTGACAGCTGAAGCATTTTTCCATTGTGTTGTAACTCTGCCGGGACCTGGCATCTGCTCACAAATAGAGGTGTTGACAGTTTGAGCTATAGCACTTTCCCTTTGTGCATCAACTGTGTGGAAATCTGGCATCTGCTCACACACAAGTTTTGACATCATAAACTACAGTCTAACACTAGTTGCTCCAATGTAGGGGAACACAAGTAGTCATAGGTTTGGGGGGGGGGGGGGGGGGCCGGGCCCCGGAAACAGACAACTTCCTCATAACATCAAATCCTGAGAGATCAGAGAAGTAGGTATAGGGCTTGGAACATTTTTTTTGTGCAGCAAAAGTCTTGACATATTGTGTCAGTGGACTATATAGAGATTTTTTTCCTTCTCAATAGATACTACGAAAAAATTAATCAGCACTCCAAGATCTTTTATGTTTTTCTCCATGACGTAGGCAGTTGCACTTTGTTTAGTATTTGAGTAAGATTTTTCTTGTTTCCCATTATGTTCATTGTTTCTGAGGGAACTTATCTTGAACCCTCTGCCATTTCTGTATATTTTAAGGACAGATAAGAAAAAGGATAATTATGGTAGGGAGTCAGAACTAATATTCTCTTTTCTACTGTTGGGCATCAACAGAATATTATAGATGAACCATGGTCATCTCCTGCATGAGATGCAGGCTGACTTGCAGTTTAATAATCTTAATGTGCATTTGTTCTAAACTCTGATGTGAAAGCAGAGTTCAAGTCCCTATGCTGTATTTTATGGTAAACAGAAAAAGACCAAATAAATCATTTCTACCAGATTTTGTTTGTTTGTTTGTTTTGCTCAAGTAGGACAGCAGATTATTGTTCTTACAACTAATTCTGAAGAGATTTATTTATATGATAATGTGTACTATTCATAATTCAAAACAATATGAAAGGATTCTTAGATATCTTAGTGGTAGAATACTGAGTATAAAAGGAGTTTTATTTCTCTTTTCTTATATTATTTCATCTGCACAAAAATGACAAACTGAAAGAGAAAACTCAAACTATTTTTTTTTTTTTTATAAATGAAACTATATTTAGAAATGAAACAAAAATTTTCTGTTACTTCATAATTTAATCAGCAAATAAGAAACATACTGGGAATATGATGTTTTTAACCATATGTCTTGCCCTAATTTCAAATTAAAAAAATCTTTCAACTATGTTGTGAGCATAATATGATGAAAGTAATAAAAGTAAATAGATCAAGATAAAACATAGGTAGCAACCAGCCTCTCCATCCCCCTAGAAAGAGAAAACATACAAAATCGAAGCTAGACAATCTTGTCTGCATATTTTGACTTAAAACAAGGACTGCTCAATTAGTATTTATTCATTTGTGAAAAAATCATTATCATACTATACATGAGAACAGATAATACAAAATAAACAAGTAGCAATTATGGGCATTAAATATGGCATGGTTTGAAAGTTTTATGATAGCTAGTTTTGAAAATAGGTAATATGATTTTTTTTTGTCTGCTAGAGTAGTTCCACAGTCTTAAGATTTTATGATTCAACATGTGAAAAATAAATGCCAAAGTTATACAGTAGAATTTGCTGCCATAAGTTATATTCTCCTCTTGTTATATTTAACTACAGAACTATATCTGTCTGTAGCTGTGCTTATGATATGTATAAACATATGTATATATTTATCTCCTATGTAGATGCTATACATATACATGTATATGTGATTCTAAATAGTTTGACTTTTCAGAACATGATAACTTTTTGCATATGGATTTGTAAATAGAAAATCCTGTAAAACTGCTTCCATCGTGTTATTTCATTTGCACATGTTCCAGCAGATAGTGTTAATACAGGATAAAATTGAAAGTTTCAGCCAGGAAGTCTGTACCTCTTTCATTGCTGTAATTTCAGTCTTCATCTTGCATCAGACAGTAAGTTGTGTGTTAACTGCTACACATACAGAGATGATTCGAGAGGTGTCTAGTCAGCCACCAAAGAGCTGGATGGTTGCCTGGAGACTAACTTTCAGTGTTCAGAATATGCCTCTTTAAATAGGAAAGACAAAAAGTAATCCTATGCAGTTCACTCTAAAGAATGTATTAAGCAGCCAGCCAGGCACTTGTCAGTTTTGGATATTTTTCTTAACATTTGCTGCATCCTGAAATTACACAAAAGCATAAGCCAGAGCATATGAGTTTTCATATGTTCACAATATCTCTTACCTTGCTAAATCAGTTAGCAGATTCAGAGCTGAAGCAAGATGTTTTGATGGTTGAGGCACATCTTATTTCAACCTTTGCTTCTACAGCATTCAACTGACATCAGAAATCTCCGCCTCATCTTCTTTCTGTATGTTATAGGATCATAGGATAATTCAGACTGGAAGAAACCTCAGATAGCCATGTACTGCAACTGTCTGTCCAAAACATTGTTGCCTATGAAAACAGCATCAGGTTCAGTATAGGCACTTATTCCTTTTGTCTGTCACATCACACAGGCAATGATCCTGTGAGAAACACTCTGTAGCCAATAAGTTAGGCTCAGGAGAGGATCTCAGTGAAGTACTAATTCACGATTGCAATGGCGTGCGCCCCACAAGCAGAAGAGCGCACCTACTAGTTCCAAAACACAATTTATATACTTTTTGATGACAGGACCTTCCCCTGTTTCTCCACTGAGTGGGTAATCCAGGTTCACAATCTATTTGATGCTTCACAGACAATGCATGGCCTTCAGTTGCTGGCCTGTTAAATTTCACATTTCTTTTGACTTTTTTACTGCTTGAAGTGGTAATATTTCTTTACGTATCTGACTTGACTTGACACTGTGATTTTTACCTAATTGATCTAAGGAGTCTGGTTGTCTGCATTTTACAAGGTCGCCTGCTAAGCTGGTTTATCACTGCAAGCATATCTCAGTACCACATTCCTTACCATTAAGCAATGTAACTCTGCAAAAACAACATTTTTATTCCCCACAATCCTTCCTATGGGTCTGAACATCTATTTCAAACCAAAAATCAAACTCATTTCATACAATTCAGCAAATTTAGATTTTAAGGATTCTATACTGAAACATAATTTCATACAGCATATTATTAGAAAAGATGTATTTTCACAGATGTACTCTAAACCTATAGACAAACCACAACTGAATTTTTCCAAAATACTTCATTAAATTAAGTTGAATTTCATTTATATAATTCAATTGCTATTAAGTTAAGTCAAGCTAAATGACCTCTTAAAGCAGAAGACATTTTGGTTATTTACACAAATAGCACAAAACTTTTAAATGTGTACTAACTTAAATGATAAGCCATAACATCAAGCCTTACAACTAACAAAGGTGAAGCACAGAGCATTATAGAAAGATCAAAGTGTTTGTTTGTTTTTAAAAAGTCATGTTCCTGACTCAGGCATTTTTCTGAACTCATCTTCCATTAATTCTATATTTTTAAGACTTTGCTCTTAGTTTGTCTCTAGTTTGAAAAAAAAAAAAAAAAAAAAAAAAAAAAAAAAAAGATTCTGTCTCTGATTTTGCTGATGATTCTGTTCAGGTTTTTCAACATAATTATTTTCAGTTTGTTTTCAAATAAAAGCATGCTATGGTCACTTTTCAATATATGAATGCAAATATCCTGTCTCAAAAGCTCTTTGCCCTTTATTTCAAAGAGGACCAAAGTCATGTGGAATACCCAGTTACAATCCTGGTCTTTGCACAATTGTATCTCTGTGGCCTGAGTGACCTAGGGATACCTGGACCTTTATTTAGAGTTACCAGGCTATGTGACAGTGTCTTCTCAGACAACCTGATGAAGATGTTTGAAGTCACTGTGCAAAGACATTTCAGAACATGAGGAAATCCACTAGTGTCCTGGTTAGGGATATATTTGAGACTGTAAAAATGTGTGATAAATTTTTGTTTTGTTTTATTTTGTTTTCCAGGGAAAAATATAGAATGCTTTTTGAGATGCATTGTGACATGGTTGCCTAATGCAACCAAGCATCTCAATGCATGGTTGCCAATGCATCTCAAAAAGCATTCTATATTTTGAAAGATAAAGTTAAAAACCACTGCTGACGTTCTTAAAGATACAATACTTCAGCAGACTCTAAAGAAATTAGAGCTCACAAGATGGCGCTATATGTGCCATCCTACATTTTTATGTCTCATTAATACAATTATTCTAAATGTCCTGTACAGTCATGCTTTCATTATTTATTTTTTAAAAAATATTGCACTAGCTTAAAAATGTTTACTAGTGTAAAAATGTTTCACTATACTTTGTTCTAACAGATACAAACCAGATGGATGTTGCAATAGAAAACAAAAATCAGGAGACAAGCCTATAAAATATTTGATCATGAAAATCACTAATAATAATAATATCAATTATGTATTTCATTATTTCATTTTTCAGAAGTTTGAGACTTTTAAAATATGATTCTACTACTAGAAAAGGCCATAGTCTTCTTATTGATCTGACATTTGTGGATCTTCCAGGGCCTGAGGTGGTTTTATTTGTTTTGCCTGTTTTTAACTGTTGGCTAGTGGTCAAGTGACAATTGCCTAGTCTGACTGAATATTGCTGAAGCTCTGTAAATATGCCAAAGATCTGATAAACCTAGGTAGTCATTACATAATAAACAACAGTCTTTTATATCAGCTGATGTGGGGAGAGTCTATTTATACAGCTTTCAAGCTTCAACTGGAATTAGTAGGAATGAAGCAAATTGTGATAAGGAAATGTAAAACTAGAAAGACCCAAGACTGAAGAGAAAGGAGCACCTGCCAACAGCTTTGAGTTCTTGTGTAGAATATGGCATACTGCTGACTGACTGGCTGCCCCACAAGTTCTCCTTAAAGAAGACATGCTGCTGACATCAAGACCCAGAAGTGTGAACCCAACACCAAAGAAAAGGGGCAGAAAAAATGAAATTACTTTGCTTAAACATTTTAAGTGTTTTATTGATTAAACTTTTATGTATTGATTTGGGCCATTAGTATTATTTTAACCAAACCAACTGTTGCATTTTGATTGGATTGATAGTATTTTACCTAGACAAGAAATAATTTATTGGCTTCAGGTGTATGGTGCACCATCTGCCCATGGCAAGTATAATACCACCATTTTCTAGTATGTCTGTTTGGCCATCAGTGGAACTCTATGGGGGATTTTGTAATATTTTAAATTATTCTGAAGGCAAATAAGTGCACTAAACTTCTAAACTTTTTTACTTTGTTTTTTTTTTTTTTTTGGTGGGGGGGGCAGTAGTGTCTAGAAAGGATCAAGAATCTTTCAGAAGCAAATATGTTTTTATTCGTCTAAGGGACATAAGATTTTAAAACGATAGACTTATATATATTCTTCCAAATTTCTAAAATTTGCAAATAATGTCTCCGTATTTTCACATGCATTTTTTTTATGAATAAAATTATGCAGCTTGATATACATCAATACATCTAGGCAGGAAATGTGTTTACACAAAGGCAGGTGTTTTTTTGTTTGTTTGTTTGTTTTTTCCTGTTTGCTTGCTTGTTTGCTTTTTATGAAACCATAGGTATCTCTTTGACATAGGAATTTGCAGTGCAGAAACTTACAAGCTACAGAAATATAAGATGGTATTGCCTATGGATGGAGATTGTTCTTCCAGAGTATCTCATTTTTTTTCAGATGTGGGAAATCATATGCTAAATAAGATATGCTAAATAAGATAAGAAAAGTCTGAGTCATGGTTACAGCAGCTGAAATCCATCTGAAGACTTGGATTTGATCTGCTGGTTTCATATAAAATAGTTTATTACCTTTAAGCTTTATTTTATTTTATTTTTTATTTTATATTATCTATGTATATGTATATATATATATATGATGATAGACACTTAAAATTTTACCGTTTTATAATACAGTAATAGTGAAATTTTTGACTGTTGAATCTGAGACCTTGAGATCTGACATTCAAAACTTTCTAGCTTTCCAGCCTCTAATTGGAGTCAGTGGGAAACTTGTGCTTGAAACATTTAGTTAATGGCATTAGTCTAGGAAAGGAACTCCCAAGCATTTAAAGTTATGCACCCCAAATTAGTGTATGCTTTTCACCTTCATTTTGATGTACCTCACATCTAAGCTGTGCCATGAGAATATTTATATTACCTTATTTTAGAAAAGTATTGTGAAAATGGGAAACCATGGTTCTAGTGGATGGCATTCTGAAAAAAAAAAAAAAAAAAAAAAAAATCTGTATTCACAGCAGAATATGAATAGTTTGTACAATAAAATCATGAAGCATATCCCAAGTGAGCATGACAGCTTAAGACAGTATCATCGGTCTTGAATCAGTGATTTGTGGTTTCGGTCAGCAGGGGAAAAAATATCAAGTGCTCATGTAATAAGAAACCATGCCTTACCACTTTTGCCCTATCTGCAGCAGCTGTACATACTTCAAATAGTTTAAAAACATTTACAAGGGTCTGGCAGGCAACTGGGGTCCAGAAACCTTGGATTTGTGGTGCAGACACTGTAATGGGGAGAAGTTAAGGATGAGTACAGGCAGAGGCCTGCAGATGGGCCTGGCTCAGCAGTGCCCATGGATGAGGCAGGGCCGGGCTTCAGCATCACTGGGGCCCTGAGAGGCTGAAATGGGGACCTGGGTCCTGGGCAGAGCGGAAGGAGACCTGGAAGAAGAGTGCCAGGGCCTGTAATGCCAGGTAGTGTCCTCGGAGCCCTGAAATGAAAGTAAGTTGATGAAAGACTTATATGCTGTTTTTTTTTTTTTTTTTTTTTTTTTTTTTTTCTGCTCATCTGAAAGCTTTATGTATCAAACAGTATTATAATATCATGTTCTGTGTCATAAATCTGTGAAATTCTTATATAATTTATATTAGTCACTGTTCTGTTTATGTGGATGTCTTTGTTAGTCTGCACGAAGGCATTCTTCAGAGAAACTGTGTCCTGTCCCAGCTGCCTGGCCTTCTTTGTTCTTTGAAATCAGGTTGCAGTTTGATTTTAATAATTCAAGTGAACCACTGAAAGTTAATTTTACTTTTTGAATCCTCCTTTATTGTCATTCCCCCCCAACCCCCTCTCCCTTCTTAAAAATCTCATTGTTTTCTTCTCTAAAATCATGGAAATCTGCTTGTGTTTACTATCTGCACATATTCAGATTTCTAGCAGAAGTATATCTTCTGTTTTATTTTCTGATATATTTTTGACAGTGCATCCTTTCATATACTCTGATGTGCCAAACCTTTATGTTCTTTGCCTTTTATAAATCTTTCTATTTGCTCCTGTATATCCCATATATTTTTCCACAAACACTGTATTTTCTATCTCCAATTTCCTGAAACTTATTTTGGCTTTGATGTAGCTTAGTTCAGCTTTTTTTAAAAATATATATATATATTTTTTTTTTTTTTTTTTTTTTTTTATAGTTAATTTCCGTGTATTCTATTCTTCTCTTGCAAAACCATATTCAAAATGACATTAGTACTTCCCGAGTGTTTTCCGTATTTTTATCCCTTGCTTTCTGCTTTTATGTCATCGCATTTCAAAGAGATTCACAATATGTTTTGTTTCTTCTGAATCTGTACTGTCACTCTCCTCAATTAAGTTACGTTTTTTTGTTGTTGTTGTTTTGTTTTGTTTGTTTGTTTGGTTGTTTTTTTCCCTCAAATTGGCCATGTTTTTTCTTCTATGTTTCTCTCTGATTTTGATTGGAGACGGGATGAACTCCATAAGGTATTTTTCTGTTGTTGATGTGGTAGTAGTGTTATCAAAACTATATAAGAGGAATATCTTCTTCAGTGTAGGGTATTTGCTTCAGCTTCTGTAAGAATTTCAAAATCCACTCTATTTCTTGGGGCTTGGCTTTCTGGCAATATAGCCTTGTTTCCCTTTAGTATGCTAATAAATTGTATATTGCTTTTAATGTGTTGACGCTGTATCTCCACCGCTACCACAACTGATTTAGTGTTCAAAAATCTGTCAGCCATGAGTTCTGGTTTGCAGAGAGCTTCTCAGAACCTGGATAATAAGTAATGACATGTGATTTACATTTTGATTGAAGGATCCAGCTCAATACATTCCCCTGTGCATGCCAATTGGTGTGATCTCTCAGGAAAGCCAGTCAGCATTTCACCTCCTTTTGTCTGACTTGCCTGAAGACAAATGTTTCATAAACCATATTATTTCCTAGACAGAAAGGTCAGCCAGAATACTAAGGGCATTTTCAAGGACATCTTCATCTCCGCCACTTCTTATTGTTAGTCAGTGAATCATGTCTTCTACTTCACTGCCCATGCAGTGCAGATTAAATGCAACTTGTAGTGTCATACTTCGATTTTTAGTGCATCTAACATTTATGTCCTTCTTTTCCAACACTGTTGAACAACATCTCTGTCCTACTGAGAACATCATGCTTGAAATAGAGTTACTGCAAATATCAGATGCTTTATAACTTTGTTCTTGTTCTGCCTTTAAATTTTTCTTCCTCAGCCATTATGTCACTGTAATGTGTTGAAAATTTGTTCTCACTGAATTGTTATGATTTTGTTACTGAAGATTTTATGACCTACTCTCTTTTACTTAGTGTTAAATGACTTGAATCTGTGTATTAATGACCACATGAAAGTGAACAGAAAATTTATACTATTAGATGTTTGCCCTTTGAAAAAGTGCCTCTGAAGAAGTGTCTGCTACCAGCTACATTCTCACAACTGTAAGATAAAAGGTCTTCTTGTAATCAGTCAACTTGTTCTCTTGGGTGCCACATTGATGGTTACTTTGGGGTAATATTTCATTAAACTACATAGACTTTTTTTTTTTCATTCTTTATTTTCTCTGACCATTTTTTTCTTTTTTCTTGCACAAATGAAATTCAAAGTCATTGTACGAGTCAGAACAATTTATAGGGAAAAGTGCCTTGTAACACTCTGTAGCCTATGAATGTAATAATGTTGAGTCCAGCAAGGTATGTTTCTTGGGTATACAGTTGCATGGTTTAAGAGATTTTAAGAATGAAGATCACAGGCAATAGTGCAAGCTGGTTGTTCAAGGGTCTTCATACTGTTTTGTGAGCATATTAAGGAAAGTGAAACATAAACTGGGGCATTTCTTTCAAAGTAAATGTGTCTTAACGGTATCTTACTCATCAGAACTGTCTCTTAAGTGTATATTGAAGAAAATCTGCTGTATTCATTGACTATAAAATAGTCTCATAATGCTTTTTACTTCCATCAGAACAGCAGAGTCAGAAGATGTCAAGCTGATATGGTTGGATTCCATATCTCCTTGTGCATTGGCAACATAATTGTTATGAAGGCCACAAAACAAAAGATGAGATAGCAGTGGTAGCTGGTAAGTTAACTAAACTCCCACTTTATTAGGTAATGATAATATTTTATCTGTCAGTGATTTCTCCAGAACTGAATGTATGCCTTTATTTCATGCTCTTTGATACAAGTATGCCATGCCCTTGCTCTCCCTTTTTGTCTATCAAATGCAGGAAAAACCTAATTCCCTTCATATTCCAACTGCTCTTGTGTCCTTAGGTTCTCTCTACTCTTCTGTAAAGAACTTATACTGTAGAAATACGTTATGCCTCCAGAAATGTGGCTGGCATGTTTACTCTGGAGAATTCCTGACCCCATCTGAATAGCGGCTAAGTGGCCAGAACTGCACGAGGAGCTTTTGTGTCCTAAGCTATGGGGTCTGACTTTGCCTTTATACACCAAGCATCAGGAGTCCCAGTACAACTGTCACAGAGCTAGTCTTTGTCACAAAACACTTTTGAATTAATCTATACGAGATAATTGCCACATTGGTACAATAAAGTTTAGAAAACCTACACCACCAACTTCACTGCTGAACAAAAAATGAAATACGTTCCCTCTTCAAAGATAATCTGAAAAGAATGGTAAAATTGTTCCAAAACCTACCATAAGACTAGCATGAATGCTATAGATAAAAGTGCCTGAAGACTGCATAGCTTTAGTCACAAAAGTGTTGAGGGCTTTGAGGAGCAGAAGAATGATGTTACAAAATGTATTGGAAGAAAGACTTAGGCCTACATTTCCTATAGGTGCCCTGAGTGAGATGATGAGTCTGTTCTTCTCATTGCATAACTTTTGAATTTGTTATTGAAGAAAAGACACACTGCAAAACTATCTGGGGAAGGGTACTACTCCTCCGCATGTAAAATAGAGCACTTAGAATCTGTAGTCAAATTCTTCACAGTATCAGGCAGAGAGATGATTTTGATTTTTTTGATTCAAGTTTCTTGAATCCTTACCAAAATATTAGACAAGGATCCCCAAGACTGGGAAACACAAATGAGGAAACAGATGCAGCTGGCCATATATTAGTGCCTGTCTCTATGTCAAATGGCATTTGTTCCACTTATTCCTTGACATTTCAGTACTGCCCAACTTGGTTAAGTTCCTGCTTGAGTAGGGTATCATATTTTAAGCTTCCAAATCTTCTATGTATAAGAGCAACCTCAAAAAAATGAAGATTGTAGGAATGATTAAGATTTATTTATTTTTTTTTTTTTATGCTGAAGCTTTGTAACAAGTGATAAAAATAATAAAATTACAACTATTTTCCTTTAGTTTTGTTTTTTTTTTTTTTTGGTAAGTTTTATTTTTTTACACAAAAATACTGTACTAGGAGTATGTGTGCAGCTATTAAAAGTCTTAAATAAAGTATACTGGCTATTCTTCACTAAATTCAAATTAAGACATTCAATATGAAATAAAGTTTTTAGTATCAGCAGTATTATCATATGATTCCTAAATATATAGAGAGAGAAATTATGACATTTCTCAGAGGAGAACTAGTAGGAATGGGAACCAGTAGACACGTGTTGAAAAATCAACAGATAAGCCAGTTTCAATATCTGGTAGAACAGTAATAATTCCATCTTTCACATAAATTAGTTGCATATGAAGGTTATATATGATATATTTTTAAAGCTCTCAATTTTGAAAGAGAACATAGTTTAGACAGTATGGTAAGTATACATAAATGCATACATGGAAATTGAATGAGCTTATAATTTGTATTTTTACCTTCTAAATTATCTGTATTAGTAAAATTATGCATCCAACAAATCTACCTCCTCATTTCAGTTCATAGCCAAATAAAAGTATCTGGGGGCAAACATCTTCTGTTGTTCTTACAGATCTTAATACAGTACATTTCTAACTAAACTGTTATTCTAGCACTAGCATAGCACTAACACTGTAGCACTAGTAGTGCTATATACTACTAGTAATCACTGAAGTTTGCTGGAGCGGAATGAAAGGACCAAATAAAATGACTCATACTGAAAGGAGACAATGAGGAAAGGGAACTGTGTTTTGAAAGCTTTGTTTGTTTGTTTGTTTTTTAGAGTAGAAAACTATCTAGTCAGTTCTATTTCTTGCTTTCTCATACCTCATCCTTTTGAAATCCATCTAAGTATTTAAAAGATTTTATATAGGAAGTATCATTATCTCTACTTCACAGTTAGAGGAGCCAATAAGGCCCCCACAGCAATCCCATCATGCAATGTCACAAGTTTATTCATCTTAATTTATACACTTAACTTATACACTTTTATACTTCCTCTACTTAGTCATGCCTACCCCACCCTCATCCCCCCACCCCTTCCCAATCACTGGAAAATAATCTTCATAGTATAATACCTTTATTTGAGAATGAGTAAAATAGTTTAACTATAAAATCTTTTTCTCAGTTTCTGCATCATATGAAATAAGCAGAACTTTTGAAAACTCAGAATTATGGCATCTGTCCCTTCACTTCCTTAGCCAAATGTCTCTCTAGATAACACTTTACCACTTGAATTTAAAGGTTTCCTTTGCAATCACAACATCTAGAAGTGTGCAGCCTTTAGGTTTGTTTCCATTTTTATAGCAAAAGACAAAGCTGTGGAGAACATCAGAGATCTCTTTTGGAATATTCTATACATGCCCTTTATGTCCCATAAGGGAACATACTTTTGGAAATACATTTTGGAGCACACAGATTAGTGAGATCTTTTTTATAAACCCGCAACATGCATATTGCATATTTTTTTCTATAAAGATTATTCAGTTATATATCATTATTATATTCATAATTTAGGAACTAGATATTAAAAATAATAATAATAAAAAAATGGGTAGTACTGAAAGACCCATATAACAAAGTTTTTTTAAGTTGTTATTAAAACCCTTTTCAAATATAACGTGTTTCATGGCAGTAAGAACAAGAGATTTTTGATTGTTTCATGGTTTGAGAATAACTGTGTTGTGGTTTAATGTGGTAGGCACCTAAGAAACACACAGCCCTTCATTCACCACCACCACCACCCTGCTCTGCACCACCCAGTGTGATGGAAAAATAAGAATTTGAAAAAAAAAAAAAAAAAAAAAAAGTGAGAGAGTGAGAATTGGAAAAGGGAGAATTTGAAAGAATGGCAAAACTCATGCCTTAAGATAAAGACAGTTCAACAGGACAGAAAGGAAAATAAAATAATAATTATGATAATAATTACACACACACATATATAACAAGTGATAGACAATGCAATTGCTTACCACCCACTGACCAATGCACAGCCAGAGCCCAAGCAGGTCCCCCTTGACTCTCCCCAGCCAACCCTCCCAGTTTTTATTGTTCCATGTGATGTCGTATGGTATAGGATATCTCTTTGACCAGTTTGGCTCATCTGTTCTGACTGTGTCCCCTCCCAGCTTGTGTACCCTCAGCCTTCTCACAGACAGGGAAGCTGAAATGTCCTTGACTCTTTGTAAGCACTACTCTACAACAGCTAAAACATCAGTGTGTTATTAACAGTATTTTTCTCCTAAATACAAAACACAGCACATCCAGCAACTGTGAAGAAAATTAACTCTATCCCAGTCAAAATCTGGACAAAGTGCTATCAGATTTTTTCTTAATAACATTAAAAGTAAGAAAGATAATACAGTTTCTTAGTCTTGAGTTAAAAGCTCTTTTGGATTAGTTTTCTTAATAAGGTGACAAAATGAGCATAAACTGATCCAAACACAATGTTCAATTTAATGCTCTGTTCAGTCTTTAGTGGACATTACAGCAGGGTAGCATTTAGCGATCTCTTAGTCTACTGCTAAAAATACACTTATCTTCACACATTTAAATGTGAATTGCATAATGTATAATCTAAAAATGTATAGAAAGATTTGTTGGAAAAATTGTTTTCAAATGAAATAATGATCTAACTAATGGTCACATCCACTAGCTTGATAATAAATATTATCTTGCCTTACGTAGTACCTCAGTATCTAGAAAGTACCAAAGAATACAGTGATCAGTAAATCAGTAAATACAGAGCAGAAAGGAGTGATAATTTTATTTCTCCAAGCATATGTATTCAAATTCTATTTATCCGTCTATAGAGTTTGGGAGGGAGATCAGTATTTATAATTTATGTTTTATTGCATATATATGCAAGTCCAAGTAGCAACAGACTGTACTTTAAACTGAACAGGTTTAAACTTTTTCCCTAAAATAATGAATTCATTGCAGTCTTGATCAGGCTCTTATTTGTCTGTCATTGCCATAGAATAGGTAGATAAGTAAGGTGGGTGGAATTGTAGCAACATAAATCTTAACGTGTACCAGTGCCTCAGGGAACACTGAAGATTTTGATAATTATTCTGATTATTTTATCTTAATATATTTTGCTAACATTCTGTATTCTGAACTGCTGAAATGTTGGAAGGTGTTTTGACTTTTAGTCTATTAAATTGAATAGCATTTATTTTGACATTAATACCTTGTTTCTTTTAGTAGGAAACAGAAATAGATAGCACAAAAATGTGATCTCTTCACAGTTTCATTAGAGTGAATTCTCATTTACATCATCTGTTGTCTATTGCTACAGAAATTCATGCAAAAACACAGGCAGATAGAAGTGTAGAAAGTAAAAGAACAAAAGAAAGAGAGAATGATAATAAAAATTCCACATCTGCTGGCAGACAGGTTTATATATTCTCCATCTAACTCATCTTCCTTTTGGGTATTCCTGTAGGTGATAACTCTGACAGATATTGACAGACTCGGTAAGTCCAGGTAGTGCTTTGAATCTACTGCTGTAGGGTGTTTTTTTTTATTATTATTATTTTTTTATTATTATTATTATTTTTATTTTTTATACTTTTTATTTTTTTATTATTTTATTTTTTTTCAGCAGAAAATCTAGGCAATGATGAAAGCTGCTTATAACATTTTATGAATAGTTCATTAAACAAATTCCAACAGAATTAATTTAAATATATTCTATGGGATAAATTCACTTCACATCTAAGCCAATGCAGCCTCTTCACGTAAACCTTTTTCCAGTGTAAGGGAGTCCAACTCATTCCAGGTGTGTGACCATCATCAATTTAATTCCTTAAGTCCAGACACAAAATATATGAAGTTATGGTTTCAAGGAACCAGGTTCAAAGAATAATCTTCATAAATATGTATTCTTGAGAGATGTTACTCCAATCTCTTTGTCAAGATGTAATGCTCACAGTTTTGTTTACGGGAGAAGAGAAAAAGTATATTGTATTTAAAGCCAGGAACTTAATTGATAGTGTAACTGAAAACTTAACAGTCTAGTAATTACTCCATGTCTAATTATTAAAGAAAAAAAAAGAATACTTTTATGCAGAGAAAGGTTCATTACTTATAATAGAGTTAGAATTGCTATATGTGCACTTCTTAGTTTTTAGTTCTTTTTGTGGTGGTGTGCTCATCCTTCCCCTGTGCTTCTGTGTCTTAAAGCTAGTGGCTTCATTCATGTGGTAGCTGTGATGTTATGGTGAGTTGTCAGCCTTTGGCATCCTTCACTGGCAATAATGAGATGCTCTTCCTCTACGGTACATCCTATGTCTCCACTTGTCAAGGCCTCTGCTTTTTTTTTTTTTTTTTTTTTTTTCCGTGTAGACTTGTAAAACCTTGGTTGAACAATACAAAGACAAACAAGTTAGCCATATCCACCTGGCCAGTTAGAAAATTAGCTGCTATATGTAAACCAAGTGACCACAGTAGTTCAAAAAAAGTTGAGAATAAAACAAGTCTGATAAGCCTTATTCCTGAGGCCTTGCAAGTTCAGTTCAGGCCTGTTACTAGCAGTAGCAATACCAGGTAATGGGTCTACAGGTAACAAAGAGAATATAACAATGCCTGAAAATTGAAGAGGTCAGGTAAGAACAAGCAAAGGAGGATGCTATCAAAGTCCTTTAGGGAGTTTAATATACCCCTCATAATTACCCAGTGGATAATAACATTTGATGAATATATTATACCCTTTGCCCTAGGAAATAAGAAAATAATAAGTGTCATTTGTGATAGCAAACCAGCTGAAATATATTTTAAATAGTGACTGAACAGACTGTATACATCCAGGTATATTTCTTAATTATCCCTTGAATGTCAGGAGGTTTGAGAGCAGTTCTACTGCTGTCTTTGTCAGCCGATATTCTTGCCAAATTAATCAAATATACTTTTTTTTTTTTTTTTTTTTCAGATTAAGTCAATATTTGAAAAGTGATTTAAAGAGAAAATAATGTAGTATTTAAGAACAGTTTGGTCATCAGATTTAAAATATTTTCTTAAAAAGCTGTGGCAAGCTTTATGCATAGGTCTTTGCTGTGAGTTTTGTAATTCCCGAAGAAAAAGAGAACATCTAGGATGAGGGTTTTCTCTAATGTTTGGCTTCTTCCTCTACAATTGAAAGATACTTATCAATACTTTTTGCAACAATATTTTTCTTTGATATGCTAATTGGTCAATTGGTCATTAGACTTGTATCACAAAATATTTACTGTGTAAAAAAAAAAATAAATAAAAATAAAAATGTGTGCACAGGATTTCAAACATGTTGGAATGTAAGCCCTGAATCTGAATGATACAGATTCTCTCCATAGTGCTGTTGTAGGTGGCATATTATCTGAACATTTGTAAATTCTTGTGGTTGAACTTACAAATCCTTAAGCTTGTTTTTTCTTGCAAGTTATTGAAGACAATAATGTTTAGTGAATACTGAATATAAAATGTTATATATCTGTGAAACGGTGGGGATGGAAAAAAACATTGATCTCTTTGCCTCTCACAGCTATGCAAATTTATTTCCTCTTTTTCTTTGGGGTCAGTTAGCTTTTAGTATTCCATGCAAAATGAATTATTTCTAAAAAGGGATATTAAAATGTTTCTAAAATATCTGCAACTTAATAGACAGGACACTATAATGGAGGAGGCAGATAAAGAGACCTAGACGTGCTTTTTAGACAAGTACCCTAACCACAGACATAAAAAAGAACTGAGTAAAATTTGTTATTTCTTCTCCTCTTCTGGACTGAAAGTGCAGGAGACCTCCTTGAATTTTGAAAGAAGAATATTACTTAACTGAAATCTGGGACAGAGCTGTGTGTCTTGAGGGTATAAAGAAGATCAGAGGTACATCCTCCCTGCCCCAAGATATGTCTTCAATGTTTTCTCACTAACAAGTCCATCAGTTCATTTCTCAATAAAATGGGTCCCACTCCTACCTCAGTATATTTCTCTGTGCCTCTATAGGGAACCTGAATGAATAACTTGGTTTTCACTGGAAACATGAATTATTAGTGGTAGACTCAATAAAACGAAAACAGTACTGTTCATAGACTGATAAATCCAACTTTACAGTTCAGCTCAGAATATCATACATCAGCTTTTATGATCTTCAGTCTGTTTGCGCCATGGAATGCCAACATGCCAATTATGACAACTGATTCTGTGAAAATATTTTCTTTCTTTTTTTTTTTTTTTTTTTTTCAGAAGAATCTGAAGCAAGAATTAAAAAAATAATAAAACATCAAGGTTACATAGACTAAGTTTAATTATCACAGTTGTCATCTTCTCAAAATGTGTTGTTGCTGTTGTTGTTTTGTTTTTAATAGCATTTATTACAATCTTTCAGTGATACATAGTGAATTCTGCTTTGAGTGTAAATTGTATTAAACATATAAAGGATTCCCAGAGAGGCAGTCAATGGACTGAAAATCTAATCAGATTTTGTCTTCTATAACGGGAAAAGAAGGTCTTTAACTGTTTCTAAGCTCTTACAATGTGGTTTATATAAACTATGCAGGACCTGATTCAAGCACTCCTGCTTGTAAATTGATTTTGAATTAGCCAAAAAGTTTTTGAATTAGTCAGTTACACTATCTTTTTAGCTCTCTTAGGTTTTAAAACTAAAAGAAAAATATTTTGCCAAAGCAAACTGGAGATAATGTATATATAATAGCTGAAAAGAATAATTTTGATTTGGTACCACTCTATTCAATTTATGTTGCATTATTATCTCATTAAAATATTTTGTAAGATCATCTCATATGTATCCTTATTTCTTATTTTTATTTTTTTCTTATTTTTACATTTGGATTTTAGAAGGCAAAAGAAATGAAAATTTATTTAAATTAAATTAACTTCGAATAGTTTATATTTCACCAAAATTTCCCACATACAAACATGCATGCATACTGAATGTAATTCTAGAGAAAACAGATGGATATGGTATACATATATTTATATTTAAAATTAATAAATACTTGAAAAAATGGTATCAGTTAACATGGTTGTTAAAGATAAGGAAGAGAAAAAAAAAAAAATCCACATACTTTCTTTTAGATTTAAACAGCAGAATGTAAAACAGTCACACTAAGGTTGAAGAAACATAGCTCAGTATGTATTCTCTAAACACACTGGAAAAAAAAAAAAAGCATACTCTTTGACAAAATGAGCTGTATATCAATTAGGGACAGCTACTGAAGTCAAGTTTTAACTAAAATGGCCATATGGAAGTAAATGTAGACAAACCAATGAATAGTCAAACATCAAAATAAGGTCAAGATCAACAGCACTATTTAAAAATATATAATAGCCCTTTGTCAAAAAGTGGGTCAAATTCTATACCACTCATGAATTCATTGACACATTGATTCATCCCCCGATGAAGATTAATGGTAATTTAAGTCCAGGGAATTAAATGTGTTTTATACTGTTGTAATTGGGAGTAAAATGTAGTCCATTTTATATTGTCATTGCCAGCAATTTGATTATACAGAGAAAAATTCATCAGTCTAAACTACTTGCCCAGCTACTCCATCTGTCATGATAGCTATCACTACTGCTTAAAGTGATAAAAGGTGTGAAAAACAGTCTAAAGGACAAGTGACCATTGAAGCTGAGAAGCTACAGAGGAAAGAAGATTAAATGGACTTGGAAAATTATTTTGTGCAACAGTGCTATGTCAGTACTTTCTCGTTAAACAATAAGAACAAGGTAACCCCCTGGAGCTCCTAAATGACATTCTTAACAATGAGATTTGATGCTTCCCAATGAAGTTTGATGTCTCAGTAGTTCCTTGGGCAATTTAGTATTAGTTTAAAAGCTGTCAGTCAATAGAAGATACTTTTAAGTACAATACTTGATTGACACTGGAGATTTTCATTACTAGAGAAAAAAATCTAGCCTTGTCCAAAGTTGTGATGAAAACCTCCATCAATATAAAGCTCCACAGAAGAAAATATAGTTAATGTCTCTGCATTCTCTGCAGTCCTGTAATGAGTGGAATATATATATATATATATTATATATATATTTTCATATGAAGCAAAGGTTGCTTTGGAATAGCCGTCCATATCCACACACCCCAACTCCACACCCCCTCCACCCTTCACCCCTCCTTCCCCACTTTAGTTAGCACATTTCCGGAAGTGGATTTCATTCTCAGATCATTATCATTTTGATGAGCCATGATTTATAAAGAAATTGTTGCTGTCACTGTAAGTCGTTTTATTTCTGGGACATTTATACATATTGACATTTTTAAATCTTTTGCTTTAAGCAGCTATCCAGGTTTTTTATATTTATTTATCTTACAACCCTGCACCTTATTTATTTATTTATTTTTTCTACAAGGCAATTGAGAGCCTGATTACATAATAGCATTTAAAAAGCAAATTATTTTTATTTATTCCACTATATTTAGTCTGTACTTTGACATTTATACTCCTATATCTAATTGTGGTACAGAAATTGTTCTATATATGCTTCTAAAATGAAGATTGCTGGAACTCTGGGTTTTAAGACTTTATTAATAACAAAATATTTTTATTCTCTTCTTCTCAAACTTTTATTTTGCTGAAGTAATTTTCTTTCCAAAGTTTAGTTTTAGACATTTGTCCAATAATCTTATACTGTCCAACAAAACTCATGTTGCAAATATGATTCTTGCATTTCAATTTCAGAATATATGGTACCAGGTTGTTTATACTATGTGTATAGACAAGGCCAAACCATTACCCAGTTTTTACTTGGTAAGGCAAACATACTTTTCAAAGCCAAATTTTTAGTTCAAATATTAAATTAATTTAAAGCTGTAAAGTCAGTAAGAATGAGGAGTTAGAGACAAGAGGAATAGATAAAGGAAGTGGCTTGTTCCATTCTCCTGATTTCAGAATATCTCGCTACCTTACACCTTTTAATATAGAAAGATGGTGACAGGCAACTTTTGAATTGGCCTCTTGTTATCTCAGTGCTCCTTGATAGTTATTTCCTTACACACTTCACTGTTAAAATGCTGCTTTTTCAGTCTTTGTTGCTGCTAAAACTGATGCATATGAATGTGTGATTGAGTGGTCTTTTTAAAATTGATAAGACTACTTTCTTGAGCCAATAAAGTACATACACAATTCTTTGCAGAGCTATAGTCAGTGAAGATTTCTAGTGGAGAAGCACAACCTAATCTCTGAGAAACATAATAGTCTGAGTGTATAAATAAGAGTATATGTGATGGCTTCTGAACCCAGTTTGATGAATTCCAAACAATTTACTTTTAATCAACACTGAAATACCAATGTAATGTGTTGCATGTGAATTATAATTTGATAAATGGGCATATTTTAGGTTCCATATTGAGTCCAGATGGTTACACATTCTTTAATATATCTATCCATGTGGCATTTGCACATTTGTGTATCTCAGTCTTCCTCTCATTTATGTTTAATGATGGATTGAATCCAAACAATACAAGATGTTCTTCAGCATGCTAAGCTTCTGTTAGGTGGACTGATAGTCAGGTCCTTCTGCACAGGATCTTCTTTCTTTCAGTGTGCTTTATTTCAAGACAATCAATCTTCATTTAAAACAGTTTTATTGAGGACATTTCATGTATAAGCAAATGACAACACAAAGAGCCTCCCAATCAGGCAGGAGTCTGATTTGATAAGTGTATGCTACATGCATGCTATACTATCAATTCTATTAGACATCTGAACAGAAGTTACAGTTTTGTATATATTATCATTTGTAGAACTGTGTAAAACAAATAAAACAAATCTGCATTTTTCAATAAACTTGGAGTACACAGATTTTGCAGAAACCTCCCCTCTCCTCTCCTCCCCTCTCCTCCCCTCTCCTCCCCTCTCCTCCCCTCTCCTCCCCTCTCCTCTCCTCTCCTCCCCTCTCCTCCCCTCTCCTCTCCTCTCCTCTCCTCTCCTCTCCTCTCCTCTCCTCTCCTCTCCTCTCCTCTCCTCTCCTCTCCTCTCCTCTCCTCTCCTCTCCTCTCCTCTCCTCTC
>CM021700.1:76030632-76066408 GCA_011074415.1 Stictonetta naevosa | reverse complement strand
CTCCTCTCCTCTCCTCTCCTCTCCTCTCCTCTCCTCTCCAAGCTAAAGTGTTCCACATTATCCTGCTGGTATGATTTGTCACATCCTCTCACCTTCATTGCCCCCTATTTTTCTCATCCACTCATAGAAAAACTGTTTTCCTTTTGCTGAGGAAATAGAAGAATAATTAGTTGGATTTCCACCAAAGAATTCAATTAACTGAGATAACAATTTCTTCCCTCAGGTCAGGAAGTCCTGTGAGACATCAGCTGAACTTTACTCTTCTAATGGAAGAAATATCAAGTTCACTTGCACTGAGTTCTGAATTTGTTGGTAACCATAAAAATGATAATTAGCAAACAATAGTTTTTTGTGTGTCTGTTTTATTGCCTTTATAAATCAATGCTTCAGTACTGTGGATTCACAATATGTTATCATTTTTCACTGCTCAGTAGACTTGTGCTGTGCAAACACAAGTAGTCTCTATAACCTTGAGTGACGAGGGAATCATTCATTATGTGGGCTCTTTAACCATTTTTTTGAATTTAGAGAGTTCCTCTCTTCAAATGTGTCTTGGTATTGATTTCTTATTTGAGACATACTTCATTGCCATGCGACACATCTCTTATTATTGCTGTCAATATTTATTATATGGATGAAAAAGTTTATGAAACACTACTGAGGACAATTCAGCTTTATTAATAAAACAGGGGATATTTTCACAGAATCACAGAATCATCTAAGCTGGAAGAGACCTCCAAGATCACCGAGTCCAACCTCTGACATAGCACTAACAAGTCCTCCACTAAACCGTATCACTAAGCTCTACATCTAAACGTCTCTTAAAGACATCCAGGGATGGTGACTCAACCACTTCCCTGGGCAGCCTATTCCAATGCCTAACAACCCTTTCAGTAAAGAAGTTCTTCCTAACATCCAACCTAATCCTCCCCTAGCGCAACTCTAGCTCATCTCCCCTCATCCTGTCACCAGGCATGTGGGAGAATAGACCAACCTGCACCTGACTACAGTCTCCTTTAAGGTGCCTATAGAATGCGATAAGGTTTTGTTAAATATATTTTCATCAGAATATGTAATAATGTGTATATATATATATTATATTTTCCCCTGGAAAAGTGTAGGTTTCATTGCTTTACCATCTCAGTTTCAGGTCAAAATGTTCCAATATTAGATTGTGTAATTTTAAACTCATTAACTTAGGAAGTTCAGTACACACATTTGCTGTTTTGGAGGAAGTTCAATGTGTATGATTTAACTAGTTTTTACCAGATTTATATCTGAAACATACTCTGAATCATCATTTATTTCAAATACATGGGCTATTTCTGGAAAACTAGTTGTAGGTAATTGGAAATCCTGTTATTTTATTGGAAATTTCCATTAAAACAAAAGTTAACTTCTATTAATTAAAATCAAATTAGAACACAGAATGAACTAAAATGAAGTAAATACTAATGAAAACTTGTTTCTTATGGTCTACAATAATTTATCTTCACAAAAATACTTGATAATCTACAATCAGAGTTGTTCCTAACAGCTATCATGAATTTCATTTATTTTATAGCAAAACTATCAAATCAAAACAGTAAGATTTAGATAGTTTTTTCCTTAGTTCAGTAGAAATTTTCAAAATCTCACATTTTGCATTCAATGATATTTTAATGGATTTTTCTTGGTCAGAAATATGGAACAGATACTTCCATGGGTTTAATTCTATTTTCATTTAGCTCAGCTTCAGGATGCTGTCTTCATTTGGGTGCTTAAGACAAGGGTAAAGGTTACAAAGATTTTAGAATCATGTCCAAGACATAGCTTGGTCTAAGTCCTTATTGTAAACAGAGCACATTATCTCTCACCTTACAGACAACAGAATACATATATCTATCAAAATTTGGAATCAACTTTATTTACAATTTATATTGCATATATCTGGTTGTCTTTTGGGCTGATTAGAATTATACTTTTATTACAATCTGCCACTTCTCTGAGAACCAATTGCCATAGATTGTGCATCTTCAAAATTGCTGCTTTTTTATTATTTGTTATTTATTTATTTATTTTGTTAATTCTTCTTATATTATTTCACAGCATCTACTATTTGCAAGGTTTTGTTTTTTGTTAACTCCATGATTCTTTTCCTGTTGGTTTTTTACTTACAGACAAAATTATATGTTAGTCACAAAACAGAAATAATACAATTGACTTTCTGATCTTATTTATTTGTTTGTTTGTTTGTTTGTTTGTTTGTTTTGTTTGTTTTACTGGGACAGAAAGCCAAATCAGGAATGATAGGAGGATAATTATTTCTAAACAAAAGTAATAAGCATTCAGTGTTTCTAATGCAGGTAAAGTCAGAGGTTGGACTAGATGGAGGTTGGACTTGGAGGTCTCTTCCAACCTAGATGATTCTGTGATTCTGTGATTCTATGAAGTTGATTCTGATTACTTACCTATTACATCATTAAGAAACCAGCTCAGCAGAAGCCTCCTCCCTATTACTTTCTCACTGATGGAATACCATTTTAGATATGATTTACAGTATTTCAGTGGCTATTCCTACCTTCTTTTCTTTCTTTCTCTGCTATTCTTTCTTTCCTGTTAATGGAAATTTTCTCATCAATCCTTATCCAAAGTCAGCTAATCTCTTTGACCTTCTAAACAATTCTGAAGGAATTTGTGGAGTTGTGGCTTCAAGACTAACCAATTTAGTCTTGTAGTCCCTGACATCTAAAATAGAGACAGAAACTTGAAGGTTTTGCATGTCTTAAGAGACTGTTGTCAAGTCTGTTTGAAGATGGCATTAGCAAAGAAACATGGATGAAAATTTGGCTCTATTGAAACAAATGGACAAATTCTGATCTGTTATATGGAGCAAATGGTATGCTGGAAATTTTCTGGACAGTCTTCAGAATCTCCAGGAATGACTGTGTAACGGTGAAAAGGGGCCAATATTTTGAGTTGTAATATTTTGATTTTGTGGCAATGGGCCTGGTATCTGTCTGATATTAATTGTGGAATACAATTAAGTATAAGTATTCTGTCAGTTTGACCTCAGTGCCAGGGAAGCTCATGGAGCAGATTATCTTGAGAGTCATCACGCAGCACTTGCAGGGCAAGCAGGCGATCAGGCCCAGCCAGCATGGGTTTATGGAAGGCAGGTCCTGCTTGACGAACCTGATCTCCTTCTATGACAAAGTGACACGCTGGGTGGATGAGGGAAAGGCTGTGGATGTGGTCTACCTTGACTTCAGCAAGGCTTTTGACACCGTTTCCCACAGCATTCTCCTCAAGAAACTGGCTGCTCTTGGCTTGGACTGGAGCACGCTTCGTTGGGTTAGAAACTGGCTGGATAGCCGGGCCCAAAGAGTTGTGGTAAATGGAGTCAAATCCAGTTGGAGGCCGGTCACTAGTGGCGTTCCCCAGGGCTCGGTGCTGGGGCTGGTCCTCTTTAATATCTTCATCGATGATCTGGATGAGGGCATTGAGTGCACCCTTAATAAGTTTACAGATGACACCAAGTTATGTGCGTGTGTCGATCTGCTTGAGGGTAGGAAGGCTCTGCAGGAGGATCTGGATAGGCTGCACCGATGGGCTGAGGTCACCTGCATGAAGTTCAACAAGGCCAAGTGCCGGGTCCTGCACCTGGGGCGCAATAACCCCAAGCAGAGCTACAGGCTGGGAGATGAGTGGTTGGAGAGCTGCCAGGCAGAGAAGGACCTGGGAGTGATGGTTGATAGTCAGCTGAATATGAGCCAGCAGTGTGCTCAGGTGGCCAAGAAGGCCAACGGCATCCTGGCTTGTATAAGAAACAGTGTGACCAGCAGGGCTAGGGAGGTGATCGTCCCCCTGTACTCGGCTCTGGTGAGGCCGCACCTCGAATACTGTGTTCAGTTTTGGGCCCCTCGCTACAAGAAAGACATCGAGGTGCTTGAGCGAGTCCAGAGAAGGGTGACGAAGCTGGTGAGGGGCCTAGAGAACAAGTCCTACGAGGAGCGGCTGAGGGAGCTGGGATTGTTCAGCCTGGAGAAAAGGAGGCTCAGGGGCGGCCTTATCGCTCTCTACAGGTACCTCAAAGGAGGCTGTAGCGAGGTGGGGGTTGGTCTATTCTTCCACGTGCCTGGTGACAGGACAAGGGGGAATGGGCTTAAGTTGTGCCAGGGGAGTTTTAGGTTGGATCTTAGGAAGAACTTCTTTACGGAAAGGATTGTTAGACACTGGAACGGGCTGCCCAGGGAAGTGGTGGAGTCACCATCCCTGGAGGTCTTTAAAAGACGTTTAGATGTAGAGCTTAGGGATATGGTTTAGTGGGGACTGTTAGTGTTAGGTCGGAGGTTGGACTCGATGATCTTGAGGTCTCTTCCAACCTAGAAATTCTGTGATTCTGTAATAAAATTCCATGAATTATATTATGAAATTCATGACAATGTACTTGCATATCTCAGTTTATTAAAAGCTATTAAATATATTTTATTAATTATATACATATATATGATATGCAAATATATTTTTATGTGTATATGATCAATATCCACAGAGTCTAGCAACTCAGGACAGATTGGAAAGAAAAAAATTATTATCTCTGAGATAATTTTACATGAAGAAATAAAGCTTAGGATACTTTGTGTAGAGGAGGAATTGGAGGAATCATCTTAGAATGGAAGAAGATAGATCTTACTTGATTTCAGCAAGTTGTTTACTCCAGCTTCAATAATCTGTAGTCTGAACCAGCAACATTCAGAAATTTTCAGTTCAAACCTCTTTAAGGCCTTCACATTTTCTTTCTGGAATTGCTGAGCAAGAACTAACACAGGGAAAATGAAGGGTTTCCATAGCCACTACGTGAAAACTTAAAGGTTGAGACATTATCTAAATTGTACATATAGGTATCTTACTATGCCAAAAGAATAAAGCTAATAGTATTTAAAAACACAAACAAACAAACAAAACAAAAACGTATTCTGTATGTCTTTTTTTTTTTTTTTTTGTATTTGTATTTGTATTAGTTAAATTTGTTTGCTTGTTTTTATTATCATTTTGTGTACTTTAAAATTTCAATTGTGATCTGTGGGGTCAACTGAAACAATTTCAACTGCTCTGAAGTTGAAGGAATTCTCCAAATAAAGCAAAGCAAAGCCCTCTAAGGAATGTGAAGAAAGATACAGGATATATTGAGCACTCCCTCATTTAAAGTTGCCATTCAAAGGGCAAAAATAAAAGGATTTCTGTCCCCGAGTTGTCATGCTGAAGGCTGTGTCAAATGGTAATACTCTAAAAATCCCATAGGAATCAAGAAGGCATGAGTTTTGAAGGAAAGATGACCACATGATTAATTATATCTCTATAATACTCATCCTAACAGCTAACAAATTATTTTATACTAGTGAATACCCAAAGATTTGAGAAATATGTTAGCCATACACTTTTTTAGGCTATCCAGTAAAATTTGTTATTAAAAAAATCATTCCCAATCAGCACACAGCTACCTTGAATCAACAAGTCTTGTGACTATTAGAAAGAAAGAGTACCTGAATAGTTTTTTAAAACCTACTGGGATTAGCAATAATGAGATAACTAGTTAGTGGTATATAAATATTTCCACATTCCTGGATAATCCAGGCAATATAGTTTTAGCAATACCTCGGAATAATATTTCCTAAACTGCTGAGTAACCTAATGGTCCCATTCATGAGACAATATATAATTAATTCCATACTGAACAAATTGTAAATAAAATCCTACAAAACAGTCACTAAATATAGGAATTTTAACTATATTTCCACCCAGATAAATATATATTTCTGCTCAGATTTCATTTTTTCTCTAACTAAAATAAGTGTTTCTAAAATGTATTTATGTTCCTAAACTATGCATATATATATATATTTCCAAACGAATATGTGCTTTTTTGTGGTTTTTTTTTTTTTTTTTTTTTTTTTTTCATACAATTAACCTTTTCTTCAGGACATTCCTTATTATCAATCTATAGGTGTGTTTGTTCATTAACATGAGTTTTACTAGTAAAGTTATACAATATCAATCAAAGGATTTTTCTTTGTTACTAAGAGACCAAGTCAAACTCATGTGCTCAGAAGTATTAGTCAAGCCCATCAGAAGCCTATCGAGGTAGAAGGATATAAAGGAAAACATTTTGCTTTTAGAGCCTCTGTCTGTGATACTAGAATTATTATTATTATTATTTTCTCTAATTCCTTTAGGAACTGTCAGCTATGAAAAGTTGTCTGATTGACACAAAGTCTGTAAGTATCTTTCAGTTCTACATAGAGAACTTTGTTTCACTGTTATACAAGGTCTTTTATGCCGTCAATCTATGACATTAGATTTTATTCTTTTCTGTAAGACTGACACCCTATATACATATATTCTCCCACTCAGCTGGAAGTTACCTGTCTTATCACTTAATATTTTGTTCATAGAGTTGTGTCTGTTTTACAAGGATAATTTTTCCTGCTATTTAAACTTGTATCATAGATTGAGACAGAAAGTTTGGTTTGTGGATAATTCAGGAAAAGGAGAAAATTAAGTAAATAGACTGTTTGGTAGCTTTCAGTATTATTTACACAAATAGGAGCCTTACTGTTTTCTCATAGTATAAAACAGCATATGTAATTGAAACCAACATATAATTGGCATTGAAATTACAGAATTCAAATGTTTTACATAATTCAAAAGGTGTGTAAAGCATATTTTGTTCAGCATGCTCAGACAATGAATTGTGTCTGCATAGAAGTAGTTTTTTCTCTGATGTCAGTTCTCATATTAACAAGAACAAAATGATGCTATAAATAGACACCATTGAAGAAAGCATCCCAAAGTATTCTATCAGGGAGTTTCTGGATACTTAAGAACACAAGAATGTACCAGTTCAGCCCAAGAGTCTGTTAGAGTGATAGCCTGTTTCTGGCAAGGAGCGTCACTGTATTTCCAGAGAAGTTTGATTGACTAGGTAAAACCAAAAATTTGTATTTTCCCGATATACAGTTATTGTCATCTAAATCTAGAAAAATAGGCATTTGAGAGAGTTATTCTTCTGACCTATTTCAGCCACTTGTTAGAGACCAACAAAAGCATGGCTTTTGAAAAACAAAGTCAAGCTGGGAGGCAAGGATGAACTCAGCACATGCAGGGCAGTGCTCTCCCCATCTGGGCACAGTCCCACAGCCTCTAAGCAGGGTGAATATAGCAGGGATGGTGAGAGCTGCAGGTCCTATCAACAGTTCAGTAATCATCAAACAAATAGAAGATGATAAGTCAGGTCTGAGGTTAATTTAGGAAAGGCCAAGTGAGTCAGGATCAGCAGAAGGGACTGAGTACTCTTGGGCAAAGCAGTAGGGAATGTAGGGGGGACAGTTTCATGTGAGGCTGGCTGGGACCACTAAGACATATGTTTCACTCAGAGTCCAGACATTACTTTAGAATATCATTTTTGCCGTGAAAATATATGTTTCTTCTTTCTGATTGTTAAGCTACCTAGCTGACTAGTTCAAATATAGGTGTCTAATTTTCTGCTGTTATGTTTAATAGGGTTTCATGGTCTTTTTGCACTATTTTGTCAATTTTATTTGAACTCATAGTCTTTATGCCATGTGACAGAGTTCAACAGTTAAACTATGCTTGTCTTTCTTTACATGTTTTCAACATGACACCTGCTAGTATATTTTAGTCACCTTATTCTTTAATTTGAAGAAACAATGAACAATCATTCCATATTCATCTTTATTCACAGAACACATGATTTTATACTTAAAAGTATCACTTGACAGTCAAAAGATTATTGTCTATTTAATTATTCCCAATAGAGAAGCCAATCAAAGCTTTGATCTTCTCTGTTACTCTTCTCATGGTCCTTTCTAGTTCTTACTGTTTCCGAGATGAAGAGATCAGAACTGGGCTTACTGAGAAAATAACGATGTTCATCATATCTGTCAGTCATTGTTAATTGTCTATCTATTGCAAACAGTAATTTATCAGCAGGCACCTAGGCACCTATATCCCTTATAAAGCAAGGTAGTACTACAGTGCTAACTTAGATCAGGAAAAAAAGAAAAAAGAAAAAAAATATATAAAACATAAAAACTTGTTTATTAGTACAGCAGCATGTTTCAGATACAACATTCTTGAACAAGCAGATTTGGAAGAAATAAAAAAAAAAAATCACGTTTTTCTGGTTTTAGAATTATTATTTTTTATGGTTATTTGGTTGTTTGGTGGTGTTTTCTTTTATGTATTTGTTCATGAAGTTTACAACTCACTGCTATACTCTCCAGGCAATAAAATACCTTGAGCATCCAGGAGGAAGGCTGCCTCTTCCTACAAATTTCCTACTCTATGTTGCACTTGACTGGTGTGAGCCACCAGAATGTTATCAAATAAAAATCTCAGGTAGGTGAACAAGTGTATCTTGGCTACTTTAGTTGCAGCTAAGGAGAGGAAACAAGACAATGGTTTATCTGCCATTGTACATTTTGCCATGGCTACATTATCTGTTTCAAGGCAAGCAACAAAGTCTAAAACAGTACAGAAGAAAAAACATTTTGCTATCAATCACTGTGACATTTGAGATAACTAGGGGAAGGATAGCAATCATAGGACTTTAATAATTTCTCAGTAGACAACAGAGGTTTTCGTAAGTCCACTCACTAAATATCTGCATCTGCTTAAAATGCTGTATATCAAAAATCCCTTGTAGTTTAAATTCAAAGATTAGGCATTATCTTTAACTCTTTGGCAGCCATGGCCGTACTTCCATTGCATAACTGACACATATTCTGGTATCTAAATATCACAGCAGTTACTGGGACTAAAATTGTGCTTTTTGATGGAATTTATTGAAAGGAATACAGGGAGGTAAAATGCAAAAGCTAGTGTCATAATCTAGAAATCTTTTTCTTATATAAAAATATAAGAATATTATATAAATAAATAATTTTTTTATATAAAAATAAAAATATATTAAAGTGAATTCTTAGCATTTGTTCATATAGATTTAGATGTGCATTTGGTATATATTTATATAGATTTAGACCAAAGAAGAATGATTAAAAAAAAAAAAAAAAAGAAAAAAACTATTTTCATTGTTTTCATTTCCAGTGAAAAATATTTTGTCTTGCATGAGATTAGTTTAATTATTAACTTATTTTCAATACAATTCCTACTAATAATTGATTATTTCCCATTTTTAAATATTCAAGGATAGAGTAAAGAAAATTCTGTTGAAGAAATTATTCACACACTATCTTAGTTTCACAGAAGTACTCATGGAACCCCTTAGATCTCAGAATCTCTCTCAAAGATATTACTAACATTTACCATTACTTTTCTAAGAAAATATTCGCACTCTTAGTAGTTTAAACTTCATTGCAGCTTCTGCCACAAACTATTTGGAAGGAAATAGAGAAGAAACCAGTAGCGTTATTTCCCTGATTCAGGTTAGAGATTTTCAGTAAATATATAAGGAAATAGATATCTAATCAACATGTAATTACAATTTGAGCACTGAAAGATGAATATATGTTCAAGACATTTTTTCAAATATAGAGATTTCATTTAGATCTAGAATAATTTTCCTGAAATAGTATTAATAAAATTTGCATTGAATAAACAAAATGCAGTTTGAAGTTATACATCTGGGAAAATGTTTTGTCTTAAGAAGATTTAAGTACTTTGAGATTATTTTTTTTTCCACAGAGGAATAAGAAATTAATATTTTGTGAAAAGTTAACATTTTTTTTCCCAGGATTTTAAAGTACTTTGTCTCATGCTTCATAGCACACTTTTGCCATGGTGTTATCAGCCTAACACATGATATGTAACATTTTCTAACTTAAGTGATGTGATTGAGGAAAACATATGCAAAACAGTCTTCAAAAATCAACTATACAGTAGTATAATACTGAGTTTGTAATATTAATAAAGGTCCTAAGAGACAGCTCAGTTAATTTTGCTCCAAATATAGTAAATTTATCCTCATGTATTATACATTTTTTAAATTTATGTAATATAAATAATACATACTGGCTAATAATTTATGTATAAGAAATAAATATAATTTCATTTTCTTTTGTAGTTTTAAGCCACATATTGTTATTCATGTACTTCAGTGATACTAATCAGCTATGCTTGTTAAGTATAAGTAATATGTGCAGCATATGAAACTTATTTTGAGCAAGCTTTAAGATTTTTCATAGATATTTACAATCATAGTGTTTTATTTAATCAAAAGAAGAATGTATTTTTATGTTATTTTAGATTTAGATTCTGAATTCACCTCTAGAGTCTTTACATCCCCAGTTAAAATAAATGTACGCATGTGCACACACACAGAATCATTCAGCCAATCACACATCCAAACAAAAAAGTCATCTCAATATGATGAAATGGAGGAGTCAGTATAGCTTGGAAAGGTACTCAAGCTAAAGTATTTTGTTTCAGGAAGTTGTCAGAGCATTAAACAAAGTGTTTATGAATGGGTGAATTTCCCCAAATTTGAGATTGTTTGACTAAATAAACCTGTTTATTTAAATCTTATTTGTACTCATCTATATTGATCTTTGGTTTGTAAACTGTGACATAAATCTTACAAACTCAATTATTATATTATGATATTTTCCTGTGTCCCGATTTAAATACCAGGACATGTAAAAATAACTGATATTTTGCCAAATGTGCTTCTATTTATGGAAAAAAAAAGATAGGTTTCTATAAGATATTGTACATAGTGAGAATTTTATATAACAAGGCTAAGAATAGTATATATATAGGCATATTTGTTCCACTTTTGTTTTTTTGATAGATTTATTGTCATTCCATGACCATGTATAGAATTTTGACACAATACCATTATAAATTCTATATAGAAAAAAAAGAATTAGAAATATTTTAATTATAGACTACAATTAAAGTACAAGAGTTGAGGTTTTAAGCAGGTCTTAGAGCAAGTGAATGCTAAAGGAAATACAGTAAACACCCCAGTGAGGCTACCCGTATCGTTATCAATGAATTTTGAGCACTTCACTCTTACATACTGTTAGAGTCTTTTGCAGTTCATAAATGAATTTGTGACTTTTAGACAAAGCTCTGTTCTTTTTCTGATACTTCCAGGTGTATCTTTACCATTGTTGAATACAGCCTTAACATTAACTATTCAAGAAAGCAGAAGAAAATAGAGTAAAGCAGAAATAACCATCATCTTAATTCCAATCCTGAAAAGAGTGAGAACATTTGGAGAGGAACAATACCTGTGCTTGTGATAAGCTTCCTAGTTTTAAAAAAATAATAATAAAAAAATAAATCTGGATTAATAATGTAATAAAAGTTCAGGAAGAATCTTAATCCCTTATTGCTATGTCATCCATTAAAAATGATGGCTCAGTATGTCCTTTAAATGGATGAAAAACATACTTCCATATGCCCCCTTTTTTTTTTTTTTTTTTTTAGTTAGTTGGGTTGTTTAAGGTTTTTTTTGTGTGTGTGTGTGTGTGTTTTGTTTTGTTTTGTTTTTCCTTTAAGTGTTTTACTAAATCATTTTATTTCCACCATACCAGATGTTGCTTGGTTTGCTATTATTAGAGCTAACAATCAACCTTAAATCACTCACAATCACCAGTTTAACAAATACATTTTAGTTACAGAAAAAAAAAAAAAGCAAGCACAGATGTTCAATATAGGTCCCATTTGCCTTCAGATTTATTTTTTATTTTTTTTTTTCCTACAGCCTCATTTTGCCTGTCTTTCTTAAAAATAACAAAAATATGGTCAAAACATCAGTCTTCATTGACATCAGCTGTTTCTTAGTTTAACCTCATTGAAGTAATATTTTAATAGCTTCTTCTCAGCTTTACAATGTGACAGCTAGAGAATGTGCATTATAATCTCCAAATGTAAATCTTCCACTTTCAAATTCCAACAACATTTCTTTCAGCACTATAAAACAACTACAGCATAATGCACAATACTGAAATACTAATGCATGCCATACATGCATGAAACAACTGGGGTATCTGGCTGCATTCTCATAAACTGTTTTTCACAGATAGCAGGGGAAAAGGACATTGTTATTAGAGGTACTACAATGAAGTGTGGAATAAGAAAAGAATTAGAGGATAAAGTATAATTTTAGTTGCTACTTGAAGCCTGACTATGACAGCCATCAGTCTCAAAACCTGACAATTTTTTTTTGATTATTTATGATGATAGTGATTTAGTCATAGATATAGCTGATTGACAACTTTTCTTCTAAACTTTTTTTTTTTTTTTAAAGCAGGAAAAGTATGTTTTTTCTTTAAAAAAAATGGTTGTAAATGTAAGAAGTACAGCTTTATTTTTTCTTCTAAAATGTTAGAAAAAAGAGCACTTGTTGACACAGTTGAAAGAGACACAGTTGAAAGAGAGAGCAATTATTCTGGTAGTATTCTGTATAAATTACAAGACAGTTTGTGTCTGGAATTATACATATATGAGAGAAGAGAGATTATGCAAGGAAAATTTAGTTTTATGTTATGCAGACAGGTGAACTCCATGCCTGAAGCTTAACTGTTGAAATAGAACATGAGAAATTACTGAATATAACAACAGGGTAAGAAGCTCACAAAACATCTTACAGTGTAAGGATAATACCACTAGGTTGAAGAAAGGCTGATTTCAGAGGCAGTTAAGGAAGTGTTGGCCAAATATTACATGTAGTTAGAGGACAACATTCTGGAATCCCACGGCATCTAAGTAATCCTATCAGAAATACTGTCTAGGTCTGAGATTACCTACGTCACTTTAACAGAAATAGCAAATTTGTGTACAGAGGCAACAAAATTGGGACCAATAGGAAGAAAATAGTTAGTGTTGGGTTGTTCATCTAGGACGAGATCAGGACAAAGAAAAGGAAGGAGAAAGGTGGATGAGAAAAGAGCAAGCACTAGAAAATGGAGTGAGGAGGGGAATAAAATGTACTCTTTGGTCATAAGCAGGCTGCTATTCTGTACAATTTCCTGACTGAGACCTACACCTGATCACTGCAAGTTATCCTGCATGCTTATTAAACTCTATTCCTAACTGTCTTTCTGTGTATGTGTGTGTGTGCATGTATATGTGCATACATGTGTGTGAGAGAGAATGAATTACAGACCACTTCAGCTGGACAAATGAGAAAGTAGATGAGAAGTCTGTGTACCTGTAACTAAAGTAGGAGTTTTAGACTCTAGATCAGCACTATAGAGACTAGGATCTGAGGGATTTTGATAGACCAAGGGCTGGAGGCTCTATAGGAACAATTATTGGAGGGGTGGGGTGGGGTGGGGGGTGGGGGAAGGAGTGATGTCTGTCTGTGTATCTGTGTATGTCTGTGTGTGTGTGTGTACACGCATGTGTGTAACCATGAGCAAGCTCCAGTCCTGAGTAGTCAAACAAAGAACAGGATGGCCCTGTCCTGTAGTTCATGTGAATGATGTTTCTGTTTCTGTGAATTCTGATAAAGGATTGCTCTCTGTGTTGATCCATGCATCTGACTGGTCATGTTAATCAAGGGGTGTGTAACTGTATCTTTGTAATTAGTGCTTGGCCTAATTACAAAGATACAAAGTATCTTGGCTTCTTATCTAGAGACTGGCAAACACAGAAGACATATCTATGTGATGGAGACTGGAGAAACTCCCTTGGGTACGAGTAAGCTGGGGGTGCACAAGCAGCTGGGAGGGAACACAACCAGCAAAACTAATCCAAACTGACCAAGGAAATATTTCATACCGTATAATGTGCTGAGCAATAAAATGGGGGGAGAGTTAGCTTTGGGGGCTGCTGGGACAGGCTGGGCATCAGTCGGTGGGTGGTAAACAATTGTGCTGTGCATCACTTTTTTATTTATTCTCTCTCAGCTGTACATATCTCAACCAAGTTCTCACATTTCTACCTCTGTCAATTCTTTCCCACATCCTATTTCAAGGGAGCAAGTGAACAGCTGTGTGGTGTTTAGCTCTCTGCCAGGTTAAACCACAACAAATACCAATGAACACAGAATTAGAAAATAAGATAAAGACATTAGGAAGAAACAGCCCAAACTGCCTTTTCTAGCTGTCGAATCATAAACATCAAAAATTATGGGACAGAACCCTCTGCAATAGAATTTTTCAGAGTTCAGTATTCTCTCGAAAACCCTAACCCACTCAGACTCCTACATTACATATATAGTTACATAAAATAATTGAGGATGAAAGAGAAAACTTGTGGGAAGGAAGAAATAAAGATAATATTTCTCAGTGGTTATGTCTGACATAAGTCTGCTTTTACAAGTTGTTGTCATTTAATAATTTTAACCATAACCAACCAACCATAACCAACCATGTAGTCTGCGCTTTGGTATCTCTGTGACTTCATTCTGATAACGTGTCAGTTTCTCTTTCTCCCTCTCTCTCTGGCATCTTTTTTCATGTAAGTCAGTACTCCAAGATTTTTCAAAAATAGCTGTGCTTCCCAGTCTATTCAGAGTAGGAATGAACATGGAAGATGAAGGAAGAGTTTTATAGGCTCAGGAAAACTTCCTTATTTAAGGGATCCAGATGGGAGAGAACTAGTGGGGAAAAAGTCTCAGGGAGGAAATCCCTCTTTTATTTCCCTGATATATCCAAAGATTGTCAAAGAATGGTGAAACTGCGAGAGAGTCCCCTAATAGGACAAATGATTTAGAAATCTCTAATGTTTGAAGCTCGTATTTCATGATAATCAGCAACAGAGTACCATGTTATTGTATTCATAAATAAGGATAAATTGAACTGCTCTATTTTTCATAGTGCTTTGAAATGAAATATCCATGCTTGAAAAATACGGACTAATATATTTTTGGGAGATATAATCTTAGTGCAGCACAAAGCAAACAAACAAAAAACAAAAGACAAAAAGAACTGCAGAAAGCCTTGTTCATCTGTGTGGTTGTACAATATAAATTGTCTGTTTTTTTTTTTCATCAACCATTGAGCACTTCAGACGTAGGCAGTCAAGTAAACTATCTAAGCAGCTATAGTTTCTTATGAATCCTAAAGAACCTGAAATATCCTTTTTATTTCTGAGGTGCTTCAATGTTCTGTTTTTTATACAGACACTGATTTTTTTTTTTTTTTTTGTCTGTATTTGTGATGTTGCCTTTATCTTTTATGATTTCAAGAGACTTGTGTGTGCGTGTGTGTGTGTGCTTAAGGCACAGTAGACTTCCTGTAGGACCACATAATGCACTTAAACTAATTTTATCTCAATTTCCTACTAATAAAATGAGCATACCAATATTTCTTTTTCTCTCTCTTTTGTCTATTCAGAATAAAACTTTTTTCTTTTTTTCTTTTTCTTTTTTTTTTTTTTTTCCACTTTATTTTCCATTTACAGTAATGTCACAATGAAACTTAGGTTTCAGTTGCAATTTTCATTTTTATTAAATAAAAAAAATAGTAAAGGGAATAGTTACTTTATGACCTGAATCTAGCTCCAGAGAACTCAGCTGGAATACAGCTAATTCTTTTCAAGTAAGAATAGACTGCAACTGCAGTGGGTGTCTTTTCAATGCAAAGCTTTCTGTTTATATGCCTAACCCTGAAATATTTTTAAAGTTTTATTTTTGCAATTACACAACTTTTCAGATAAAATTACCAACCAACAAATACCTTTTTCATCTTGGGAGACTTTTTATAATAAATCTCAGGAGAAAGCTCATAACTGCAAGTGCTGCATTCATCTGAAGGGTAGAAGGAGGACAGACAATTGAAGGTGAAGTCACTTAAATTTTCAGCACAAACATGAATTAAATATTACAAGGACAAGAAATATTAGAATAGACTTGTGAGGAAAAACAACCTAATTTTGTTGCTTCATTAAATTACAAGTATAAAAACTTCAGAGATTTTGTACTGTTTTTTTGTAGTTTGTTACATATCTTAAATTTTGCACTTATTTTTTTCTGTATATATTATGTTATTTTACATTTTTAAGTATATTTTCTATATATCTGTTTTATTCTACTTATTCTTTGCTACAGTTCAGTTTATTTCTGTAGTGTTCTGAATTCAGTCATATTTATTTCTCTAAAATTAACTACCAACTGGATTTTACTTCTTGAGATGGTAACTAAAATAATAAATCAGAAATCAGAAATTAAATCATAAAAATAAACAATCAAAAAAATTAGGGAATCTGCTATGAACATATTGTGGACCATATGTAAATGTTATTGCTTATTGTGCATAACTAGAAGCATTCAACTCTTATGGCAATGCCCAGTTTCTGGAAGGAATTGGAAACATGTATTTTTCATCCTCATTATCTTATTCATTCATATCTGAAGCCAAATAGTCCTTGTGTATAATAAATATTCCAACTAAAGTCACAGTTCTCCCAAGCTTTACTTGAGAAACTGATAGAATGTGGACTTTTCACAGGATTTTTCTTTTGTTGCATTCTTGGGACAACCTGGTAGAAAGAATTCATCTAAAGATTTTGCTGATTATCAGATTGATTGGCATAGATGGTAAGGATTAAAATCAGTCCTTGTGTTTAAATGTAGTTGCAAATCTGTTTCACAGTTAACACAATCCCACAAAATCACAGAATCACTGAGGAACCTATGGAGATCATCTGGTTAAACCCCCTTGCTATAAAGCAGTCACCCTGAGCAGATTGCCCAGTACCATGTCCAGTCAGCTTTTGAATATTTCCACAGATGGAGACTCCAAAACACCTTGGATGGAGACTGCACAACACCTTCCAGTGTTCAGTCACTCTCACAGTAAATAAGCATTTTCTTGTGTGCAGGTCAAAATTCCTGCATTTAAGTGTTTTCCCGTTACTTTTTGTCCTGTCACTACACATCTTCCTTACTCTCACAAATCAGATATTTCTACACATTGGTAAAATACTCCCCTCTCCCCACCCGAACCTTTTCTTCCCTGGATTGAATGGTTTATGCTGGATTAAATTACTCATCATCCTCAGTTTATCTTACTTTCTTGCATTTATATAATTATGGAATATTAAAATTTGTTCACAAAAAGGAACATTTGCAGATTTTTATTTATTTACTTATTTCGTTTTTTGTTTGTTTGTTTATTTCCTTTTGCTGACAACTGAACAGTTTAAAAATTCCGCAGTGCTTAGGTTGAGGACGTCTGCAAACTGTCTTTGCATAATCATTTCTGCTGTGATGCTTATAACACCTTAAAGAGATAGAGGCATGCTGAGAAGTGAAACTTCATTTCAGACCATACATAGACAATATGTTTTAGTTAAAATGCATTTTCAGTAATGTACATCAGTTCATTAAATCACCTTTTTCTTCTTATCTTCATATCTCTGACTGCCAAATCAGAGACTTTTGCAATGTAATCTATTTTTTAATGTCACTTTTTACTTTCCTGGAATTCTGCTTTCACATCAGCTTTGAGCCTTTTCCCATCCGGAGTGGCTTATACTATCTTGCAAACTACAAAGCTCTAGCCTCCTCATTTTTCATTATAAACGGTTCCTCTAACAAGCACTTCTCAAGAACTGTTTCAGTGTTTCATTTTTTCACCAGCATTTGTCTGAGAAAATATTAAATTTCTATTAAAATGATTTACAACATAGGGATTTCGGAGTCCACTAGCCCAAGTAGATATAAAGCTGGTGGAGCTCCATGTCCTCAGGTCCAACATTTATTCCAGACAGGAGCACATACACTCTGCTCACACAAGACCAGCCATATTGATCAATACAGACAGAAAACATGCAACAGTCACACAGACATGAAGGGCATGGATAGCCTAATCCTATACATTCTCTATATCTGATCAGGACTGAAGTCCAGTAATAGACACCAACAGATATCTCCAGTAGCTAGTCCAGACCTGTTATCCCATTTCTTCAGTAGTAGTTTTGGAACCTCCAGTAGCCACTTTTCAGACCCTTTCTCACTCCAGGATCCATCTCTCAGACCTATAATCTCTCTGGTATCTGGCTGATAGACCTCTTTTTCTATTGCTTTTAATTTAATTTAATTTAATTTTATTTTATTTTTTAAACTCCAGTTTAAAGGTTACTGACATGCACAAAAGGAGAAACTTCACCAAGGAAAGTAGCTAGGAACTGAGTTCAATATGAAGGTAGAACAGACTGTGGAGTTCTAATCAGGAGTTTTAAGCAGGAGTTGGCCAGTTGAGCCACCTGTTTATTCTTGACCAGTCCCTTTATTCCCTTTTCTTCTGCTTTCCCACACCTGTTTCTTCCTAATCCAGCTTTATCCCTCCTTTCTCTGGCTTTGGTCTTTTCTCTGTACATCCCATAAAAGGTTTCCTACATTCCTGAAACCTCCTTACAAATCCCATATCAAGTTTTACATGGTCCTCAGATATCTCCCCACATGCTTTCCATAGCGTATGTTGTATCTCTGTAAAGTTTAACCATTGCAATGTCCTCCTGGAAGAATTTCTTTGATTGTCTCATCTCAGTGGGTTTCACTGCAGGGACAACAACAACAACAACAACAACAACAACAACAACAAAAAAAACTTTTGAGAATAATGTCACAATCATGTCCTAGGAGTAGCCAGTTCAGTGAACTCCCTCAATAATCAGGTTAGTTGAGGTCCTTGGCTTGACACTGCTCTGCTTATTCTTGATGGGCCATTGTTTTTTATGGTTATTAGCCTTTAGACTAATTTCAATTTCAATAACTTCAAACAAAATGAATATACTAAGAAACTAGGAACTAATAAAATGTATATTCGGTGAAAGTACATATACTACAAGATGCTGGAATGATTTATGTATGAATAATTTCTGTTTAGAAATAACCCTGCAAGGCAGAATGTTGCAGTGATAGCTCTGATGAAGCTAGTGATGCTATTACAAGAAAATAATGGCTTGATAGGATAGTCTGTATAGGAAGTCATTGCTATCTTCGTTCATTTGTTATTACTCATACAGTATTTGGAACTGTAGCATCTAGATAATCAAAATGATACCTAGATGGGATAATACAATTATACCTGTGAAGTATTATTTGTAGTTATCAGGCAGAGAATTAAAAGAGGAACAAAAGAGGAAAGACTAAGACCATATCTGTAAATTCTGTAGACTATGTGTGCTAGCAGAAACTGTCTTCATTTCCACTTCCATCTTTCCTGAAACTATGCCTGGGAGTAAATTAACAGTTGTGAACAGTTTGCAGACTGGGATTCTGAAGGAAAACAGGGAGTTGAATCAGACTTACAGTGTAGAAAAATACAACTTAGGTGCAAAAGAAATCCAAGATGCAGCAAAGAACACACTTTTCTTGATAGACCTTACAGTGATATAGTCTCAGGAGAAAAACATCCAATTCCTCTCTTCTTCTAAGGAAAAAAAAAAAAAATGTAGATCTGCTTGCCTCTTCACAGCAGGATATCTGTGAAGTACTAAAGACATCCTTGTAACTTTTCTCATGTGTAACACACTTGTATGCACAAACATACTCTACTTGGAGGCTATTGTTACAGCTTTTCAGAGCTTTTAGCCACAATTTTAGTTATTTATCATAGAAAAATGAATTAGCTGTTATCAGTGGGGCAAATAAAACAATCTCAGAAATTTAATGCAGATTACATTCTGGAAATACAAACCACATACTCTGTATAGTTGGCTTTTTCCCTGTAAGTGGATTACTATTTAACTATTTAATCATTTTTTAAATAATAAAATCACTTTTCTTATTCTAAATATTATATCATAGTTTAGGGCACATTTAACACTGTATTGTGGTGCATTTCCAGTGGAACATTATTAACCGCATATGTTGCATAATCCTATTACTTTATGTAATGTAACTGACAAGACTTAGGTTTTTCTTACATTTATTACATTTCCTGATTTGAAATGCATGGATGTTCTGCTGTCATTACACTCCTTCAGATTCTTTTTTTCTATGCTTCCCACTGCGTCACGTGAGCTTCATACACCATTACTCAATTAAAAGCTGCCATAAAAGAAACATGTATATATATATATATATATATAGCCCTCTATCACTTAGATGGAGGTTGGGAACCCACGCATAAATGTCTGTTCTTTTCAAGAAGAGAATGGATGGTCTCTTCTTTAGCAAAAGATTTATTAAAAATAAAATAAAATAAAAATCAGAAAACCAGTGAAACCCAGTATCACAGTTAATTATATGCACCAACAGCATATATTTTAACCAAAGAATGTAGAGAGATGCTTGCTGCTCTAATAAAACGTGTCTAAAGAAGGACTTCCTGAGACAAAATAAAACAACAAAGGAAGCTATTTTTCTTAAAGAAGGCAGACACAAAGAAATCCAGAAGCTATAACAGCAAAATCACTTTATTACATCTGATTTGTATTGTAAATATCATATAACAGCAGTTATCTCCCATTCTCTGCAGTGCTGTCACAGGTGTCAAGGACATGGAAATATATAAGGATAAAATTATATTATCCTTTTCATCTCCAGTTAAAAGCAAAGAATTGAGATGAAGAACACCTCATGTTAACTGCAATGCTTTTTCACATAGCTGAGATCTAGATCTATATAAATTAGGCAAACTGTGATTAAAACCAAAAATATGCAGATGAGCTTTTTTCTTTTTTTTTTTTTTTTTTTTCATGAGAATAATTTAGTTTGCCATTACTCCAATTCAAGAATAATTGCAAATTTTTTGTAAGAAGTATAATTGAGTTTTTAGTGCCATATACTTGCATGAAAACAAAAGTACAAGGCAAGTGGGGTGTCTTGTGAAAGAAAATGCTCTCAAAAGAAGGAAGACTCCTCTATTTATTTATTTTTTTTTTCCCTAGTACTTTCAGTATAAAGTATGCAATTATGCTTTGCATGCTGTAAAACTACAAATCAAACAAATCAACAGGGGAGGGAAGGTTGGAGGTGTAAACGTGAAAAAATATATATATACAAGATTTCAGTTAAGCTTTAAAATGAAATTAAATGGAGAGGTAGAGGTTTGTTGTTTCAGATGCCAAAATCATCAGAACAGAAGGATTTTGCACCAGATTGTTAAGAAAGTGTGGGAGATCAGAACTGTATGAGTTGTGGATAAGAGAAGTTCATAGAATCACAGAATCATAGAATATCTGAAGTTGGAAGGGACCCAGAAGGATCATCAAGTCCAACTCGTGGCACCACACAAGCTCCCCAAAAATTCATACCATATGACTAAGAGCATAGTCCAAATGCTTCTTAAACTCCAAGTCTTGGTGCCATGACTACATCCTTGTGGGGCCTGTTCCAGTGCGTGACCACACTCTCAGAGAAGAACCGTTTCCTGAAAAGTTTTTTTTCAGTATTAGATGTCAGTAAGTAGAATAGCATGGTTTCGTACAAATGTTGTCCCTTTACACAGAGCTATTTCAAAGGCTTGCAAAGTAGAAGCTATTAAAAAAACAAACAAACAAACAAACAAAAAAACGCTCCAAACATTTATACCAGATTAAAAAACAAATCAAAATAAAACAAAACAAACACGTTTGAATAGTAGCACAGTATCTGTTGCAGTGTGCTTGTTTGCATCTCAAAAACAATCACAGGCTAGTTCATGGCTAAACACAGTTATTAAGTCTGCAAATAATTTGTGCCATTGATTTCTCTCAAACACGACTTTTATTTTTTTCCCTTGTTCATGCCACTGTCCACAGCAACTGTGATGCATAGGTCAGTGTTGTTTGAGAAATGCAACACCGATATTCACATATTATTCTTATATCTTCTGAAATCAAACTGAGTGTATTCATTACTTTGTATAAATGACAAGAGCTTTTTATGAGAGATAATATTTGTAGCTTTAGCTATAGTCTGTAGCTTGATTACTATAGGAAGAAGCATCTCATCCCCATACCTCTCCTGTATTTTCTTGCTGTCTTCCCTGTAAGAACACCGGAATAATCTTGATCCAAGACTTTATAATTTGACAGTAACTGCCCCTCTCCCATTGTCACATCTGCAAAGAGTTATAATTTGAAATTCCATCCTGCAAGACTGAGTTTTCTTGCCAGCCATTATATAAATGCAATAGGCATTATATATAGGCAGACAGACATGGTCAGTAGAAAGCATTTTAGTGAGAGGTTGGGTAGGACACTACTTTATGCAGAAGCCAGTTTATCTCAATTGTATTAGCAAACTAGTCATAGAAAGATTTTTGTCCACAGATTATACATGAATTAAATCAGACATCATAAGACAGGGAGCAGGTAAAGCTTTAAGATCATAGAAGAACTTGAGAGAAAGAAGAAAAGAGGTCTCTAGGAAAAAGAACACCAAAAGATGTACTTTCTGCTGGTGGTGTCGTGGGGGACAGTGGCAATGTATGGTAGTTTTGGTAGAAGCCATATCCCACCTACTATCCTAACTGTCCCTACATATACCTCTTTCAGTAGCAAAACAGTTTAGTTTTCCAAGCAGCTGACACTACTAGAGCAGGCAGTGAAAGCATGGCTGTTTGTCACACTGTGTTCTCACCATGCTCACCTGTAATCTATTTATTTTGCTGGTATGTAGTGCCAAACCTTCCTTGATAGCATAGGAATCAAAAATGGAAAACAAATAAACAACAAGAAGAACTCCTCAGACAAGGAGGCTAATATTTCTCCAACTCTACTGGTACAGATATCAGAATTATCACATTCCATATATATATATATATATATATATTGTGTGTGTGTAACGTGTTTTAAAATATTTTTAAAATTTCTTAATTTTTTAATGTGAGGCCAAGTACTGTAACTCCACTGTTAGTATCTGTATATATATATATATATATATATATATATGTTGAGATCTACTTCCAGAAAACAGTTGAAAATATAATAGCTTTTCTTTATGGAAAAAAAAAATAAATAATAATCATATATTTGTCAAATGAAAGAGAATTCATACCCAAATGTCACAAATTGAAAGGATAACAATTAATAACCTGAAGAATTTGTAAAACACTTTAAGACAGAAAGCACAAAATGAAATGGACCTGAAAAAGCCCAAATCAAATTAAAGAGGTACAAATAATGATGAATAAAAAGTCTCTTGGAAGCTTACAGGTGATGCATAGTTTTTCTGTAAGTATGTTCATTATTAGAGCTTCCAAAATCTTTTAGCACTTCAAGCCAGTGAGTGACACTGGCTATAGTAATTTTAAAATTATAAGTGCCTTAGATAAAGCAACCATTTTTTCTTCAAATTATTATTACTATTACTATTACTATTACTATTACTATTACTATTACTATTACTATTACTATTAATATTAATATTATTTTCACTAGAACTTTGCCAGGTTTCGTGGTTTAGTAATTCTCATATATAAAATGAAAATATTCAGAATTTGAACAATGAAATAATGATGTAAACACTGAAAAAGTACTGGCAGAGGGATGATCTCCCTCTGTTTTATATATTTAAGGAGAATTATATTATTAATATAAATGCAAATCTATGAATCTTTATACACAAGGGTGCCTTGAAAAATGCATCAGACTGACACACACACATCTCTCACACTATCTCTTCTCTCTGTAAAATAACCTCACAATAATGCTTTTTCTTCTCCCCCAGGTCCTTAACCTTCCTTCTTAAATGACTTGTGCAGGAGCTTTGATTTTGACCATGGGGAACCCATGTTCTTCTGTGGCTGCTGGAGCATCAAGAAATTACAAGGTCATTTGCACCTTTTGCAGATGGCTGAAAAAAGAGATCTTATGTATAAAACATTTTTAAAAGCTGATGGTCTAATATCTGCCACCATCATGGGTACAATCTAACAGCGTACACATATGCATCTCTGGGAAGGAGAAAATATACAAGACAAATACGGAACTAAGACATAGTCAAGAAGGAGTGGAAAAGATAATATTCACAATTAACATATTCCATTAAATTTTGTAAATTGTATAAAAACTATTTCACTTTGGACTAGAAAATGATGGCCCAATTTGCAGAAATAAAAGGTAGTCTCATTTATGAATCTTGGAAAATGCCAGGTTTATAGAGAAAAGGAATTGAAAGTCCACTGATACAAATACCTGATTTCAAAATGGTACTCTTGTAGAGAAGGAATTGCAGTGTCTTTCTCATACTTTCATCAGGCACCTTGCATACATCAATTTGCTCATTTCAAATTTACTGAAAATCTAATAAGGAATGTCCTCTTGGCTGAAAGAAGGTTTGAACAGATACTAGATTGGATGATAAACTGGAATTCTAAGAATTGTACAATAAGATAGCATCCCTTTTCAAAACTGGAGAAGAAGTGTTATACTGGTCAAAAGAAGCAATAATATACAGACCACTTTCTGAGTAAGATGATACCACATTTTAAATATTGTAAGTATCTCTGATTATTACAATATGTAAGGAAGTTACAATCTACTTATGGTCTGAACAGTCTCCTCCAACTCCAGTACATTATATGATTGTTGTTGTTGTTGTTATTTATTGTTATTTAAATAAATGAGCTCCTCCAACTTAAATACCTTAGTCACAGAAATTAAGTTTCAAAACGTCTTCAAGTGAACATCTAGTTCAGCAAACTTTCCTTAAGAAAACTTTTGTATTCTTTTGTATCTCATTTCCTGATTTAAATAAAAAGAAAACAGAGTAAGAAGAATGCCCATTCATCTTATTGTTAATTCGTTAGAATGTAAGAATGGCCAGAATGGGTAAAATTGAAGGTATAACTAGTTCCAATCCTAATTTAGTCAGAACCAAAAAACACATGCTTTGGGAAAAAAATAAAATAAAATAAGATCTTAGAAAGTATGCATGATCTACTCCTTTAATATTTTCCCAGAGTCTTACTTACTAGTTAAGGCTCTGGAATTTCCTGATTTGGACTGGGTCATTATGTATTTAGTATCTGACAGTGGGTTTCTCATCCATGGGTTTATGCAATATCTTGTTTGCAATATCCTTCAGGTACAAATTCTGCTCTTTTATTCATAGACAATGTGGATGATTTTTGAACCTGGCATTCTGTTTCATTTGTTACTGAAGTGTAAATTTAAACTGGAACTGCTCATTAACGGTAATTTGTGACCAAGAAATGGTATACAGTAGGGGGCAAGACACCCTGCAAAACAGGTTAAACTGGCTGGAAGCCAGAATGCCAGGGACAGAACAAGCCCCTTTAAGGGAGGTGCAGAAAGATTCCTTTTATTTTATTTTTTATTATTTATTATTATATATATTTAAAAAAAAAAAAAAAAGATTTTTTTTAAAAAAGAATGCTGCAATATTGCTTTATAACATTCCCTTACTTCCTACTTATAGTGCTCAGAGGCCACCTTTGGTCAGCAGATATGGCTGTGGGGGTGAACCAAACATTGGGTTAAGGCAGCCAATGAAGGTGTTCCGATGATTGTTACTTGTATTGCATCTTTGCAGACTCCTTCTAGAACTACTTATGTTAGTAAGACTCTATCCAAAACAATATTCATTAAATCTTTTTATAAACTCAAATGCGTTTAATGTGTCTTAAGGGGTATGATAAATATTCCCAGAAGTATCCTTTAGTTCATATACCTGAAGAAACAGTTCCTGTCTGTTCCTATGGAATTTCACTGAGCCATTACCTATCTGTAAATTTTTAACACATTTCTCATTTCACTCTTTACAGCCTACACATCCCAGTTTATCCATCATTCCCAGAGTGGAAGACATTCCATAACTTTGATCATCATGTTTTGTAATATTTGTGAAAGATTCAGCACTGTAGATGATTGATATATATATGTGTGTGTGTGTATAAAAACTGTGAAGAAATAGATAATTCTGTCTTCAGGGCAGAATTTGAACAATCTTTGGTGAATAAGTCTGGGTACAGACTATTAAACAAGATGAATGCAAAGAAAAGGAAAACTGCTCATTAATGAGGACTATCTGCCTCTAAACTGAATGAGGCAAGGATTTGGAAGCATGTCATAAACCTAAAAACTGTAATATGGCATTCACAAAAAGGGATACAGACAATCTAGATTCTGTTATTTCTAAGCTACTGTGTGGCATTATGAGCTACATAATGATCTTAAAACCTTTTTTCTTTATATTTGAATGACTAAGAAAGAAAAGTATGTTGCAGCTTTGGCAGAGACAAACAAGGGAACACATGAAAGCAGTGAGCTTCATCTGACTGTATTACAGAACAACCACCCTTTACGGCAGTCCTCAAAAGGCTGTTATGACATTACAGTTTATGATAATGTTTAGAGAATGGCGAGAAGAGAATGGCCTTTCACACTGACCAATCTTCTTTCCTTCCTGCTTTGCACCCCATTACTTGTATATTTTAGTTTAACAGTAACAGGAGAGCCAAGAGAAAAGGATGAGAATGAAGTGTGTGCTTTTGGCTGGGGAAGTGTCATTAGAAGCAAAGAACTGTCAGAGATATGAGCTAAAAACTGGATTACGGCCTCAAAAGTAGGTATATAGGGTATGAAAATGACTGCCAGAAGAAGAACATATTCTATAATTAGAATCTAACCATTCTATGATTCTGTATTCCTATGATAATTTTAGAGGTGAATATGAAAAATAAAATAAAATAAAATAATAATAATAATAAAAAAAAAAACACTAATTGAAGGACAGGTTCTTGATATCAGTGGAATTCTTTTCATTATGTCATGGGAATTCAGTTCAGGGCTATATCAGGTTGACCAATAATGTGCATGTATGTATGCAATTCTTAAATTTCATTATATCTTGATTTATAGCTACATTTTCAAACTTGGTATCATGGTTAAATTTCTACATTAACATAAAATTGTTCTAGACTTACACATATGTATTGACATTTTGATACTCAAATAGTTTACTAGTTATGTACACAGATTATATCTTTAAAGTGTCCAGGAAATAATAATCATGGTGATTCAAGTCACAAACCTACCGGTTTTTGAAAAAAAAAAAGGAAAATCACATATTTCTTTCTTACTGAGAATCTTAGATTTTTCAATGTATGCCATTAAAGATTTTGTTAAATAAACAAAAATTCCTTTTTTGCAGATGTAATTTTATCTTTGTAAATGACAAGGCCTTCAATGTTTTATTTTTGTTTTGTTTTTCTTGTTATTTCCTTCCATGCATTCTTCACTGTGGCAGGTTTTCTTGTTGTTGTTGTTGTTTTTTCTTTGTGACGGTCATTAATTGCATGTTTGTTTGTTTATTCTTGTGTTGGTTGTTTTGTCTTGTTTTGTTTTGTTTTCTCCCAGAAGATGTAGATCTGATTTCACAGTCTGGATATATTCTGTGATTAAAATAGACAAGTATCTAATTTTTGTTTAATGCTGTTTGTTTAATAATACTGATTTATTTTTTTTTTTGAGTATTTATACATCATATAAATAATGAGGAATTCCAGAAAGATTTCACAAAACTTAGTGAACGTAGTGGCAGATAAGCTTCAGTTTGGATAATTATAAAGTAATATATTTATATAAAGTGAGGGAAATATAAACTAAGCCACATTTATACAAAGCTGAATATGTCACTGGCATTTACATCTCACAAAAGAGATCCTGAAGACTTTTCTGACATTTCTCTGGAATCATCAACAAAATTTGCAGGGACAACACAAAAGTAAATAGTGTTAGACATGATAAGGAATGGTATTGAGAATGCAGAGTTGTCCCCTACTCCATTTCCACAGATTCTATTTCTTCCATATCACAGAATCACAGAATGATTAAAGTTGGAAGGAACCTCTGGAATTCCAACCTCCCTGCACAAGCACAGGCACTTACAACAGGTTGCCCAGGACCATTTCCAAGCAGCTTTTGAAGGTCTTCAAGAAGGAAGAATCAGTGACATCTCCAGGCAAGCTATTCCAGTGTTTCATCACTGACACAATAAAGAAGTGCTTCCTGATTTTCAGATAGAAACTCTTGTGTTCCAATTTGTGTCCCTTGTTTTTTGTCCTGGCACTGGTTACCACTGAGAAGAACCTGGCTCTGGAGAAGATAAAGCTGTTACTCACCAGATTCCACTAAACCAGACCTTTAGAATTTTACAGCGCCATAAAACTGTGGAGGTAGACAATATCAGTGAACTTAATAAACAGATTACATGCTTTCATGAACAGCATGTTCATAAACGGATAAAAATCAAAGTGGGTATCTGGCATCCATAAACTAAGTGGTTGCATGTGTTGGGAAAAGAACAAGGAGAATGTCCTGCAGGATACTGGCAAGGCTTGTGTGCTCTCCTTCAACAACCTCTCTTGATGGCACTGGAGGCACAGTTATGGGCTAGATGGACCACTGATCTGACACAGTGTGACATTTCTCATGTTATCATTTTACAAAAAAACATTCCAACTTGAATCTCAACATACGTACTTATTTCTGAATGCCTTTTCATTTCAAATAAGTAGTTTCTCAGTGATATTGACAGAATGTAGGTTTATCAGGGAGAAGAAATCATAGTCTTGGAAGTGATTGTAACAACGGTATGTGATAACATGCAGTACTGACAATATCCTACTTGAAAAAGAATCTTTATATAGCATTTTTTTATCAGTAAAACAGCTTATTTTCATTATTTAGAATGCAAATAGTAAAAATGATTTTATTTACTGCTTTCTGTAGGCAGCTTGATTCTTCTCTTGTGTAGTGTCACAAGTGGTATTTCAGAATGTTCAGCTTCAGTAGGTGCCTAGAAAGTTGCAATTTATTTAACCATTAAGGTTATTAATGCCTAAATAAAAGGCATTTTTGAGTGTGCAAAATGTCTAACATATAATACTTGACCAGTATTTTACATTGGCCAGATTGGCCAGACTGACTGTAACTTTATATTCAGCTGTTGACTTTTTTTTTTTTTTTTCTCCCCTCTTGCAACTATTTCATCATGAAGTATGACTGAAGAGTGCTGTGTAAGGCAAAATGCTTTGACATTTATCCTCCTCTTTCTGCTGCCCAATCTGATCAAATTAAATGGAATTCTGCAACTGTAAAAACTGCAAAGAAAACAGGAAGCATGACATCCTACTTTATCACCACTGTATGTATAGTTTCAAAAAGATGACTGGTTTAGCTAATAAGTTCTTTCAATTTTAAGAGTAAAATTATGTTTAGGCAATAACCAGTGAGTCTGCAAACACGTGTTATTGAATTTAAATCACATCATCTAACTTGTACACGTTAGTTATGAGTCAATTGATTATTGATCATTGTGGAGATATGGTTCAGAACCTTTGAGTGTGAAACAACAGTAATGATTCTTCCTTTATAATCACCTGGAAATACACTAAAGTGTGTTATTCATCCACAAAGAATTGAAAACTCTTCAAGGCTGAACAATAAGAATGTCTATTATTTTTGAGAAATCTTCTCTTTCTTTTAAACCATTTTTTTGGTTTTACGTTTTACAAGAATTGTTGTTTGTTTATAATTTTATCTTCCGGGGATGAGGAAAAAATTTGTTTAAATGACTTCTTACATTTTAAATTCATTAAACCATCTCCATAGTTCCATATACACAGTTTAATCTGAAATATCATTAATACATGGGATAATGTAAAATGTTTATAGCAGTGAAGTACTATGCAGTTAAAATACAATTCCATAACTCAGTCACAGTTCTGATGTCTGATTCTTTAAGCAAACAATATTTTTTTCTGTACCTCATCTTACTGTAAAACTTCATTAATCCTGAACTAAGCTTCTAGTAAAGACAGAGCACACTGCACTTGTTACCAACTAAATATTTGCCACATACATATGAAAATATATCCAGTAATTTTGTCATTAACAGCAAATACTATTAAAGAGCAAAATATAAATATGGATATAATGACTACCTCATCAACAGTACAGTGATGTGGAGGTTTTACCGTGCTAGGCAGCTGAACACCACAACTGCTCTCTCACTCCCCCTCCTCAGATGAAAGGGGAAGAAGTAAAAGAAAGAACAACTCATGGGTTGAGATAAGGATAATTTAATTAAAGAGAAAAAAAATATTAAGGAAATATTATTATTAATTAAACAATTCAACTAAAGGGAAAAAAAGGAAAGGGGAAGAGGGAGGGGGAAAGGGAATAACAAAACAAAACAAGTAAAGGCTATGTGGAAGTGCAGAGGAAAGAAATTACTCTCTACTTCCCACAAATGAGCGATGCTTGACCACATCCTTGAAGCAAGGCCTCAACGCACGTAGCTGGTGTTTGGGAGGAGGACAGCAGTTTTTGCAACAAGAGCCCACCCCTCCCCTTTTGTTCCTTTTTCCACCTTTTATTGCTGATTGTGACATCATATGGTATGGAATATCCCTTTGTTTAGTTTAGGTCAGCTGCCCTGGTGATGTTTCTTTCTCACTTTTTTGCCTACCCCCTAGGAGGGTTAGAGAAAGTCCTGATGCTGTGCCAGCATTTCTCATCAGCAGACACAACACTGGTGTGATACCATTGCTGTTCTAGCTACAAGTGCAGAGCACAACACTGTATGGGCTGCTGAAGGGAAATTAACATCCCAGCCAGACCCAGTACAAGTGAATAAAAGTGACTAATAAAAGTGACTTTTTTTTTTTTTTTTTTTTTTTTTTTCCTTAAGAGTAGCTAGATGTCTTATGTAATAAAGGTGGATATTGATAATTTTCATCTTTCAGTATTTTGTGCAGACAGAAAAGCTACATACGAAGCTAGGCATGTAAACACTCATGGCATCTGTAATAGTTATATAAAGTAGCCTAAGAACTGAAGAGAATATCAGGAAACAAGTGGAAGCTGTAGCACAATTTCATTTTATTTGTCTTATCTCAAATACCATGCAATCTTTCTTCCAGGTTTTCCTAGAAAATTTAGATTTCCATGGGGGATAATACTAGAGGCATTATCAACTAGCTGTACTTCTTGCACCTTACCTCACTGGGTGTTTTAAAATAGAAATCTTTCTTTATTCTTTGTCTCCCAATCTGAAAATCAGTCTGGAATAGCTGTCAGATGTGAGACCAGAAAGACAAAGTAGAAATAATAGAAATGGTGCCAGTCAAGGATAAATACTTTTTAAAGTATTCCTCCACCTTTCCCAAAAACTAAAGATACAGAAGAAATTACAATAAAATACATTATGCAGGTTTCATTAAATTCATTTTCAAAACTCTTTTCTGTCATTGTTTATAGGCTCTTTTTTTTTTTTTTTTGTCTACTCTTCAAAAATGATTTGTGTTTAATCAATGTTTTTAATAGTTTTAGCTTATCTTTACTGAGTGTATGAAAGAAATGTCTTAATTATATTCTTCTACAATGGTTCTGCAGTTAATACCTTTTTGAGGTGTTAATGATCATAGATCAGTGATGGCACATTTCGGAGTGAATACACATATGTCCCCATTATCTGGAAAAAGGAAAAATGTAAGGCTCACAACTTATGACAACTACAGGATGATCCTAGGACATGGTATCAAAATTTTTGAGAATATTTGCAGTATTTACTTCAGTTGAACGTAAAAGGCTGAAGTTTCTATGGCATGGAGACATTACCAAAATATACACAAACATAATAATTGTCTTACATAGTGTCTAATACATCAGCTTTTCTTGTGGAGTCATTTTGACACCACAAATTTATCAATAATTTGTTACACAATGTAAAGACAATGAAGCTGGGAAATAATGTCACCAGTGGAGCTATGAAAGAAGTTTACCACTCCATATTCTAACCCACATTCACAATGTAGTAATTGCATGTAGTTTCTGAAAATATGTTGCAGATTTCACCAAATTGCTAGTGAGGAAAATGCATTCTTGACTTAAGAGGTCACACATTATTACTAATTACTAAGGGAAAGACAAAGGGTAAATTAATATCCATCCTGAAAATACATCTATTAGAGTTTTGATTTAAAATTCATAACTGCTAATCAAAATGTTTGAATTCCCTGCTATCTCTCTATTTGACAGTCATTCTTATGGATCTGCTCATGATGGTAAATGAACAAATAATTGAAAAAATCAGGAAAAAAAAAAAAAAAAAAACTTTGAAGTTGTCAGGGCCATTGTTTGACAAAGTAAAATCATTACTTTTATTTGAAATGTCAAAGACTACTGTAGTATTCCCAGGTAGACCTGAAGGGAAGCATCTGAGCATCTCTGTGTATACTTGTTTTGCCAGTTCCAGATGATTCCTCATTCTATATATCTTTGCTTTGAGCAGAAAGAGTGGCTCCCAGGAACCCTATAGAGAACAGCTCAGTTAGTACTATATGCAGTATTCCATGTGTTTACGGGAAGATTGTTATCCCTAATAAGCCAATCTCATCAACCCATAGCAGTTACAATGATCTATGATACGTCCACCATTTCACAGGTAGTTCACGGTCCAGAGACTATATGAATCTGCAGAAACTATATGGTACTAGTAAGTATGAATTTTTAGACATCTCTATGACTTACCCAATTTAACCTTATTAAAGAGCAAGTAAAATGGGCTTTTCAAGTATGTAAGAACTATCTCAAATGTGTATTTGTTTTACAGGTATCCACACAGAGAGGGGGGGAAAAAATCCTGGTAACCTTTGTAATGCCGGTTTAAAATCTGTCCATCTAGTAAGTCACCCAGACTATAAGTTTGTTCAGCAGCCCCTTTCACTGTTAAAGACTGAGCATTTTACACTAATGTATGAGAGAGCTGGTTAATTTTAGTGGTCTTTGTAGTATTCTCTGATTAATACCAAAACAAATACTAAAAGAAAGAAAAAGTTATTGTATGCTTACTTAGCTGTAATCTGGATCTTTTAATCCTTTTAAGTGGCAGAATGGGAACATACAATATATAAGCTGTTCTTCCCTTAAGAGAGCAGAAATATTTGCAACTGCATTAGAGGTAAGATTTTGATGGCTATGCAGTAAAGTGAAATGTTAATTACTGTAACAGGAATGAGCAAAAGTTTTCTGTGATCATAAAGGAAAAAAGACTAAATTATAACCTATGGAATTTGTGCCTTCATGTACAACAAAATAAAAATAATAGTTTTTAAAGAGTTTTACTTCTCTCTTTTTTTTTTTTTTTTCCACTGAGTACCTGACTGATAATAATTTGAATCAAGTTGCAAATTAAGTACTTACAGATTTTACTCTGAAAATATACAGTGACACTAAGCTCACATATACCAGTCACATTTGTAAAAACTCAAATAATGAAAAGGTAACTAGTCAGAGGAAGCAAGACAATGAAATTCCTTGCATCCAAATTTCTTTCCATCTTAATGTTATGTATTGCAAATTATTTTTCTCTCAAAGGATTCCAAATGTGTGTGTTTATCATAGAAACAGAGAATGGGTTGGGTTGGAAAGGACCTTAAGTATCATCTAATTCCAACCTCTCTGCCATGTGAAGCGACAACTCCCACTGGATCAGGTTGCCCAAAGCCCCATCCAGCCTAGCCTTAAACACTTGTAAGGATGGGGCATCTACAGCTTCTCTGAGCAACCTGTTCCAGTGCCTCACCACTCTCAGAGTGAAGATTTTTTCTTGTATCTAATCTAAATCTACACTCTCTCAGTTTAAAATCATTGCCCTTTGTCCCATAACTACACACCCTCGTAAAAAGTCCATCTTTATCTTTCTTGTAGGCTTCCTTTATGTATTGGAAGGCTGCAATATGGTCTCCCTGAAGCCTTCTCATCTCCAGGCTGAACAACCCTAACTCCCTCAGCCTGTCTTCATAGGGGGATTTCTCCAGCTCCCTGATCATCCTCATTGCCTTCCTCTGGACTCTCTCCAGCAGGTCTGTGTCCTTATTTTGGAGGCCCCAGAGCTGAATGCAGTATTCTGGGTGAGGTCTCACAAGAGCAGACTAGAGGGGAATAATCACTTCCCTTGACCTGCTGACCCTGCTTCTTTTGATGTATCCCTAGATACAGTTGTCTTTCTGGGCTGCAGGAGCACATTGACAGCTCATGTTGAGCTTCTCATCAACCAACACTTCCCAAGTTGTTCTCAGGGCTACTCTCAATCCACTATCTACCCAGCCTGTTTTTGTGCTTGGGACTGCCCTTACCCAGTTGCAGCAGCTTGCACTTGTCCTTGTCGAGCTTCATGTTTCATGCAGGCCCACTCCTCAAGCCCTCTGGATGGTTTTCCTTCAGTGTGTCATCCTCTGCACACAGCTTGGTGTTGTTGGCAAACTTGCTGAGTGTTTACTTAATTCCACCATCCATGTCATTGACAAAGATGTTAAACAGCATTGGTCCCAATACCGGCCCCCAAGAAATGCCACTTGTCACTGGTCTCCACTTGAATATTGAGCCATTTACCACAACTGTTTGAGTGTGACCATCCAGCCAATTCCTCATCCATTGAGCAGTCCATCCATTAAATCCACCTCTCTCCAATTTAGACACAAGTATGACATGTGGGACAGTGTCAAATGCTTTGCATAAGTCCAGGTTGATGATGTCAGTAGTTCTTCCCTTATCTATCAATGTTGCAACCCTGCCATAGAATTTGTCAGGCACAATTTGCCCTTAGTGAAGGCATGTTCATTTGCCAATGAAATAACTACTGTACTGTGACATTTATATAATATTGTAATCTTTTAAACATAGAATATCTACATTTTCTTTTAATTACCTAAGTAATTTTAAAGATGCAGTGTAAGTGCACAGTTAAGCGCAGAAGTAGCTAGCTATTTGTAGGACTAAGATCTTAATACTTAAAGTCTTCTTTGTAATATATTTTTACTTGTGAATGTCTGAAGCACACACAATCTAAGAAGTATTTTAATAAAGAAAGAAAATGAGTTTTTGGAATGTTATAAAACTTTAAAGAAGAGGTTAAAATACTTTGTGTAGGTGTTATATACTATGTAGCATGAATAAGCTGGGTTGCATTCACGTGTCTTGTTTAATGGTAGGTTTTTAAGAGGAAATCATGTTTCACTTCCTCATAACTTTTGTGTCATCTACCTTCCGTAGATGACCACCTGACCAAACCATCTGCGTCAATAGGATGTTATGAATAAAAAAGATCTTAATTATTTCTAAAGACTTATTTTGAATATTTTCTTTTGCAAAGAAATAGTAATCATCAATGTTTAAATATCTAAGCTCTTTATATTAAAACTGTTCATGGAAGTTATTTCAGAAATGGATTAGTGCCCATTTGAAATGTTATGAACAAATGATGAAATAAGACCTGAAACAACGTTCCAGCCAGAAGTGCAGACTTTTCTCTGCTACGTGTGGGAGACAGATCTGAAAGAGCCCTGTAATGTGGCAAAGTATTTTGATGTGGTCCACTTCTTCCAGTCAAATATAAGTCTAAGAGTTATTGGTATTTTAGTTAACAGTCATATGTTTAGGACATGAACATTTTCCTATTTCTAGGAGATGAATATTTACCTCAAATTTTGAAATACTTTGCATTTCAGCGAAACATTAAGACATTTAAAAATATACAAAAATACTATTCAGTGTAAAACAGGTTATGAAATTCCATTTTTGTTTTTGAAAAGTTCAGGATTACTGATTAAGTAATAGAAGTGGTTATGTTTGACTGTATGTCATACATTTCTGGAGAGGGGATAAACATGCCAGTTCATGGAGAACTGGCAATTCATCAGCTACTGATTTTGAAATTTGAATCACAGTTCTCATATTAGCATTAAGCTGCACATCTAAAAAAAAGTACCTAGCAGTCACCTTTAGTAGCAATTGAATTAATTATGTATTAATGTTGTTCTCATGAGTTTTCATAAAAGACTAGACTTTGTTGCTATCATTCTGCATGACTTTTCTGATGACTATGAGTGGAATTTCA
>CM021700.1:75998132-76028132 GCA_011074415.1 Stictonetta naevosa | reverse complement strand
TCTTTTCTTTGAAGGTCTCCTGTTCCTTTTTCCCTTGTGAATATAAACATGGTATTTGCTCAGAGTACACATACCATATTGTTGGAACTCTTTTGGAAGGTCTCCAGCAACCACTCATATTCTCAGAGTTGGTTGGATTGGGAGCTGTGACCCCACATGCAAAAATGTGTTCTTGTGGAAACATGTATTTTTCTGTTATTGAACAGAACATTTCACTTTTTAAAAGTCTGTCTAATTTGGGAAAGACCCAGGCCATACCAGAATTACATAGAAGCTTAAAAGTGGCAGTTCTGCAAGATTCATGTACTCTTGTCTGCATCAGTAGAATGTTTTTCCCAAATCATTTTATTAGTGAACCCAGTTTATTGAGGGGTACACTAGTATCTGATTGTAGTTCTTAAATCTTGAACTGCAGTTACACAGTAGTAAAGGAGCTTAGTGTTCCTAAAATTTAATTATTTTTCTTGTAATAACTATTAAAATTAGGTAATGACTGAAGATGAATTTACACCCTGCAATCCAAATAGTATTATGAGGTCTAGAAATTGTATGGAACTAAATGAAAACTATACTTATCACTATTGATACCTAAGTTCAGCTTCAAAGAGGTTTTCTCTCTCATTCAACTAAAAAGCTGTCAGGATACTTACACAGCTTCTGTAGCAAAAATCTAATTCTTTGGCAAGACTGTTGTCTTGGCTCACTCTTTCATCGATGAGGATGAAAATTCCCCTTTTCTGCTAAGCATTCCATTCAGCTTAAAAACCTTTTCTTAAGATTCTTTTTTTTTTTTTTTTTTCCAATCTAGACACTAATTAAACAAGTGAGATTCCAAAACTCTGTGCATAAAATAACTATTCAATACACAGATTCATTATTTTATAGAAAACCCTGCAGTCACAGTCTTTATGATAGAAAGTGTTTACATTTCTTAAGTTCATTTAGAAGAAAAATGCAGACTAGTTAAGAATTAACATTAATCATAATGGTCTCCAAGGCATTTACTATCTCCTAACCAAGTTCTAAAAAAACTTTTGGTTTCTGATCATGATAAGATGCCCAAACCTCTGCAGAAATCGTGAATTTGGGAAGTAAGTCTTCTTTTCGGGAATCTGTGCTGCAGTAAGCAGAACTAAAATACAAAACAAAACTAAAAACAAACAAACAAACAAACAAACAAAAAGTTTCTGAGTCTATATCTGCAATGACATAGTCATATAGTCATATAGAGAGATATATTCATTTATATTCTTATTTGAAATATGCTTAGGATCTTTTTGGAAACCAGAATAGTGGAAATTCAGAAACTTTTGTCTCTTTTTGTGACAATGAAGTAATGCATAGAGAAATACTGTAACATAGGAATGGCTGTATGTTAAACAGGAAAAATATAAATTCCAGACTAACTGAAGAAAGCAGCATTCAAGATATTGACATTGTACAAGAAATGTTCTATGTATGTGAAAAAAAAAATCACAGCAAAGCTATAGAAAGGGCATTGTTTCAAACCTTGTGCACCTTGTGCCATTTCAACCAGCTAAGCCTGATCTAAAATAACTTCAGACTTTTTTTTTTTTTTTTTTTTTTTTCAGGATTCTGAAAAAAACTCTTGTTTAAGTACCTCAAATCTATACAGTTTTTCTGGCTTTTTTTTTTTTAATATATAACAACAACACAAACACCATAAAACAGGGTTAGAAGTTAAATCTGTGGTAGAAACAGTGCTGAGGAGATTCTACAATAATGATTTGAAAATACTAGAGTAAGGACTTCAACTATTGTGTTTCCTGAAAAGTAAAGAAACACTTTTAATAATTTTAGTTATGTCATTCTTATATTGATGTTATGCAAACTGAAGACAGTCAAGGTAAATTTATTTATTTATTTGTTAGGGAAAAAAAGAAATATCTCACAATGTTAGGTGCTTCACTGTTTGAGGCAATAGGGAACTCTTTATATAGGGACAATGAGTGAATTTTGTGGAAGATTTTTCATAGGTATTCATGGGATAGTAGTCTATGTGATTCTCAAAATAAGTTTGATCAAAGTCTGAAGAATTTATGTGGTCTTGTAATAGATGAAATAAAGCCTGTGTATGAAACTATATATGCTCTGTTAGTGCATGTAAGTGTGTATACATTCATACTGGAGCATGCATTGGAGGAAGAGGCACCTATCTGTTCTCTTTAGTGACCAGTGATATGACCCGGAGTCAAGCTGCAACAGGGGAGTTTCAGGCTGGACATCAGGAAGAGGTTCTTCACCGAAAGGGTTGTCGCGCTCTGGAACAGGCACCCCAGGGACATAGTCATGGCACCAAGCCCTTTGGAGTTTAAGAAGCATTTAGACTGTGCTCTTAGTCATATGGTATAAATTTTTGGTGAGCCTGTGTGGTGCCAGGAGTTGGACTCAATCCGTATGGGGCCCTTCCAACTTCACATTCTTTGATTCTATGATTCTATACTGCATACCATGGTGTTACCAAGTGAAAAGAGTGAAAAATAATTTCTGGCTTTGTAATGATGAAATGATACCAGATTCTATTAATCAGTACTTAGTCAAAGATATAAAGCATATGTATATATAGTGTATTTATAGTACCTTACAGTGCATTATCAGTAACCCTAAGATTTTTACAGAGATGGAAAAAATTATTCCACGGGTCATTTATGGCCATTGACTGAATGAAATGAAGTCAGAAAACACCTCTGTCTGGAATATATTGTTTTGAGGAAATATCTTACAATTGTGTAGCAGGTATTAACAGAATGTGTAGGTTTAACTCATCTGGCCTTTTGTATGTTGATATTTAGCTGGTCACTGTAAGTTGTTTTTATAGATATTAGAGTACTATAGCTATAGTTCTGATGCTGTTCATTATGCTCTACTGTATGTACCTAAAATATATAAAATTAAGCACAACCAAAAAAAAAAATTATTGATTACAAATGGTTCCTGATTAGCTAGCTGAGATGTTCACTTACAAGATGTTTAAAGTTAGGTAAGCTTAATCCAATCCCCCTATGTCAGTATTGCTTTGATTCTTAGACATATTATTTACTTTATCATTGCATGCATTTCTACAAAAGAAATTTAGTCTACAAGAAATTCGTGTCCATTTTCAGAATATCAATAGTACTGAAATGTCTCCTGGTCAGGTACTTTCCAATAAAAAGCAAAAGAAAAGAAAAGAAAAGAAAAGAAAAGAAAAGAAAAGAAAAGAAAAGAAAAAAAAAAAAAAAAAAAAAGATTATGAAAGCTCAGATAATGTATGGAAATTCTTCTTCAGCACTTCTCAAAAATGCCTTTTGGAAGCTGAATATTCTGAAGTACAAGAAATTTACAGCAGGAAAAAGATTTTATGTAAAGTCCCTTACTAAGTACATTCTTCAGTTTCTTGTTTATAACTCCAGGGCTTCCACTGCTAGAGCATTTCTAATTCATTCTCATTTGTGTAGCTCTTGTTTTTTTTTGCTTCCTCGGAATGCAATGTTATCTAATGTTATTTCATGCTGAGATGAAACACTGACTGTATCAGTAAGGATAACTGCTGAGAAAGAAGAACAAAAGAATTGTATACATCTAATAGTGCAAGGGTTTCACTGGGGATATGCTGAGGTAGTGAATTTGCATCATCTGTCCCTAATGAATTATCGCATGCAGTATTGGTTCCAGCAAATTGTTGTATGTGGAAAGATGCTAAGGCTGCACAAAAAGTTTTGTCAATAAAGTGAACTTAGAAAATTTATTCTTACCAACAAAAAAAATAAACAAATAAAACCAAACTTTTTGTCAAGTTAGTCTTTGTTAGGATTCACCATAAATTTTTATTTGAGTTTCAAATACATTTTTGGCTGCCAGTGAATCAGTCTTCTGATCAGACCATAAGTTTTTAAGATTTTAACTGCTTTCCTGTTTTGGGCCAACATAAAACTAAGTCAAACTCAAGATGCATGAGGTTTTTATCTGTTACCAATTATTCCAAACTCATTTTACAGGGCCTTCAAACTCGACTTTAACTTTCTGATCATGACACTGCTGTGGGAATCTTTCATAATAAAGCACTGCAACTTTTCAGAAGTGACAACATTTGAATTGTGGAAATGATCCCACAGAGCACAGGTGGAACTTAGACAGAGTTAGTATCTCTGATTTTCCATCTAGCTAACACAGAGAAAGCTGTACCAAAAGTATCTGTTGAAAAAGAGAGAACAGGATTCCAAACTGATGCATAAACTTCTGATTATTCACACAAGTGGAAATATACTGAACAGAACACCAGAAAAAAAAAAAAAAAAAAAAAAAATCCACAGTCTAACATATTGAAACATTTCAACATATCATTTCTGATCTTCAGTGGATAAAGTTAAATTTCTTTCAAAACCTTTGGAAACTTATCATTTCAATTTAGAATACCCTCCTCCAATCCCTCTTAAAAAGGTGTTTGCTGGGATGTAAGTGCTTGTTTATTCTTCCTGTGTGAGTGCTTGCAAGAGCAAAGCATGAATGCAAGAATTGAAATCCTTTCAAAGAACAAAGTCTGATTATTATTGCAGCTTCCAAAGGGCATTTATTACTGTCATTTATCATTTTTATATAATAATGAATTAATTAAATTAATGTTAATGTTTATTCTTTTTCCTCAACCATACAATATGGAAAACCTAAGAGTCTAGTGTTTTCATGGTGACTCACCTGAAACATTTCTTCCATATTACTCACTTGTTTATTTTGTCTTAAGAACTGCTGATTATTAGATCATTTACATGGTTTTTTTTGTTGTTGTTGTTGTTGTTTGTTTTTTTCTGCATATTTGTTTTCTGAGTACTGAACTAACTGAAATCAGAAGGATCTGAACAAAGATGAATATCAGATCTTTAATTCTGACTCTCTGAATTGTGTTTGATGGATGAAAGAAAAGTAAAAGTAAAATCAAATGACAAAATGAATTAGGCAACTATGATCATTGAGAGAACACATATGGTGATGGCAGTTTAAAATTACTCAGTTCAAGGGACAAGCAATCATATATTATTTTTTTGCAGATTTTTTTTTTCAATATAAAATTATTTCCTTTAAATCATTTCATTTTTTAGAATATTTCCATTTGTTGTTAAATCTGTTAGCCCAATAAACTTGTGCTTTTTTTTTGTATAGATTGTGAGTTTTGTTTTCACAGTGACCTAAAAAATACCACTATGAATTTCACTCCTCAAGGGACAAGATAATTTAGAGGATCATAATTGCAGTCTTCTTGTGCCTAGCAATTTACTTTTTCTTCATACTTTCTGTAGTCTACAAGACCTCCAGTGCTAGATCAGTTATCCCAGCAAACAGATCCCGATTCTTCACAGAAGGGGTGTGTAAGCAAGGTGTGCATAACTCACTCTCCTTACCTGATGCCTCCACATTATTTATCTTGTTGTTGGGGTCTACTACAGGCCACTCAATCAAGAAGAGCCTGTTCATGAGACTTTCTTGCTCCGACTACAGGAAGCATCATGCTCACAGGCTCTCATCCTTCTGGATGGATTTAAACCACACAGATGTTTGTTGGGAAAGCCATGTGGCAGGAAGTAAGCAATTCAGGAGACTCCTGGAGTCCATTGAGAACAACTTCCTCATCCAGGTATTAGACGAATTAACCAGAGGAGAAGAGTTACTGGACCTGGTGCTCACCAGTGCAGATGAGCTCATTAAAGAAGTTAAGATCAGATTAAGCCTAGGTTGCTGTGACCATGCTGTGGTTGAATTTGTGATCTTGAGGGATATGAGCCTGGCTAAGAGTAAAATCAGGACCCTGAACTTCAGAAGAGCGAAATTCCAGCTGTTCAAAGAATTAGTAGATGAGATCCCATGGGACACGGTCCTTAGGAACAGAAGATCTGATCATAGCTGGCAACTCTAAGGATATCACAAAATCACAGAATCACAGAATTGTAGGGGTTGGAAGGGACCTCAAGAGATCACAGGGTCCAACCCCCCTGCCAAAGCAGGTTCCCTAAAGCATGTTGCCCAGGTAGGCGTGCAGACGGGCCTTGAATATCTCCAGAGAAGGAGACTCCACAGCCTCCCTGGGCAGCCTGTTCCAGTGCTCCTTCACCCTTACCATGAAGAAGTTCTTTCACATATTGGTGCAGAACTTCCTGTGATCCATTTTTTGGCCATTGCCCCTTGTCTTGTCCCCACAACCACTGAAAAGAGGTTGGCCAAATCCCTCTGTCTCCCACACTTAAGATATTTGTAAACATTAATAAGATCCCCTCTCAGTCTTCTTTTCTCAAATAAATATTTTCCTTGGAGCGCAAGAGGTCTCTATTCCCATGTGTAATAAATCAAGCATGAAATGTAGGAAACTAACAGGGTTGAACAAGGTCAAACTTAGGAAAAAGAAGGAAGTGCACATATGGTGGAAACAGGTCCCATGTGCCCTGGGAAGAGCACAGAAATGCTGTCTGGATGTAGAGGGACAGGATCAGGAAAGCCAAGGCACTAACAAAACTGGACTTGGCAAGGGATGCAAAGAATAATAAGAAGGGGTTCTACAGGTACATTGGCCACGAAAGAAAGAATAAGAGTGTAGCACCTCTGACAAATGGAGAACTGGAAATGACAGATAAGAAGACAGAAATACTTAAGAATATATTTGCCTCAGTCTTCACTGGTGGTCAGGCATTGCACATCTCCTGTCCCTGAACCTCTAGACGAGGGCTGGGGGATCAGAGTCCCTCCCACGATAAGCAAAAAGCAAGCTTGGGACCTCCTGATTCAGCTTAAGAGCTATAAGTCTATGGGCCTTCATGACATGCATCCCAGAGTCCTGAGGGAAATGGCAGATGTAGTTGCCAAGCCACTCTCCATCATATTTGAAAAAATCATGGCAGTCAGGTGAAGCCCCCAGTGACTGGAGAAAGGAAACATCACTCCAGTTTTTAAAAAGGGTAGAAAGGAAGACCTTGGGAACTACAGACTAGTGATTCTCATTTCTGTGCCTGGGAAGATCATGGAACAAATCCTCCTGAAGGTAATGTTAAGGCACATGCAGGATAAGGAGGTGATCTGGGACAGCCAGCATGGCTTCACCAAGGGTAAATCATGCCTGACCAATCTGGTGGTCTTCTATGATGGAGTAACTGCTTTAGTTGACATGGGAAGACTGACTGATGTAATCTATTTGGACTTCTATAAGGTCTTTGATATGGTCCCACACAACATTCTCATCTTTAAATTGGAAAAAATATTGATTTTAAGGGTGGACCATCCAGTAGAGAAGGAATTGTCTCGATGACCACACCCAGAGAGTAATGGTCAATGGTTCTATGTCTAGATGGTGGGATTGGTGATGAGTGGTGTCCCTCAGGGCTCTGTCTTGGGACCAGTGATTTTCAATACCTTCATCAATGACATAGACAATGGGATTGAGTGCACCCTCAACAAGTTTGCAGATGACACTAAGCTGAGTGATGTGGCTGATACCAAAGAAGGAAGATATGCCCTTCAAAGGGACCTGGACAGGCTGGACAAGTGGGCCCATGTAAACCTAATGAGGTTTAACAAGTCCAAGTGTAAGGTACTTCACCTGGGTCAGGGCAATCCCAGACAGAAGTACAGACTGGGAGAAGAACTCATAGAGGCCTGCCCTGACAGAAGAACTTGGGGGTTCTGCTGGACAAAAGGCTCAACATGAGCCAGCAGTGTGCACTTGCAGCCCACAAGACCAACTGCATCCTGGGCTGCATCAACAGAGGAGTGACCATCAGGTTGAGGGAGGTGATTGTCCCTCTCTAAACTGCCCTTGTGAGGCCTGAACTGCATCCAGGTTTGAGGGCCCCAGCACAAAAAGGATGTGGACTTGTTAGAGTGAGTCCAGAGAGAGCCACAAAGATGATCAGAGGGCTGGAGGACTATTCCTATGAAGAAAGGCTGAGAGAGTTGGGCATGCTCAGCCTAGAGAAGAGAAGGCTCCAGGGAGACCTCATTGTGACCTTTCAGTATTTAAAGGGGTTTTTAAAAAAGGTGGAGAAGGACTCTTTACTCGTGTAATTGTTTGTAAAATGCATCTAGTGAACTAAAGTTTAGAAGTTAAAAATAAGCCTAGGAGTAGTTAAAAGACTCCAGTTTTAACTGAACTGTTAAACAGATATTACTCCTTTAAAACTCCTCCTTCTCGTATGACTTGACACAATCAAGGTGAGTGATCTAGGAGTTTGTATAAGACACCATTCTCATTCATTGCTTATTTTGGATATGGCAAACTGGACAAATGGCATAGTTCTGGATGGCATAGCTTCTTAAAGGGAATGGCTCCTTAAATGTTAATTCTTTAATGTGTGATACTGTCCTTATCCACTGCACAACATCAAACACCAACAATGGTCAAAAGCTATAAGGGAAAAGTGAGCTTGGAAGAAAATACCTTATCTTAATTTCTTAATTTCTTCCTTTTAGAAATTCACCTCCTCTCTCTCTCTCTTTTTTTTTTTTTTTTTTTTTTACATTAAGAAAACATCTTTAGTATCAGTAACACTGTGCCACTTTTAATTCAAACCATTTGTAAGGAGAAAAGAGAAAACAAAAGAGGTTGTAATTAATTTTAAGTCCTGAAGATTATCCAACTTATTATTATTATTATTATTATTATTATTATTATTATTATTATTATCTGAAAGGTGCTGTTTAGTTCTGGAGATCTTCTATTATCCCTCAGCCAGAAAGGTCACAGGTGAATGGTGCAAGAGACTTGCTCATCATCCAGGCAATGAACATATTACCAGTCTTTTTATACTAGCCTCTGCACAGAAGAAAACAGACTACTAAACCATGTAAGATAAGTTAGCCTTTCCAGGCTGAAGTTCTGATTCTGGAAATACTTTTAATTCTTGATATTCACTAATGTTTACTTATTGATGTGTGACAGTGTCTGTTCATGGAATAATGGAAATTCTTTGGCAGAAGAAGTCAAAGCTGACACGCACATCATGCTGTAAATTACCATATTGCAAAGCAGACTGTGACATGGCTTCAACAGGGAAGAATCTCTCTCTTCACATAATTAGATTTTGCCCATAAGTAATAAGACTTTCCTCATATTTAGCCTTGATTTTGCTTCCCACATTTCTCCAAGTTTGCCAAGTAGGTAAATAAGGAATCTTTATTTAAAAGAGGAAGCACTAAATTAATGAAATGTAAAATAGTTGCCCTAAGGTAACAGAAACTGTGTTTTATAGGACTTCAGTTTCAGGAAAAGGAAGCCCAGGAAACTGATTAAAAGTAATGTTCTGAACATATTATCAATAAACCAGGACTGTAGTATTTACTGCAAAGTGTAGCATGCTTTGCAGCCTGTACACAGCCAAAGCAAGTTGATTCACTTGGTCTTCTCAGATTCATGTTTTCAGATACTTCCTTGTATACGTCATCCCCATACCACACATTGAATGAAGATATTTATAATCCTATTCAAAATATTGGACCTAAAATGCAGCCTTATGTAACACACATCATTGTGGCTGAAGTACTTCTGAAAGACAAATCAGCTCATTGATAGATTTTGTAGCTGACTGGTGTGCAGAACTTCCCAAAAGCTGAGTCCTAGCTAATACCACTGAACACTGACTTTTTTATTTTTTTTTATTTTTTTATTTTTTTTTCAGTGTCCTCTCTCTACATTATGCATCCGTGTAAAGTTGTCATAGTCTTCTATTCATAGCCGACTGTAATTATAATAGGGCAAATAGATAAATGGATCACTGTTGTATATTGATAATCAGTCATAATTCAACTGGTGACTGTTTAAATGCTCTCCTTGCATAAAATTATCTTATTTTTGTAATTATTAAATATTTCTATAAAAAAACAAATCTTCTCATTCACTTAAATAATCTGTAATTGTATAAGAAACATATTTTTAAAAAAAATATATGATTATTTTCTGATGAAGATATATTGTAAGCATTTATTTTTAAAGGTGAAACTATCTCAGTAATACTGTATATAAAATGATAATAGCAAATGTATTCCATGTACACTTATAATCAGATTTGCTTTCATACAAAGTGTAAAGTAGGTTTTTTTTCTTTTCATTTTATCATCTACTGCAGAGAGCTTTAATAACAACCCTTTGGGATAATATGCAGTATTTAAATATAGTTGCCATTATGTATTCTTGTCAAAAAGAGAAATGAAAACTTCCTCTCATAAAATAAACTATTCATAGGACACAAGATAAGGATTTAAATATATGCACCATTTTTAGCCAAGAGGGGTAAGTATTATTTACCAAAACCAAGTAGCACATACTTTATTGTGAGTTATAAATGCATAAATTTTATTAATTTTTTGGTGAGTTTTCTGGGTGATATATTCATAATCCTTTAAAAACAGCATATTTTCACCAAACACAGAATATTTTATTCTTTAGGTTTATTCATGCAAACCTTTCTTAGTTCAGGGTTCACTGAATATATATATATATATATATAAAAGAGAATTTAGGCCTGAAATTACCTAAAAATTATCCCCTATCTGTCTTAGAAATCTGCTTTCCATGAGAGATTACCTACTCAAAAAACTGATTCCTATCATCCGTCTATCATTGGCTTCAATCTTCTAATGGAATAGGCTAATTCATCACTGCTATTTTGATGACATATAGCTTTATCTATCTTTACCCTACTGATTCTATTGAGACCAATATACTTCCTGAGGAGTATTTAGATTCACAAAATATCTCAAGACTAATATCTGATAGATGAAGCTTCTGCTGATTGATTCCATTAGTTCTAGCACTCTCGGTCCTTGAGTGATATATAGCCACCTCTTAGGTGCTGTTAAACCCTTAGCTACAGATACTAATCAGGGCTACAGCAAGACCATATCCAAAGTTAGCTGAAATCAAGTAACCACTGTATTTTGGGAAATAATTTCTCCTTATCTCTGGTATGATTTCATACCTCTAAGTGAGGTCTAACTATGTTTGAATCTAAGAATCTAAGCATAATGTATAAATTGGAAATAGATTTAAATATGGTTGTTCTCTCTAAAAAAATAATAATAATAATTAAAAAAAAAAAAAAAAAAGTTTGGCTTCTGAAAACAGTTCCATACTGTTACAATAGAAGTTCATATGAAATTGTATCTTCCTCTAAAACTGTGCAAAAAATTAGCATGAAATTTCACAGAATCAGGGGCTTTGGCAACTTGAACTTTTAACAGTTTTTGTTTGTTTTATTGCAATGTATTTTTAGGGTATATTTCAGATGCTGATGTTATTGTTATATTAATGCTGTAGACCTTAAGCTGTGACAGTTATAACTTATTTGTATACATTTACATATGGTCTAGTTATGTTGAGTCTTTTTATGCCTAGACTAGATAGACTAAAAACTGTCAGAAAGTTGTAACAATTCCACTGGCATTATACAAGTTTTCTTTTGTGCTCTTAGTTTTCTCCTGCAGTTTTACATTTCTTCATTCACTTTATCTCATTTAAATGTCCTCAACAACATCTATCACCAGAGAATTTGGTGGAGAGGTAGTTTTAACCAAAAAACTTGACATGTATGCATTGTGCAGAGAAACCTTATTGGTTGGACATACAAACCTGGCTGTTTGACGGGAAACAAAAAGGAATCACACAGTTGATTGATGACAATAGGATCAACAACACACACATATATGACTAATTAATGAAAGTATATAGAATGCACAAAAGCATACATTGCTGGAAGGAGGTGGAGGTGCATAAACATTTTCTGTCAGAAGCAATATTTATATGTGGTGTTTTATTCCACTTAAAACAAACAAAAACAACAACAACAAAAAAAACCCTCCAAAATAGTAAGTTTTGCAGACAGAGTGCATGAGAGTTCTTGTGTAGCCACATTTAGATAAAGGGTCAGAATTTCTCCCTACATAGCTATCAGAATCCATTTTAATTTAAATCTTTCTTTACCTTTCTTAAAACAAACAAGCAAACACAAAACCCATGAACTACAGCTGTCCTGGTTTTGGCTAGGATAGAGTAAATTTTCCTCCTAGTAGCAGGAATGCTGTGTTTTGGATTTAGGATGAGAATAATGTTGATAACAGGCTGATGTTTTAATTGTTGCAGAGCAGTGTTTACACAAAGCCAAGGACTTTTAGCTTCTCACACCGCCCTGCATGAGGAGCTGGGAGGGGTCAGAACCAGGACAGCTGACCTGAACTGGCCAAATGGATATTCCATACCATAAGACATCATGCTGAACAAGTAATGTGGGGTGGCTGGTCGGGGGTGGAGGGGGTGTGATGGACCACTGCTTTTTGTGTCTTCGGTCAGCGTGTGGTGAGCAATTGCATTGTGCATCACTTGTTTTGAACACATTGTTTTTATTATTTATTTCATTTCTGTCCTATTTAAATCTTTATCTCAACCAACAAGCTTTTACTTTTTTGTTTTGTTTTGTTTTGTTTTGTTTTTTTCTGATTCTCACCCCCATCCCACTTTGGGGGGAGGGTGAGTGAATGGCTGTATGGTTCTTAGCTGCCAGCCAGGTTAAACCACAACATAGAGATCTATGTCTAACTCAAACCAAAGAAACCAAGTGCAGTCAAGACATCTCTAGTTCACCACTCTTACTCCTCATCTGATGTGTAAAACACCAATACTATAAATATTACATAGCATAGCTCATACGCACTGGAGCCTTAACTTATATGAAGCTCTTTACCTCCCAACACAAAAATTTTAAGCTTCATAACACTAATTCCTCATTAAGCATACAGCTAAATGATGCCTTATTTGCAAACATGCTAGGTAATAAAAATCTACAGACTTTTAAATCATATTCCTGTAATTAATAGCAGTTCTTCCCAAAACAAATGAAGAATGAGCATGTTGAATTACCCTGGAACAGAGTTTAACATTCAAGTATAAAATAACCTATTAGATACATGATGTAGACTTAATCTGTGTGCATAATGTAAATTCAGCACAGTAAATTCACAAGTAATGTGAATAAATATTAATATAATATAAAAAATAAAAAATATATAACATAAAATATAAATATAATATAAAATATAAAATAAATATAAATCCAATCCAAGCCAACTTTTTTTTTTCTTTTTTAATACAGTGACAATAAAACATTTACCAAAAAAATATCATTGGTTATTGCCATCTGATTAAATTAATACTTTGTCTAGAGTAAAATTTATTTATCTATTAAATAATTCATACTTACGCTAAATTGAAAGAAAGAATTCAGACGATGTTGTGTAAATTATATGAATAAGTAGAATGAGATTTAATTTGGACTACTGGCTCATTTAAATTTTTCTATTAAATTTGCTATTTAGACTTGAAACCAATAAAAAATAAAAATATTAAAAAAAAAAAGAGGAAGGAATTAATGCCACTGACTCAGACAATGAATGCTGTCAAGTGTTTGAGTGAAGGTGTATTGAAAATAATGAGCCTGTTGAAATACATTGACTATGGAGACAAAATACTATAATCTTGGAACGTGCATAGCTTAAGGGAAAAAATGGGCACTAAGAAGACAACAATCATCTCATTGGAGTAAATTTTTTCAGCTAAAACTTCTTCAGTTTAGTTTAAGACAGAAAAAATAACAGTTAAACACCCATGTTATATAAGAAGCTGGATTCATTGTTTCTATTTAAGTAATGTGAGTTAATAATTTATATTTTTATATATTTTATATGTATATTTATATATTTTTATTTATACATAAAATCAGTATCCTCTTTACAGTGATTACTTAGTTTATACTTCTATCAGAAAGATGTTTTTACATAACCTGTTATTATACACGTTTAAACAGAACATGCACTTATGGAAAGACTGAGTTGAAAACTGATGTCTTGTGTTTATCTTACTTTAACTGTCAGGGAGGCAATTAGGATTAATGCTCCTAGCTTGACCTCAGCATTGTCTTGGTTATGCAGAGTAGAATCTTTAGAAGAGACAGAAGGAAAGAAATAGGACAAAAAGATGAATACATTTGCATATTTGGTGGTTAAAATCTAATTCTAAATTTGATATGCATAAAGCAGAAGAAATTCACTCCAAGTAAAGGGCAACCAAGGGTCCATAGGGCTCAAGCAATATGGCATCTGTTGAGCTGCTATGGAATTATACTGACAACTCCCAGCTTTATTTGTTGGTAAGAATAAGTATTGTTTTATTGAAAACAAAAGAAGTACAACAAAAGCAGGAAAGATTGAAGACTGGTACTTTATTCTTAGCATTCTACAAACAGCTGAGGTATAAAAAGCTGAATTCTACATGCTTTTGCCCTTGTATACCATATAATCTTTTCTTATCTCATCATATATTTGTTTTTATCTCAGTAATCTATTGAAGAATGATTATGTGATACTTATGCTAGAAACTCTGTTCCTGTAGTATGTCTTCTCATATAAGAGAAAGCAAAACATAAGATAGAGTAGAAAGTTTCTTTAAGGTTATCTTCTTCTGGAAAAAAAAAAAAAAAAAAAAAAAAAAAACTATCATGAATAGTGATATTTTGAAATAACTTGCTGAGACATTTGAGAACAATTACTGATTTAGAAATCCATGTAAAGAGGACATAGTAGTCTGAAACTCTTATAGAGTTACAAATAAATAGAAAGATTAATAACATCAGGAATACTACTTTAAAAGATTTTTATTTCAGAAAAAAAATGTTTAATATGAACCATAATTGATGTCTGCAATGTGCCAAAGAATGTGATATGTGTTTATTAAAGTTTGTTTATCCTCATGATCTGTTTTGGTATCTATTTTAAATGCCCTTTTAGTTTGATATAATTCAATAGATTTTATCTTTGGAAGAATTTTCTATTTTTAAATGATATTTAAACCTCACCAGGCAGATACTTCTACTTAGTATAGTTACTAACATCAGTAATTGTCCCATTACAAATACAACTTCAAGACAAGATCATTCATCCGAAATGTTACTGAGTACATAATGTTAATTTTAAAAATACAAATACAAGGTTTGCTTTCTATCTTGTAAATTAATATTAAGATCAAAATTCTAATGAACCTAACACTTCCTTGTCTACAAAAATAAGACTAAAATTTAATGTGAAACTGTACCTGGAAGCTTATTCTTCACTTCTGTTTATGTGTTTAACATGAAATAAATTGCCTATTGCCAGCTGTGCACAGTATGGGCTTATAGCTTCAAATCTCTTACATTCTTTAATTGACCCCTGAAGCCTATGGTTGAAGCCAACAATATGTAAAGCTGCATATGTGCAAGTGGTTGCAAGGCTAAAATTTAAATGTGTAAAATTACTTAAAAACTCTTAAACTTTCAATAGTAGAATACAATGAAATAACATCATAAAATTTCTCTACTGTATAATTTAATATAATATTTAGATTTTTTTCCTTGAATTACATACAATATCAGAAAATTGAAAAGGCAGACTGATATTTTCAAAGAGACTAATAAAAAGTATAATTGCTAGAATTTTATTTCACTCTGTATTGTTGAGCTTGTAAAAAACAAACAAACAAAAAAACATATTTCTTAGAATTAATCTCATGTAGTCATTTTAACTACATTGTTTTTATTCATCCTATATAGTAGTTTAATCTAATTCTTTAGTTATAATTCTACAAGTTTTACAATTATATTCTTACATTTTCCATTATATTATTACTATGCTATAATACAAGGATTTTTTTTTTTTATGTTATATTATAATTAAAAACTAGTCATCATTCTTTTAACCAGAGACAACCTTTAAAAATAAACATTTAAAATAAAAGAATAACAATGTAGGAATAAGAAGAGATCTGAGAAAGAGGATACTGAAATACCTGGAATTTCACACGTTTTGCTCTTCAGATAATTTGTTCTAAGGAAAAAAAGTGAAACAACTACAGTGCATTTTAACTAATGATGCAACTAACAAACGTGACTAGATCATGAAAATATGCTTCTTTTTAACTGATAATTAAATTATTTGGAGAAACTTTTCTTTTTCTTTTTCTTTTTTTTTTTCTAGTAAGTGACTGAAAATATATGAAGTATAGAGAGATTATAAAACAAGAAAGACAGATGCCTTCAAAGTAGACTAACCTTCATGCTCTTATCTAAATAACACTGGTTATTTCTTCACTTAAATCCCAGCTAGAAAAATAGGAGATTTTGCTTTTGTGTTTTTCTTCTCTCTCATATTAGTGTAATTTTATTGAGTACCAGTACATATTACGAGAATTGATAGACTGAATCATTTAAGTACTAGGCAAGGTTTAAATTATTTCTATAAAGATTTTATTTCTCTCTTTCTCCAGCAACTTTCAGTAATGTATAACATTATCTCTTATTTTTCTCTCTGACAAGATCTTGCAAATTAAGTTTCTGACATAAAAACTGTTTTTTGAATGTCATAGAGTGAGATCAGAGAAACTGTGACATACCTGCCATAATATAGAAACAAGGAAATGTGACTTTAATTTATTTTATATATATTTATCTTTAAATTGCAGAAAATAAAACAGAATGATTTAAAGTTAAATTATACTTTAGTATCAGTCATTTTATCTAAAAAAAAAACAAAACATTCAAAACAAAAAAAAACAAAAACAAAAACAAACAAACAAAAACACAGACATTTCTAACCCCCATAACAAGCAGTTTAGAAATCTGACAGGACAGAAGGGAAATTGATCCCTCCAGTTGTAGTCAGTCAAGCAAAACCTTACAACCTTTCAAAATCTGAAGACAATAAATTTGTCCTCTTTAGTTGTTTCACTTACAGGACAATTATCTCATAGAACAGTGTCCTTTTCTTCACTAAGAACCCTCAATTCTGGATTATAAATGGAGATTGGTACTTGCTTTCACCTTCCGGTTTATGGAATTCTTGGATGTCTCAGTCTTGGATGTAATGGCTAAACATTCCGACAATTGAGTTTGACTTCCACAGTAAAAATCACAACAACAGCTCATTCTTTAACAACATGAGAGGAAAGCTGGAATCTTAGGCAAAGGAACTAGATACTGAACTCCACAGTACTGCAAGACAGAAATGTCAGTGAGTTTAGTTATATCCTAGTTTAGAGAGAATACAAATAATAATGATAATAATTATTAAACCAACATATTTATGTTCTGAATGTAATTTGATGTTTAAAGATTATTATGAAAAATAAATATAACTTTTATTTTATTTTTTTATTATATATTTATTTATTTATTTTAGTTGTTCTTCATTTCTCTGCCAGAGAAATGGTCTTCTGGAGCCATTCTCCCTCGGTAGTAATGCCTTCCACAAACCCCCACCCTTTCTGGTCCCACTATGGAATTCCTTAGTATCCAATACGATTTCTTTCACTTTCATACAGTTTAGTTATTATTCTTCCCCACGTTTCTTGCCTTTTTGATCCTAACTGCATGAGAAGGGAATATGTGGCTAAGTAGAGAGAAATTATTTCTCTTGCAAGGGAAGGAAAATATACTAAAAGAACCAAGAAGAATCCTGAAATGTCTATTTATATCTCGAAAGACAGAGGTTTTAGTGCTAGTATGATTAAATATGCAATTTTAATGATGTTTAGTCCTATTACTTTTTCAAAGTAAATATATATATACTAAACATGATGTTTACTGAAAATACACTTTTGGTTAAATTCCATCTCAGGCTGAGCAAAAACTTCAAGTTCACAATCAATTTTAGCTCCAGAAAATAAAACAAAACAAAGCAACAACAACAACAGCAGCAACAACTAAAAATTAGTTCTTGAAGTGACTAAAATTTATATTGCAGTTCATTTTGCTTTAATAATTTTGCCCCTACTGGCTAACTTTGAGCAGCACCACAGTCTTTGCATTGTCTGAAGATGGTTCAGATGTTATCTCTTTTGAACCTAATTTTGAAGTGGCTAAATCTCCTCACATAGGTATGGAAACTTAATACAGTATTTTACCTTAAGGACCAGGCATGTAAAACTGAAGATTCACAATTCCCCTTTCCTGAATTAATTGTTGGAGTATGTCTTCCAGTTCTCATTAGAAGATATAGCTGATCAGATAAAATAGTCATGACATCACAATTTTGCTCTCTTTTTGCCTTTTGCTAATAAATACGCATTCAAACAAAGTCCTTTTGCCTCACTCCCACTGAATTATCATCTTTGAACCATTTTAATTGAACTTAAGAGGGCAATAATAAGCCTCACTGGCCTTAAGTGAACAAAAGATCCACAGCACTCAAAGAATCTAGTAGAACCACCCACATATTCATGAGTTTTATGTATTACAGTCACTTGCAAACCTTGGAGGCAGAGAGGTTCTTCTTTTCTCTTACTAAATTATTTCAGAGTGTTTTCATTCACTGTTTTTTTCAGAAGTCACTTATTTAGTCATTTCAGTCCTACTTAATTAAAGTGTAAGAAATTTGACCAAAAATCTCCAAATCTTTTTCTCTATGGTAAGATAAATTAAGAAGCTCCTACATCTTCATAAGAACTAGAGAAAATTCACTTACAGAGACAAGAAGTTCACTTTTTTTTTTTTTTTTTTTTTTCCTACTGATGTATTATTAGATGATGTGTGTTACCTTGTTAAAGTTTGTGCGTAAAACAGCTTCTCTTCATTTGGAATAAATGGCAAAAATAATTATGTTCCTTTATAGCACTCAGAAGCTTCAACTATAATCTTCATTCCCTATGTATCCTCATGTGAAACGAAGTTATAGAAAAGAAATTGGAAATGTATGAGCACAGAAGTATGAGGGACAGGAGTCTGTGGGGGTAGAAAGACAGAAAGATCAGGAGAGATACAGAGCAAGGACATGAGCAAGAACAGCATGATATTTTGAGAAGCACATAAAGAGGGACATCAATTACCTCCTCAGTAAGAAATGAAAGATATTCACATGTGTTACAAACCTCCCACCTGTAAGTATAAAGTGCAGATTTTCATAACATCTCAGGTTACTATTGATAATATAAAGTTGGGAGACAAACAGATGCTTCTATTCAGAGAACTGAGAGCATAGGACAAAATTGCCAGGGCCAGCTCCTTCACAAAAGAAGGTAAGCTGGGAGCTGAGCACAGTAGTAGGGCAGGGGGCAAAAGTGGCTACACCAACAAGAAGTTGGGATGCAGAACAGCAAGTCTCAGTCAGGACCAGGTCCAGAAACAGGGATCAGGTCAGACACAGCACAGTGATCAGCCAGGAGGTCCACATTGATGAGGCAGGTCCAAGTGAAAGGCAGGAAATCAAACTGGTGGGTCAGGATCAGGGAGGCAGAATAGGCAGAACCTATTCTACAGCATAGAAGTGGCAGTGGACAGCAGTACTACCTCAGTTTAAATGCAGTTCCCAAGTAAAAGAGGAGGAAACCCTTTCTTCCAGCTCCCTTCATAACGGCTTTTGACAGTGAAGGAGCTGACCACAGCTGAACTTTGTAACTCACCCCAACTACCCAACTAACCTCCTAGAATGAAGATATACACAAGAGCCTTCAATATTTCTAATGAATTCCCACAAAAAAAAAAAAAAAAAAAAAAATATTAGTTTATATAGCTTTTAAATAGTAATTTAAATGATCAAGGAGATAAATATGCCTTTTTATATAAAGTACATTGGGAAAAAAAAAAAAAAAAAAAAAAAAAAAAAAACAGCAATCTTATACAAACTGTAAAATGAATACAGAAACAGAAGACACATCAGAAGGCAGATTAACAGATTTTTATTACCTGGTTTATGTTAAATGGTTTAGGTTTTCAGGCACTCTTTGGAGTATGTATTTTGGATATGAATTTACTAAATATGCCAAGTATATGAGGTCTTAAAAATGTAAGTTCTTGTTATTATTTCTCCTGAAATAGACCATGAAATGTTACAGAGATTCAAAGATAAGAATCAGTTAATCTTCCATCATCAAGCAGCTACCACTACTGTGTGTAAGTCGGTGAGATAGAGGGAGAGAAAAAAGCTGTATGGAATCAAACCATATTTATTTTAAATAAAGCATATTTATTTTAAATAAATAGGTTATAGGAATGCTTCAGTTCCCAGTTTCCTTCGCTGAAAGTACATCACAGTAAAAAAAATATACATGGCAGTATCTAAACTATTATGGCTTCTCTGTTGGGACTATTTCAGTTAGCTGAAAGATGGGAGCAACCTGACATTCTTTCTTTATCTCTTTTCCCTAACATAAGTATTGTAGAACTCACTTAATCAAGACACTTTGTTGGTCACAAACTCAATTAACCAACAGTTAAAAATTTAAATAACCTTTATCTAGACATTGTTTAAGTAATATTAGAACCATGTGTCTATCTCACTACACTCTGCTAAAGCATTTGTGACCTTAAAACATTGTTTTAACACCTTAATTGTAATTGACAAGGCAATTTCCTGGCTGTCATTGTGTAGAACAGACAGAGAGCAACAGTCATGAACTTTTAACTGCCATATTAATTCTTTTAATTGTAACTGACAGCATAATTAACTAGAATACAGTCCCAGGAAAGTGGCTTGTACTATTATTATTGTCTCACCATAGTAAAGGTTATTTTTTTTCTTCATCTTGTTTAATCAGTAAAACATATTCTTGGAGTTTCTCGGAATATATATATATATAAATATATATTATATATATTTATTTTTTTTAATTCACTCTGCCACCTTTATTATCTCTCTTTTTATCCACTCTTATTATCATATTCCAAATTGGTGTATTTGAATATCTCCATTTTCCCATTGCTACCTTTAAAAACTTATGAGTTTCAGAAGTAAGAATAAACTAGCATAAGCATCCAAATCCACCACCAGCTTTAGCAAAAATGATCTCTGGTTTGGCATATATCCTAATTACATATTAGCACTGTTTTCATTACTCATAACAAGACAATGAAATTAATAAAATTAGGTATTTTAAATTTAATTTTAAGGACAGGTGTAAGTAAATTGAAATTATGATTACCTTCAGTAACTAAAACTCCTTATTACTTTGCCTGAATAACTAGTCTGTGCATTGTCAAGACAAGAAATCTTCCTCCCAGGACAGTGATTGCTATGAATTTAGATGTTCCCAAAGCATTAAGGTAACTTTAGATTTAAAGTGGTCTCCATAGTTACAAGTATTTGACTCTTTCCAACCTTCTCAAATGAAATCTTTGTGATTTTCATTATCCTTTACATCAGGATGAAACTCACCTTAAGCACTGCCACCACATCTGCCAATATGAGATGCAATTTCAGCAACTGTAGTTCAAGATATTCCAGAACAATGACAGAATATCTATATGGATCATATCATTAAGTTCTGACTTGGTTTTCACTCAGCCTTCCCTCAGTTCAAACTCCTATAGGTTTGTAATCACTTTAGGATTTGTCCAAGTGTGCAAACAACATAAGTTTTTTTGTTTTTTTTTTCTTCAAATGTTTACCTATCTTGATTAAAAATTGATCTTATGGCACACAGCATGACTTAAACTTTATAGATCTCCCTCTCACCATGGACAATATTTGAACTTGTATATCAGAAATCTTGTGAAGAATAAAGGATTTTAATATAAATTATTTTTGATTGACAGTTTGACAAGAAATATCAGTATTGTGGAAATTTAAGAAAACTGCCATATAAGCTATCTTTCTGTTAAGATCAACAACGGTGATTTTATAAAGAAGGTCACTTATTATGATTTTTGGAATTAAAACTCATCCAGCAGTGTACCTGATCCACCATGTATGATGAAAGCAATTTATTGCTACTTCTCAGTATTGAAAAAGAAAAAGTTCACACTGTCATTGACTGACCTTTAAAAAGAAAAATGTAGCTGGATTATGGGTAAAAGCACTTCTTTCCCCCTCACTTTCTGCATTAGGGTTCACTGCATAGTTTCACAGCATTTTTTAAAGTCTTTCAACATAAATCAAATGTGCAGTTGTCAACGGTGCACAATGATCTGATTGTATAAACCCTTAATTAATGATAATGTTTCATAATCATTATTTCAGATGAAGGAGTCAGTAAGTCAATGTGGTAGCTGACTAACCATCTGTGTTTTGTAATTCCAGATAAGACTGTGGAAGATATTGTGATATTTAAGGCCCACATTCTTTTCACTTTGTGTGTGTGTGTGTGTGCGCGCTGTTGGTTCTGTTTTGTTTTGTTTTGGTTGGTTGGTTGGTTTGTTTTGTTTCTTCCTTTTTTTCCTAGCCACAAAATAAACTACTTATTATACAAAAAGTTGCCAGTATATTCATGATCTTTCACTTGAGAAGGAAGTATGCCTACCTAGAAAATAAAATTTTGAGAAAATAATTCAATGCAGTTCAAGGCAGTCTTTTTCTTATAGTATTAGAAGAATATAAATCAACTTGTCCTGATGGCAAGAGGTATCTCTTTAACAGAAAGTTAGTATTAATCTCTGAAATTCACTTCAGGTACGAAAATGTGCTGCAGGACAAGTAGAAATGTTAAAATGCCACAACAGTATATCTGTCATTGTATTCAATGAGAAGCAGAGAAAAAAAAAATCTTTAAATAAATTAGAAACATTTATCTGATATTTTAATTTATTTTAAAATAATAGAAAAGAAGTATTGTTTTTTAGATAAATATGCAAAGTTCCCATTTCCATTCATTTCGTGGCATAGTAAGAAGGTAATAGTGCTGGAACCATTACTGGAATATTAATGGAAAAATTGCTCTTCCAAAGACATTAAAGAAGACTATTCTAACTATAAATGTAAAACAGTATCAGAAGCTGATTTTGAATAAATCACAGAAAGAGAATGGCTTGAGTTGGATGGGACCGTAAAGATCATCTAGTTCCATACTCCCTGCCATGTGCAAGGACACCTCCCACTAGGCCAGGTTGCTCAAAGTTCCATCCAACCTGGCTCTAAACTTTTCCAGAGACAGGTCATCCACATCCTTTATGGGCAGTTCTAGTGCCTCACCACCCTCTGAGAGAAGAATTTCCTCCTGACATCTAATCATAATATCCCCTCTTTTAGTTTTAAACCATTCCCTCTTGTTCTATCATTATCTATCTAAATAAAAAGTTGCTCTCCATCTTCTTTATGAGATCTCTCTGTAGCCTTGACTTACTCTTTATGCCTTATGCCTTTAACATCAAAATGTGTATTTTCAAAATAATTCATGTACTATAATTGCATTTTCCAAATGATGCACAAATGAACAGCTCACTCAAAGTCAAAAGAATTGTAAATATGTTTTACAAATAAAAATATGGTTTGCAAATTCCAGCACAGAAAAAGAAGTATGAAAAAGAATATGTTACCAGACTGCCAATTATATACTTTAGTATACTTACTGGGTTGTGCATTGCCTGTAAAGCTGAGGCAAGATCTTTTCCTATCATTTTAATTTTCTTTATTTTTTTATTCTTATGGAAAGAATTAAGAACTTTTAAAACTATTATTTTTCAATGGCTTGCAAGAATCCTCCTTAAAATAACCAGTTATGAGGTTGGTCGGGGAACCTTTACTACTCAAATGTTTTTTTCTCCAGTTCTCAGTTCATGAACTATGTTTATAAACAAAGATGGCAAATTCTACACAACTATTTTTTGATTTCCAGATAAACCCTGCTCAAAAATATTTTTGTATGAAGTTCTTTGTGTCGAATGGCTTCTAAAATGTTTCAAGAGAAAACTGTTTAGTATTCAATATTTACTTGTACTTTTCTGTTTATGATAGTTCAAGTTTAACAATATTAATACTTGAGAAACCAAACAAAGATGGGCTTTTTTACTTTTGGATTTTTTTATTTTATTTTATTTTATTTTTTCCCCAGGCTTTAAGAAACATTTCACTCGGACTTTTAGAAGTGTTGTTATCCAGAATATTTCTAGACTGACTATGGTAATCTTTACATGACTAATCTGAAAAAAAAAATAATGCAAGTAGAATAATTATTTTTATGAATACAATTATCTATTTTTTTCATTAAATGGCTTGGTTTTGCTTTTCTAGTCTTCCAACTAAACCTGGAACAATTAAATTAATCTAATTTGTCCTGCTTCTGAATAATTATCAGTAATAAGAATTAGGTAGTTCATCTCCTGTCCTCACAGCCACCTATTCTGTTGCATGTATTGTACTCACTGAAATAATTTACTACTAGTTAATAAGCAAATAACATAAGAATCTACTTTGAAGTAATCGGAAGAAATATGGTGGAAAAAGAAGATTACTGAATACATTGATTTTCTGGCAGTTAATAGTTTATTTTCACTGGAAAATTAGTTTTAATACATCTGTAAATACATAAACCTATCAAGTACAATACTAATTGACTTCACATCTCAGGTAGAAATCACACGTGAAGGATATTGTACTAGATTAGCAGAACCATCTTAACCATAATTACGTAAGTTTTACAATAATATAGATTATACCGAATCTTTAGTATTTCAGTTCTTAGTTTATTTGAAGTCAAAATTTTGTGGATGGAATTGTTAGGGTATGATTTTAAGCTATCAGGTTACTTTTACTTTCTTCATATCTTGTTTGCTATCGTTTGCAAGTAGAAAAAAAAAAAAATGAATTTTTAAGATAATTTGCGGATAATAAATACAAATGTACATGGTCCAGCACCTGGGGCACAACAACCCCAAACAGCCATACAGGATGGGAGACGAATGGTTAGAAAGCTGCCTGGCAGAGAAGGACCTGGAAGTGTTGGTTAATATTCGTCTGAATATGAGCCAGCAGTGTGATCAGGTGGCCATGAAGGCCAACAGAATCCTGGCTTGTATAAGAAACAGTGTGGCCAGCAGGGCTAGGGTAGTATTGCACCCCTTTACTCAGCTCTGGTGAGGCCACAACTCTAGTACTGTGTTAGGTTTTGGGCCCCTCACTACAAGAAGGGCATTGAGGTGCTCGAGCGAGTCTAGAGAAGGGCTAAGAAGCTGGTGAGGGGTCTGGAGAACAAGACTTATGAGGAGCGGCTGAGGGAGCTGGGATTGTCCAGCCTGGAGAAGAGGAGGCTCAGGGGCAACCTTATCACACTCCACAGGTACCTTAAAGGACAGGATGAGGGGAGATGAGCTAGAGTTGCACCAGGGGAGGTTTAGGTTGGATCTTAGGAAGAACTTCTTTACTGAAAGGGTTGTTAGTCACTGGAATGGGCTGCCCAGGGAAGTGGTTGAGACATCATCCCTGGAGGTCTTTAAAAGATGTTTAGATGTAGAGCTTAGTGATATGGTTTAATTGAAGACTTGTTTCAGGTCAGAGGCCGGACTAGGTGATCTTGGAGGTCTCTTCCAGCCTAGATGGTTCTGTGATTCTATGTGATTCTCTGATATGTTCTTAATTAGAAAGAATTATCATAGCACAGAATGCCAAAAAACAAAACAAAACAAAACAAAAAAAACTGAAAATAGAGAGTCTGTATAATAGAGAGCCATAGCTATTTTCATGAAAGAGACTGACTTTTCAAATGTTCTTCACATATGAACATTCTTTGGAAGATCATAAATAAGAAAAGAGTTGGGTTTACATCACTGTTTAAATTTAAAGGCAATTTATAGTTTTTCTTTCTCTAGTGTTTAATGAACTCCTATATTCCACCTTTAATTTTCATTTAAATTGAACTAATAACACTTATTTCTTTGAAAGGTTGTCCAAAAATTTCTAAGAAACTGATTTTTGTTTTTGTTTTTAAATAATAGCTGTTCTTTCTGTGGATATTTAATGTTTACACACACACACACACACAGTATCTGCATGTGAAGTTGACTTAACCTGGGAGAACTAAGTGTCATATAATTTCTAGGGCCTTGTACTGTCCTATAAAAAGACCATATTAAACAACAAACAAACAAACAAAAAAACATATTCTTAGATAGTACACATTTGAACATTTATCATTCTGTTGCAGTTCAGGTTTGTTTGGATATCTATACCTGGCTAGACTGGCTTAGGCTTGCAAACACTATACTATACAAGTGATCTTACTGATCTACCTGTGGCAGTAGGTCAAGATGAATGGGTACAGAATGAGAGGTTGAATGGATACAAGAGGTGAATTTGATCCTGTCACTTAATATTATATATATATATATATAAAAGTCAGTATGGCAAATAGAAGTCTTATTGTATCCCAGAGTACAAATTGTGCCCTTTTGTTCATAAGTAGTTTTACAGAACACATTTAATAAGTTTATTTCATTAATTTGTTCATTTGTCTCATAAACTCCTACTGGTAAAATTAAAAATCATTTGCAATGATTCAGGTCCTTGTGAAAAAACAAACAAACATATAAATGTCAATATAAATACATCTTTTCAAACAAACAACTACGTAGATTAGGTCTCTGGGTTAATTGCAGAAGAACAGCTGCTACTTCCACCAATGACCAAAAACTTTCCATGAACTCCACTGGAAGACATTCTCAGTAACTATGTATTTATATAAATAACTATCCAAGTTTGGTATAAAGATTGAAATTCTGATATGGAATATGAATTTATTCCAAAAGTAATTACACTAAACTATGTAGGAGTCAAATATCTGTTTTTCAGCATAGTGATATCAGATATTGGTCTCTACAATCCATCCTCTGTGTTGTTTTCCTACTACACTATCTTAGAGTAGTCACATCATATGAGATTTTTAATACAGAAAATAACTACTTAGGTATGTATTTTTGAGAACGGATTTAGTCTAATTGGAGTGATTGCATTTTTTTTTTTTTTTCTGTCAAATCTTTTCCAGTGTTTGTCAATCATTTTTTAAACCCATTTTGATTCTCCCACTCCAGGTGTGGAACTTGGTTTAATTTTTCTATCTGCACCTTCCCTCTAACTCTGTCTCTTTTTTATTGTTTCTTCTGGCTCTGTTTTTATTTTGATAAAATATTATATCAAACTTACTGTGTATGCCTGTGTGTTAGGGAAGTTGTGAGTTGTGTACTGCTTTGGGTCTGCATAGCTAGCAATAAATAAACAAACTCACCTGATAAATGAGATAAGTGTGAAGATATTGCAACTTTTAGAAGTTGTAGAAGCTATTTTTGACACAGAGAGCAGCTGTCTTTTGGATCTTTGAGCAGGATGAAAAAGTTTATTTATTTATTTATTTATTTATTTATTTATTTATTTTTCTCAAGCATAGCCTGAAATCAAGGGAAATTGCCTTTCCTTCAACACGTTAAAATGCAATGTTAAAATATAATGGCTGACAAACACATACGCATGTGCACATATGTGTGAGTTAGTCACCTCTGGATCCTTGGGTTGGAAATAGTTGGTTCAGTTAGTTACCTGGGCAGACTGCAACACTGGTTGTCAGAACTTGCGTGACTTACGAACAGCAGTAGTTTGCTAGATGTACCTACTCAGAGAAGGAATGGAACTGAGAACAAACCAGAAAATATCACCACGTCTCTTTATAAAAGTTCAACACACAGCAGTCACCACTGCCTGTATTATTCATCTTTCTTCTGATGGAGCTGCCATTTCTGCTGTCACTAATATATATTATTTTAAATTTCTTGTTTTCAGTCACTTGGAAATGATAATCACATCATTAAAAAAAAAAAAAAATGTTTTTCCTTAAATACATATGTAAGAGTAATGTATGCAAGCTTCACTGCAGACTTAGCAGTCATTGTGTTTTAAAAAAGAAAATGTTCTGAACATAAAAAAACCTCCTTTATTAACACACACAAAAAAGGCCATAAAACAATGCATGCAAATTCAGTGTTAACATGACAAAACATAAATCTATATTGTTTCTTGCACAGAGCTAACACTCAAGATGCTAATTCCCTTTCCTGGAAGAAAATTTGCCTTTGTCCTTCCCCCTTAACGAACAGCAAATATTCCCTTTTGTAGAGAATGTTGCATGACACATGATTTAGTCACCTTGAATGTAATACATAAACATATAGATACCAGCCTTCTATAATTGTATTACGCAGTTTATGATTTCACTGTGCTCTTAACTATAATCCTATTTTATATAATTTTATTTTTATTTTTTATTTTTTTTATGAATAATCCTAGTATTTGTACTTTCATAAAATATTTTATTTCATACTGGCTGTGTTACAATAATTCGTACTCTTTCTTATTATCTTTTATACTTTTAGAGATTGCTACCACACATACAACAGCTTGTCTGATATTAGGTTGGTGCATTTCCACATTACCTTTATAAAGTGTCATGGTAATATTTTCTGGTTGATCTCAATTCCATTCCTACCCTGAGTTCGTGTTACTAAATATCTTGGAAAAGAAAAAATGTGAATGCTTGAGATCAAACTACTAATTTATTCAGAAGACTTATCCAAAACTACATCCTTCAGTTCCAGCTAATTCAAGTCATAGGCATGTCACAGTCCCTGTCATGCATTAAATGGCATTGTTTGAGACTATACATAGTTTTCCTTATTAGTTTATTCATTCCAAAGCAGTGAAATATTTGAATTTGACATTAGTATGTTTGACAATAATGAGGTTCATGTACAATATTGAGACAGTAAAGGAGCAGAAGACTTAGTCAGAAAAACAGTACAAAAACACACAATATGATTTAATGAAAGGAAAGACCTTGTAATAGCAGTAAGAGAGTGAATGCTTATGGCACATAGCTGTGTTGTCAACTCTGCTGGCACTTCAGCTACCTACCACCTTTAGAAGTTACCTCATGGATTGCCTTTTGTTCTTGTTTCTGTTTGTACAGATGGAGTCTTGTTCATATTCCTTAAGTGTGCTATTTGGAGAAAGATATTTTGGAAACAACTGTTTTTGCCTAAACTATGATCCAAAAGGAAGGTAACAGGATTATCCCAAAACACTCCCTGCCTCAACAATGGATTACTCTAATAGAGATATCTCACTCCATTTTGTTCTGTTTCAAAATTTAAATTAGGATCACACTGTAAGGTTCTGGGTAAATGCCCCAAACTGGTAAAATTAGCATCCTCCTTTTTGCTCTTTATACAATGAAAATATCTCTTTGTATTAAGTGATCACTGCTGGTAATTCTGACAATGATCAAACTACAGAGATAAGTACATTCTCTGGTGAGGAACTGAGATCTTCAAAAGGCTTTCAAGAGTCAGGATTTATCTACATCCTAAACAATAAGCAAAGTGGAAGAATCCAGATGAAGTGATAGTAGTTACCTATCCCATCTCACCCTTGTTCACTGTTTCTTAGTGAGGAAAATACTCAGTTTGCCCTTCAGTGAAACCTAGGCATGAATTAGTATAAATGTAACATGGAAATCTGGTACTCCAGGACACTGATGTAAGTAATTAAGTAAAGTAGTTAACCATACACTGTTATATTTTTCCTGTATAAGTAATTGAGTAACTTTGTCCACTTCTGCTTGATTTTAAAGAAAAAGAGCAGGTCCTCCATTCTCTCAGACCAAGGATTACGTACAGTCATAACACAGACTGTCATCATGACCTCAAAACAGCTAGGTCTATACTGGTTCTGGAGAAACAAGATAATTCATATGCTTTTCAGGCACAACTTAAAAGAACTAAGTTCAACTGATCAGCTTAAGATATTTATAAGGAAAAGAGTGTCAACCTGGGTGAGTATTTTCACTGTCTGTGAAAGAGTGGTCTCAACAATGGCTGATGCTGAAAACTGAAGTCATCTGTGCAGTATATCCAAGTGCAGTACAGACAGCATTTCATGTACATCTCCATGGTGCCTAATGGCCTAATGTGTCTTTATCCTGACTTTGTGCGTGGGAAGCTGGACAGTCTTCATCATCTCTCTGTTTGTATTTGCTGAACCTGCAAATAAATTGATTATCATTGATCACAATGTGCTGGGTTTTTTTGTTTGTTTGTTTTTGGTTTTGTGTTTGTTTTTGTTTGTTTGTTTGGTTTGGTTTGTTTTTTTGTTTGTTTATTTGTTTTGTAGGACTCATTTCACATAGGCCAGGGAAGGTCTACAGGTGTTTGGACTTATTAAAGTTCTGGAAACACTGCACACACATTTCTCCCCCATTGC
>CM021700.1:75985925-75998032 GCA_011074415.1 Stictonetta naevosa | reverse complement strand
CCCCCCCCAAGCATAGTTTTATTTTCTTTTACTTCAAGTATCTCGTGGATTTATAGGCAAGCATTTATTTTATGTCTTGGACTTAGTTTCCTAATTTATGGAAGAAATTGCCCAAAGAACTGAATTAACACCTACAATTCACAGAATCATAGAATCATTGAATTTGATTCATAGAATTTAAGTCTGAGCTTTGGAGATATAAGTGTAAATAGATATTGAACCTGGAATCAAACCAGACTCAGTTCTAGACTGCCAAAGAGGTATCAGAAGGTAATAAACTTCAGTCAATTCAAACTGTAAATCTACTTTAGAGTAAACTACATAAGCAAGAAAGGCTAAGATGCCTCTTGCATCTTACATCCTTGCACAATATTGCAGTATTAAATTGCAGTAGTACACAATATTAAATACTGTGTTTTCCCAGTAGGCAAAATTATTTCCCAATAAATGCAATGACTGTAAGAAACCAGAAATCATATAGGGATCAGGAAAACTGATATACTAACTAGTAAACCCAGGAACAAAAAACAGCTGATCATGATGGTCTTCAGAGCCCTCAGTCTTGATTTTCTCGTAAGACAGAAACTCTCTTCTGTGTTTTAAGGTGAATTTCCAGACCATCAAAAAATCTTGTCAATAAATGTTCGTGATATGTACTATATCATATATTTTTTCTAGAAGATTACTGGAAAAATGTATATATAGAGAGAGAATATATATATATACAACTACTTTAGAAAGAAACACTCAACCTACTAGTGAACATTGCATAAAATAATGCAAACTTCTCCAAATTTTACTGTAAGAAAATATTGAGAACTGATGAATTTTTTTTTTTGGGGGGGGGGGGGGGTTATAGAAAGTAGAATTTAGCTCCTTGTAGTATAATATAGCTTTTCATACAAAACATTACTGATTCTAATTCTCTTAACTTTTTTACAATGAACGTTAAAGCTTTATATGACATAAGGCCTAGTTTACTCTGTAGCAAGAACTAAAAACTTGATTCTTCACTCAGTTCTAGTGAAATAAATCAGGAAAAATATGAGTGAAATTACATCAGTTTAATTCATCATCCAACCCTGTGTATTCCATCTGAGGTTTAAAAGAGGCTTCAGTTTTACAAATTATAACACATAGCAAGTGAATGGTCAGTCTAACAGTTACACGAAAAATACAAATCTAGTATTCTCAGAGAGCAAGGCATGTTTTAAATGTGAATTTTGTCTGTGAGGAACAATGGAGGGATTTGGAGGGAGCTTTACTAACCTACTGCTTCTATAAATATTCAGTACAGGATTGTTTTTAGTAATGTATTAGTGGTACTAAATTTCCATCCTTTAGTTTTCTCTATTCTCATTAAATTGTATTTGAATACTTCTCTTTTAAATTTTTTGCTCATCCTTTCCATTACTTCATGATTTCCTTTAATATTCTCTTGGGTTAGAATAATATCAGCAGTAAGAACATGCTGAATTAACAGTTGCTATATGCTGTTCTGTAGTTTTTTGTTTTGTTTTGTTTTTGTTTATTTTTTTTCCCTGGGGATAAAAGGGCAATTAACATTTTTTAATAAAAGGTGTCCTCTTAAAGTTATATGACCAAATAGATGGGTACTGATTTTTTATTATAGATTTTGAATTTGAAAAATAAAAAAGTAACATAATCATTTCTTTAATAAATTACAAACCATGACCATCTGTAAGGTATAATCCTTCAGGTACCCAGTGCACTTGCATGTGAAATCTATTTAAAGGTCTTCTTGATGGTGTGGCAGTTGCATGCACTCTTGCTATATGTTTATTTATTATTATTATTATTATTGTTAATATTTATTTTATTTTATTTATTTATTTTATTTTATTTATTTTATTTTATTTTGAATGGACAGATTATACACATGCTGAAAGTAAGAAATGCTGATTCTTGCTTCTAAATTTACATTGGCAAAAGATGAGATCCCTGCCTTTTATAATTTCCAGGGACACAGTACATGGAAAGTTAAAGAGGTTCATTATTAATTGATGGAAATCTTCACTTTTTAATTACACCACATCTATTTTGGCATAGACATGTCTGTGATAATAAAAATGAAAAAAAAAAAAAAGTACATAAATAAAATGGAAAAATAGCATTGATTATAAAAATCATATGAGAGAAAGCTGGCAGAGATAGCAAGTGATCTGCCGTTTTTATCTCAAAAGTGTGTTGCTGTTAATGGTGTATGTGTCCATATAGACAGATACAGATATTATACAAAATACAAAAGTTCTGACCTGTAGGTACAAAGTCCTAAACAGGCACAGTTCTCTTGACAATTAAAGTCAAGAAAATGAACATCTAAGTCTTAATGATAAATACAATAGATAGCAGAATTATTTTGATACTATCAAAAATATTTGATAGTAGAATTCTCTCGCATCATGGTGTTTGCCCAAACTTGGCATGGATGAAACTGATTCCTAAAAAGCCCAAAAATTGCCTTAAGAATCAGTTCAGGTTCCTACTTTGCATAGAATGTTATATATTTCTTTCACCACTCTGATGCTGTCCTTCTGTGTTATAACTTGGATTTATAACATTCTTTCAAACAATACTTCAGAAGTATTGTTTCCTTAGAGAGTGATGAACAGAGTATGCTGGAGGTAGGAACCAGACACAGGGGAGAACTTTACGTCAGAGACAAATACTCAAAGATGTAATGCTTCTGTAGCCAGCCTGATTTTTTTCTTTCCCTTCATATTTTATTATTATTATTTATTTATTTATTTATTTATTTATTTATTTATTTATTTATTTATTTTCAGAGAGAGAGAAAGATGGAAGTAACAACACTCTAGGGAGTTATGTCACCAAGGAGAAGGCCAAGGAAAACATGATATATTGATATAAGACTGCTATATAAGTAACAAATAACAATGATTTTCAGATCCTTTTATTGACAAGCTCAATTTCTTTAAAAAGAGAAATATGTACTCCAGTAGGGAGGAAAGAAAGTAGAAGAAAGTTTTATATTCATATTCACAAAGTAATATTTTTTGTTTTCAGACAATGAATATAAATTAGCCAACTCAATATCATTTGAGCTACTTTATGTTCACACAAACATACAACAGATCCATAATACTTAAAGTGCATTTTCATTCTTCTTTTCCCCAGCCATGACTTTCATTTTACTCTATTTTACTTCTGGACAGTACTTTTAAATTTATTGTTTAATTGTGTGATTTTAAAAAAACATGAACATTATACAGAGAGCTCTCTCCCCTAACCTAAATCTGGATGATATTTTGAAAATATAATTTCATTAGTGAACTTGAATATTTTAGTTTAATATTAAACCAAACCAAATTTAGATGTGTTTTGTGTTAGATTTCACAAAACTTCCCTTCATCTATTTTACATAGTAAAACAATCAATTTCACATCAAAGAACTATGAAGGCAAATAATATAAGAAAATGTGTTAACTATAAGCTCATATAACCATTTCAGATTTCATTATTTAAAACTAAATAAGGTATTACTGAATTATGATCTTCAAATGCAATGTCTGAGATGACAAAATTTGACCTTCATAGTTCTCTCACCGTATTGCTTTGTCATCTGGTGGGGACAGCAAAAATTGGTGGGGGAATTAAAGAAAAAAAAAAAAAAAAAAGGTGGGGGAGGGGTGGAATGTCTGATGAATACAACATCTTAAATTCTTTAATGACTTAGAATCATAGAATGGTTTGGGTGGGAAGGGACCTTGAAGGTTATCTAGTTCTAACCCCCCCTTATCTTGTGCAGTAACACTAGATCAGATTTCTCAAGACTTAATAATACCCATGTGTCCAAGAGAAAATGGAAAATTCCTTTTTTTCTGGATAAACACTAAGATAGAAAAGATCACACAGTATATGAACAATTAATATCACTGGATCATTCAGAACAATTTTGATTTTTATCTTTTGTTCTTGTTGTTGCTTGGCAATACCCTAAAAAATTCAGGAAGGTACAGACATCTCTTGGGACAAACTCTCGGGCTAATTAAGTCCTTATCCTGAAGAACAGCAGAAACATTAGAAACAAATACTGGAATTGAGGTAATATTTAAAACTCAAGGAATGGCTAATACTGTCCATTTTATGTTTTCTATTACTTTTTGTTCCTTCATTCTGACCATTATAAATGTGACATATAATTTAAATTACTATCAATTCATGTCACATACCATGGGAATCATATAAACTCATTTTCTGCATACGGAAAAATAAACCCAATAAGCCATGTAAACAGTGTAAGTTTTCTTTTTATTACACCTTTCCAAAGCAGAATTGCACTGAATAAATCATCAATGCACTGCAGGTGTGAAATGCATTCCTTTCTGCCCACATTTTTTGTGCACTCTCTAATTCCCCTAAATTATTAATAATAATTTCTAACCAATAAGCTGTCAGTGATTGTAGGAAGCCAAAACTGTAAGACCATTTTATTATTTTTCCTTGAATAAACATCTGCCTGCACTGTATTAGAAACTGTTGTTTTTATCATAGGGAGAATATTGTAGCATCATTCTTAAAAAACACTCAATGTTATAAAATAAATAAATAAATACACAGATCTGTTTTACTGACTAATCTAAAATAATATATTTGACAGCAATATTGTAATTCTCAGTGACATGGCCAAAAGTTAAGATTCTGAATTTTGTAGGCTTTGAACTTCTTTAGTGATATTGATCTAAATATTCTTCATAAATATATAAATATATAAATATCTTCTAATATTCTTCAGATATTCAGATATTAATTTAATTTAATTAATTTAATTTAATTAATTTCAATTATTGTTATTTTGAAAAGTGCAGTTTCTAAGAGGCTGTAGCAAACACCTGGCACACTTGAACAAAATATAGGATCTATTTGTCATTTCTTATGCAAGAAAATCTCTTTTAGTAAAATTCTGTTCTGCTTCTTCTATAATCAACCAAAAAGGCTGTTTTTAACTGAATCATTTTGATAAGGATGTAAGATTAATTTTTGTATTTCAGAATTTTCAGAATTTATACAAACTTAATTATCAAAATGACATTTGCATGAGTTTTATTTTAGTTTACTTCAGGAAGAATCAAACTGGATCTGAGTAATAAGCGTAATGAAAAGGTGTGTACTCTGAATAATCTACTTTGTTTTTCTGTAATTTTACCTTTTGAAACACTTCACAGAAATGAAAAAAAAAAAAAAAAAAAAATCGGGAAAGAATTAGCCTGAATATTTGAAAGAACTCTCCCAAATATGAAATTTGTTGAATTCATATTATTTATGACTGTCTGTAAAGAACTGTTCTATTTATTTCAGACATCTAAAACTAGACTAAAGAAAGCATGAATATAGTACCAGAAATAAACTGGAATATATAACAACAGCATAACTCACCTGTTCTCTTCCCCTCATATTTAGAAGGAGAAAAATCCTATTGGAGCCAAATCAGACAATGTGCAAACATCACTGGCAAGCATCTGTTCTTCTACTAATTGAAGAAAAACATATTTGAATATGTCAAATTAAATGAAATTGTTATATTTTTCTTTTATTATAATGATCCATATGATTTTATTAAAATAATCTCAATTATTGACACTAAGTTTTGTATATGTGTCAGAAACTACTTCTCTAGCCATGTTTTATTAATTTTAGCAATAAGCTGATAATTTAAAAAATAAAAATAGATGTCTATATCTAAATTTGTGTATGTATGATGTGAAAATCACATATCAAAAATATGTTTTGGCACACAAAAATGCATTTCTAATTTAATAGGTTCAAATTAACATTTGCATTTCTGTCAAGTCTATTGAAGAGAAGTCCAAAAATGTTAATTAAAATTCTACTATCTTGTATCATGTATCTTTCAACTCACAAGTAAAGTTATATAGAATTTCTTTGAGATGAAGAGAAAGTCTTATGAATATTTTATATACATCTTGCACTTCTGTTGGATTTTTTTTTCTATTTTTTTTCCAATTTTGGTAGTTCAAATACTTTTTGGTCATTAGATTCTTTTCTATATATGCAATTTAGAAAGATAACCTCAGAATTATCAACCTTGTTTTTTTTTGTTGTTGTTGTTGTTGTTTTTATATTGTTTGTTTGTTTTTGTTTTTAAAGTGTTCAGAAGAATGAATTATATGTGAATTTACTCAGGTATAAATTTTACTTCCTCCAAAGCATGAACAGAAAATATGGGTAAAATGTTACTCAATAAGAATCACACATATTAGAACTGTTTTAATAGGTTCAAAATGCTATAGAAAAACTCTGACTGAAAGGAGCCTCAGGAGGTCTCTTGTCCAACTTCTGCTCAGAGCAGGGATGACCAAGTTGTTGAGGGCAGAATCACGTTAAATTCTTAAACATCAAAATATAAGGCCTAGGAGAGGCCTGACTGTCCTCACAGGGAAAAACTTTTTCTGTATATCATTTTTGTGTTGACTATAGAAATGATTAATACGTCCATTTCTTTGTAAGAAAATCCTACAATATCCCAAATGACAGAAAGGAAGGAATCTCTGCTTTGGACAGTGTATGCATGGTGCTCAGGATTACCAGCATCTGAAAGGACGTAAAATTATCAGATTATCCTTTTCTCTCCTTATCAGTGTTAGGTCTAATTAATAGTATTTTAAATGATACCTTTGAGCACCTTTCTTACTAGGATCTTAATAGACCAGCACCTCCTGGTACAAAACATCACCCCATAGGTGCTCATGTTAGGTCTCTCCAAAGGTTTCTGTTCTGGCTGAACAAGCCCAGCTCCTTCAGTGTCTCATCACAAGGCAAGTACTCTAGCTCCTGGTCGTCTTGGGGTTCCTCCTTTAAACTCATCCCAATTTATCAATATCTTCCCCATATGGGAAGTACATAACTGGACATAGTACTCTAAATGTGGTATCACAGGTGCCAGCAAAAAGCCCCAGAGACATAGGGGAAAACTGGCAGAAAGAGCATTGAGTACCTCAGTCTTACAACCACTGTTTTTAAATCATTTGTCCCACTCAGAAACAGGCCTAAATTGTTTCCTGTTTAATCTTTTGTTACTAATGTAATAGCAGAAGCTCTTCTTGCCTTTGACATCCTCTGTATATATTAAATTTCCACACATTATGTAAGGCAATAAAAAAGTGGGACAATAATATGAAATATTGAAGGATTTAAGTATTTCAAGACTAGTTTTGAAAATGATTAATTTAATAAATCACCACTACTAGAGTCAGTAAACATTTTAATATTCATCTAGTTCCATCATTGTGGTAAGAAAAAGTATACTAGCTTACTAGCCTACTACAGAAAGATAATGTTTTTACCAAGGAATACAATGCTAACAGAAAATATATATATATATATATCCTAATATGACTTCATCTCAATGATCTTTATGCTGTACATTTAGCAATCAAGTCAAAGATAGGCCTCCTGTATAGTAAAAGGAGAGGAATGGGCACTTTTAGAGAAAGTGTGAAATGTAATGTGAATTATGCTTGTTCTTTCCCATAATAACAGGGGGAACCTGAACAACAAATTTGCACTCAATGACAAATTTTTAGGTACCTAAAGTTATATGGGATGAATCTACTCTTAATGTTTCATATAATCATGTAAAATTCATTCACACAATTATATTCTTGAGTAAGTAGCTTCTTGTCTTTCGTTCTATTGCCATTTACATTGTTGAAATCCTAATATTGAAATCCTAATATTATTACCTCCAATATAACACTAGATGGAAAGCTTCCAAAAATTTATTTCTTATTCTCCTTCAACAGAAAATATTAAAATTGTTGTTAACTTAAAAACAAAAAATATTAGTTTCTTCTTTTCTCTCAGGGAAAAAAACAAACAAACAAATAAACAAACAAAAAGACTCAGTCTCAGACTCATTTAATAGAAGTTTAAAACTACTGTAAAACACCAAGTGGGTTAATGAGGGTATTAGCTGCGCAACTATAGCTTTATTTTGTTCTGCATTTTACAGGCATAAAATGTTTATAAATATTTTTTATATTTTAATGTAAAGTATTTCTGGCTTTATTTTATTTATTTATTTTTTTTCTCTTATTTGTTAACCATTTTTTTAGAGTGAGTCAGGAGTTACAGAAATGTATCAGCTTATAAAGAATGTAAGTCTATTGCTCTATGTGCATCCATGTCTGCCAGCAACGAAGTGACAAATGGGCAGGAATTTAGCCTCTGAGAGTTCAATAAGCTGGTATTGTCCTGACATTGCAAGCTGTTTACCACAAAAGTCCTCTACATCTATCACCTGGACCCAGCCTTTGCCCGATTCTAATTCTACTGACATTGAAACCTCAAGTCCTTTGTGAGTCATTTATCACACGTATTAAAATGTTCCATTGTGGATTAGAATATCAATTCTCTATTACTTCTGATAGCTGCCCAAGGGCTATTCCTTGCAGGAAATTCTAATGCTTTATCAAAACCATGGTTTGGTCTTAAATGATTCTTTTTAAAGGTACTGTGCTTCCAATTGTGAAAAATGATGATGGCATTTCAAAGCTGGCATCAGTGCCCAATAGTATGCAAATCTTTTTACTTATTACTGCATTTAAATCTGGCCTAAATACTTCACACTTAATATTTTAACATGTATATGTCAATTAGATTATATAAAAAACTTTAAGTAAGGAATGGCTTTCTGCTTACTGAATTATAAACATGATTCCAGTCCTTTGGAACATGTGATAAAATCATAAATATTATCCAAGGGATATTATTTCTCTGCTTAAAACTAACATAGTCAGAAACCCCTTCACAATTCTTTCCTAAACAGAACAAGATTGGGGTCTTGTTCTTTCCAAAACCAGGAACTGAGTTGAAGAAAATGAAACTTATGAAAGAAATTCTGAATCATGTCAGGTCTTTAAGGTCCCTTCCAGTCCAAGCCATTCTATAATTCTATGATTCTATGGTTCCATGTCTTAAGTTACTAGTTTACTTTATGAATGTATGTATTAAAGTAACTATACAAGTATGTTTGACAAAAGAAGATGAATATTTAGAAGGTTATTTAAAATATGTTATACATGATTGACCTTCATACATGTGGAACATGACTTCAGAACAATTAATTTATTTATATATTTAACATCATGATACCCATTCCCTTTGCAAACTTTTAAATCCCCTGGTATTGCTTGCTGATACTGTGTTTAAGATGTGTTAAAAAAAAAAAAAAAAAAAATTGAACTTTCAAAGTATTAGTACTGTATATATAATACCTTTATTTAGAAAAGTACATCAGCAGTCAGGGCGTTAGCCCCAGTTTTCAAACTCTGCAACTAATTTTTTTTGCTCTGCCATAGTCTTCCACTGTGTCCATGACTGAATCACTCACATATAAACTTTCAAGACCACTTACCTAACTTTCATGTTCTACACAACAATCTCACTTTTATGTCTTACTTTTCTTATTTGTAAAATGAGATTAGAAGCACTTCTAAATCTCACAAGTGTTTTGATTGTAAATGCTCTGAGGGTCTCAAATACTATCTGTAAGAAATATAAAAAAACAGCTAAGATCATCAGATTCATAGTAACTTAGACAAGATTGCAATCACTTAACCTTCTTTAAGAAAACCTGGAAAAAAATATTCATCATTGTCCTCATTCATCACTAACACTTTTAAAAAGTGAAGATCACGAAGAACTAAAAGGAAAGAATGGCTATAGGTACTCAGAAAGCATTCCTTGTAATCATGGACTTGTGTAAATACATGCTGCTGCAATGTGTTCACTGGGAAACATTCCAATGAACTTGTTTCAGAGCAATTTTCATATACAAAAAATACAACATTTAAATGACTGAAAAACAGAACTCATATCAATTGTGGTTTAACCTATCTGGCAGCTAAGCACACACAACCATTTGATCCCAGAGAATCCACCACACCCAGTGGAATGGGGGAGAGAATAGAGGGAAAAAAAATGTAAAAGCTTGTGGGTTGAGATAAAGGCAATTTAATAGAACAGAAAAGAAAGAGAAATAATGATGATGATGGTGATTATGATTATGATGATAAAATAAAAATAATATGTACAAAGCTAGTGATACACAGTGCAATTGCTCAACATCCACAGATGGATACTCAGCAGCAGTCCACCCCACCCTGGGAAGCCACCCCACATTGATTGTTCAGCATGATGTCATATGGTACGCAATATCCCTTTGGTCAGTTTGGGTCAGCTGTCCTGGTTCTGTCCCCTTCCAACTCCTCATGCACCCCCAGCCTCCTCACAAGCAGGATGGTGTGAGAAGCTGAAAAGTCCTTGGTTTAGTGTAAGCACTGCTCTTCAACAATTAAAACATCAGCTTGTTATCAACATCATTCTCATCCTAAAACCAAAATGCAGCACCATTCTTGCAACTATGAAGAAAATTAACTCTATGCTAGCTGAAACCAGGACAATATCCTCTAATAAAGTTATTCTATGTCATTCATGTAAAAAAAAAACAAAATTTACAAATTATGGATAGAAATTATGGATACATACAACTTACTATCATAAAGTAATATGTATGGCTACATAGCCATAAATATATTCATTTCCAAGGTGATTTACCTTTTTTTTTTGCGTTGTCTTATTCATGGAAAATAACCAGTTGCTCATTCTGAAATACGCATTTTTGCCACAAAAACATCTAATTTACTGCAGTGCAAAGGTAGAAATGAGACAAAATATTGTTAATTCCTAGATGCCTGTCTTTGTGCCCTGGCATATGTTAAAAAATATGGATATGTGAAGTGTAGAGAATTAAAAGTAGAGTAAGTGAAGCTATAAATTTTACAAATAACATTACATTTAAATTGCACAAATGAGAAGCTGTCCTGGTTTCAGTTAGGATAGAGTTAATTTTCCTCCCAGTAGCTGGTAGGGTGCTATGTTTTGCATTAGGATGAGAAGAGTGCTGATAACATGCTGATGTTTTAATTGCTGCAGAGCAGTGCTTACACTAAGCCAAGGACCTTTCAGCTTCTCGCTCTGTCCTGCCAGCGGGCAGGCTGGGGGTGCAGCAGGAGCTGGGAGGGGACAGACCCAGGACAGCTGACCCAAACTGGCCAAAGGGGTATTCCATACCATCTGACGTCATGCTCAACAATATATAGGGGTGGCTAGCCGGGGTGGGGGGCCGGCTGCTCGGGGTTGGGCTGGGCATCGGTCAGCGGGTGGTGAGCAATTGCATTGTGCATCACTTGTTTTGTACATACTATTATTATTATTTTATTTTTCTGTCCCTAATAAACTGTCTCTATCTCAACCCACAGGCTTCAGTTTTTCTCGTTTCTCTCCCCCATCCCAGAGAGGGAGGGGGGAGGGTGAGTGAACGGCTGGGTGGTGTTTAGCTACCGGCCAGGTTAAACCACAACAGCCTTTTTGGCGCCCAACGTGGGGCTTGAAGGGTTGAGATAACGACAGATCTGACTAGAGTGTATTAAAACAAAATTCTGATAAGCATTATATCAGTTTAATATTTACTAATCACAATGCCGATTTTTGTGATCTCAAGTCTGCTGTGCCTGTTTTCCGAATTGAGTTATATAGCACATTACTTAGTGTATGCGTTCCCTGTCATGTTGCTTATCATTACTGGGGGTTGGTACAAGGTTACTATTTTGCTGTACTGTGTAACACTGGCTTACGATATGATAAAATTACCAGCCATGAGACTAATCTGGTATTTGTATTCAGCATTGTCGTCAACTCCATACTTTGGGAACCCTACCTCAGGAACTATTAATAATTACACTTTTCATGCTTTTTCTTCAGGGAGCCAATCTGTGGAGGGGTCAGGGGAAGATGTTTTTTCCCATTTGTTCACTCTACCTTTTTTCTCCTCCAGGCGAGTTATGGTAGCTTTCCAAAACTTTGAATATCCTTGGGATGTTCAGACCAGTATGTTCTTATTGTTATGTCTCCTGAATGCACTTCAGGTTTTGTCTAAGGTTAAACAAATACTTCAGAGTGTCATCCAGAGATCTGTCCTGAGGCAGGATAGTTATGAGTGGCAGGGAGAGTGGGAGGATATGGGCAGGCATCTAGAGCAGTGG
>CM021700.1:75952217-75985915 GCA_011074415.1 Stictonetta naevosa | reverse complement strand
CTCCACTCACCATTAGACTTTCGCACTGGCCATATGGGACTATTAAAAGGTGAATGAGTCTTGCTGATCACTCCTTGGCTCTCCAGTTGACGAATTAGCTTATGGATGGGAGTCAGGGAGTCTCGGTTGGTGCGATATTGCCACCGGTGCACAGTTGTATCAGTTCAAGTATTCAGTTAGGTATCCTAACTGAAACCAGGACAATAAGCCTGCCTATACTTTCATGTATGTGTCACGTTAAGAGGTGTAGCCAATTAACCGATATGGGTCTGGTCGGATTCAGAGCACTGAACTATCACCATCACGGATTCACCAATAACATATCACACCCTTACTCTAATCGAGTTCGATGAGAACTATCACGATTAAAAACAATGCACTTAAGTGCAATTTATTACAGCAACAGGTACACAGGTATTTTGGATTTCTGGCGATAATTTACCATCTGCAAAAGCAAGCTAGCATGCATGAAATACACAGGTGTACAGACAGGAAATTAATGCGTTAAAAGGCACAAAGACTCTAAAGAGATTTCTAAGTGTCCACGGAGACACACAGTATAACCAAGTGTTTAAATCTCACCCAAAGGCATCCCAATAGGACGGGAAGAGAGGCTCAGCCCGTCGACTGATCCCAGGACTCAGGATATATCTTCCCTGACAATGGTATCTTCCCTGACATCCCCTCTCTCGTAGGCCAATTTATATTATTTTCTATCTTTTAGGTGGAGCTTGAGTGACTCTAGTCAATCATATCTTAGTTATGACTAGTGAAAAGTTTTCCTGTCTCCATTTAAAAGAATATGCTCCGAGAAATTCAGACTGTATGCTCAGTGAGGGGTGGTCACACCTTGGAGGTGGGTAGCTTTTGGGATGGAGGTGTGTTTTGGTATTATAATGATATAATGAGCAAAAGTGCACTAGAGTACAACATTTGTCAAAACATAACAGGTCATTGGCTCAGGGTAGCAAAAAGTGTGGCTTATCAGTCTTGGTGTGCACAAGAACAGTCGAGTCCCCACCTGGTCACAGAGCCTAGCCTTGGCGTCTCCACTCCATTCTACACTCTGTACTGTTCCTTAGAGTCAGCACACCAGGATCCCCCAGTGCGATAGCATCTACGGTTGGAAGCCTAGGGAACGCTCAGGTAATGCAGCTACGCCCTACCCTGAAAACCTCTTCAATGTTGTATATTTTCTTTAAAATGTGAATATTAATTTTATTTTCCTAGTTACTTTAGGCAATTACACAACAGTATGTATTCTTTATTATTTAAAACCTGCATCTATTTCTTTTTTTTTTTTTTTTAAAAAAAAAAAAAACAACTAGTAATTGTGAGTTTACATTCCTGTGTATATTGCCCTATTGAAAAAAACAAGCAAGTATCAGATTGATATCAAGGACTGTGAATCAGGTCCTTCCTTTGTACATATTTATTGTATTTTTTACAATGGTTTAGAAAAAAAAAAAGACAAATAAAAATAAAAAATAATAAAAAAATAAAAATAAGTAATAATAAGAAGAAACAAAACAGAAGCCTTTTTGCATTAATCTCTTTAATCCACTTCCTGGAGGGAATAACTTTCCTTACACAATTAAACACAAATAAAGAGATCAAAGAAATGCATCTGATACTCACATTAAGAATGAGTTCCCAAAATCTCAATTTTTTTTTTTTTCATATATCAGAGCTAAGAGTGTGTGGTTTACCAGTTGTCAAAATGGTTAGACTGTTGATGAAGAAAGATTGGTCACATTAATTCAAATACATCAAAATGTTGTTAGAATTATTATTGATCAAATACAGATCTTTTAATTGTCTATTTTTTTCATGCATTCGTACACTTATTAAGTATGATAATAAGACCCTTAATATGATCTGTGTGTTGCAGTAAGACAAAATGTTTGCTAATATGAAACAAAATTAACTCTGATCTTACTGTAGAAGAGAACATCAGATCATATTAGATTTTTGTTATAATTCCTACATTGCAGTGGTTGTATATTTTACTCAAGTGATCAGATTAGTGTGAAAAGGTATATTTCATTATTAGGAAGGTTTTCAACAAACTCATCATGATGCAAGAAAACCCAGTTTGTTACACGTTTCTGAAAATACAAGCAGTTTTATGGAACAGTTCATATTTTCTGAAAGAGTAAGCAAGGCACTCTTATAAAAAATGAATAAGCCATATGTTTTAACCAAAGAAGAAAAAGGAGTTTGGGATAAGACATATTTAATTCTTGTACCTTATATGATTTCCTTGTTTCTTTGAACATGTAAATAAATAAAATAAATAAATAAATTACAACAGATCCAAATTCATAAAAATAGAAAAATAACATATACGGTTTTGTCAAGCTTCTGAGAAGTCTAAAATGCACTTTCAAATAAATACAATTTCACATATAATATATACACTTAGGTGAAGCATAGTAGACATTTTTATTAATGCAAGTGATTTTCTCATATATTCATAAAAGTAAAAAATAAACAGATTTGTCAAAAAGAGAATAACACACTGGTCTCAAATGTATAAAATCAAATAAATGATAGGGATTAGGTGGAATATTTGAGGCAGATGGTTACACAGATTTATAGATACTGCAATAGTTTCAGATGCTAACCAGATCCTCCTTGCGATGAAAACACTGCAGTGCATACTGTCATAGGAAGTAGTAATTACAACATCAGTAATGGATTGAAGCAGAACTTGCATGTATTGTAAATGTCCATTTATATAATTTTATTGTTTAATTACAACATAGAAAATCAGAACTAAAGTTGTACAGCTGTAATACAAACTAATATGGTTGCTACATGCACAAGAACAATCTGGAAAATCAGCCTACCTATTCTGTTCTTGTATAAAATAAACACCAATATAGGGTAATATACCCCTAACACTCTCTATAACTTCTTCAAAATATGAAATAATATATAAAATCTTTGGTAGCCAGACAGCAGCATTCACCTTCATATAAAAATTAATATTGTGTAAATGAAGTCCAATATACACCCTGTTCCACATTATTTTTTCCAACCGTTATTTCTATAATAACAATCAATAGATGCTGTTATATAGCTTTTTTGAAAGCTGTCCCGTACAAGAGAGATTATAAAGGCTCAAGTACTTTTTTAAGAGCTACTTAATGCTAGGAAAATTATCTAAATTTTCCTGTGTTCCAGGGACTATTACTTCAAAATTTGCGCTTAGACATCCTCAGTTTTTGTTGTGGCTAATAGGTCTGAAGCTCAATAGAGGAAAGGAAAGTTGCTTGTCTACTTGCTTTTTAAAGGTAGGAGAGTCAAGTATAAAAAAGCAAAGAAACACATAATGGAAAACCAGAAAACAGGTACTGCAGCAGAAAAGTGTAGGGACTAGGAAGACAACTTAAAAATATGATTCCTTGATACCAACAGGGGCAATACTAACCTCCTATTCCCTCCTCACCCAGCAAATTATTTTTTTCTCCTTTACGTTTGTGCTAGTTATCTGCAGCAGATGAGTTCAGACTAATAATCTTATTGAAAGTTTCTCCTTTTCCACCAATTAATTTCTGGTAAAATCATTGAACTCCATGATTACCATAGGACTCAATAACTCTTAGTTTACACACAAAAGTGGAGATGAGGAAACCTGGGCCATCCTTTGAAGAGGATCAATTTAAAATTAATTGTGAAAATGCACTTACAAAATAAATAAATAAATAAATAAATGGGGGGGAGGGGAGGGAAGGCAGGGAGGGAAAGAGAAAAAAGGTGAATTTTCTTCATTTCTTCATATCAAAGGAAGCTATTAGGTGAGAAAGTTTCTGGCTTGCATATCCTTGTTCGTAAAGGCTTCCAATTGTGGAAGACGTTTTAAGTATCATCTCTTCTGGTTTAAATTATATGTTCAGTTCAATACAAATGACAATGGAACACTACTAAAAAAGAGCTGACACACCCCTAAATTCTTCTTGGTAGATAAAACTTTTGATAATGACAGAAATGGATCTCCTGCCTATACCAAACTAACACAAAAGAAATTAATAAGTGTGTAGGAAGACTGAGTGAAAGAATGAAAGCTGTTGTCAAAAATATCAGAAACTAATAACACTTCTGATTTCAGCAAAGATGACCTAAAAAAATGTATATACAATAATAATAAATAGATAAATAAAGAAATAAATAAATCCTATTATCTTCATGGGGCATCATTGAGAAAGACAGGAAAACTTTACCTCTGGGGAATCTGCTATAATTTGTATACTTTTGTTGCTGCAATGATATGAATAAAATTTGCTATATTCGCTGTTAGACTGCATTTTAACTGACTTGGTCATACACTGTTTCCGCCAAATGTTACACACTTCTTCCAGTTGTTTAGGTATAAAATTAGACAAAAAAAAAAAAAATAGGCACAAAGAAATTAGAATACATTTCAAAAATATTTAGCCTTTGTAGTATCCTCTGCTGTGTATCCGGTGAGGCAACCCTTCCCAGAAAGAAATGCTCTTCCAATAACTAAGCTCAATATTTTGCTAAAATGTGGTGTTTCCAGTGTTCAAAAGTCCTCATTGTGGTTGTCAAACACTTTGTAGCAGTATGCCTCAGGCCAGGAAGGGACTGGTGAAATATTACCAAAAATGTAATGCACAGTTATTTCAGTAAACAGTATTTGATTTTCCTACTGTTTAGAAGCCCAGCATCTACTGAACTGTAAATGTATTTTAAAAGCTCATGTTCATTGGTGTCTATGTGCTAAGGAAGTAGTTAATGTAAAATCACAAGAGATTAATACTATGCTGATCTTATCTTAGGTAGGTAGATACCTGTGCAGTTTTACCTAAGCATTCCTGTATTTACTGTAGGAAATATAAACATTGCGAAACATAAAAGTATTTCATATCTATTCCAGCATTTGTAGAAATTAAAGGGATTTAAAGACTGACTGATATACTCTTTCATTCAGGCCAGATGGTAGAGTTTTCTCATAGCTTTAAATAAGAAGTGATACAGATTCATACCCCTACACCAGAGAGGTGTTAAGTTGAAGTGTGTTAGATAACACAAAAATGATTTCTTCTCTATTTTAGACAACATAATTCTCCATGAGGCCGGAAGCAGAGAAGCCGTCGCATAGTTGACACAGGTTTAAATGTGTCAATGTTTAAATGACTTGTGATGTTGTGTCAGAGTCAAGCCTGGGAGGTTTCAGACGCTAAAAGACAAAAAGTTAGCAACAAGTTTCTCAAATCAAACTGTTTTTCTCTTGCATGAAGATTTCTCAGCATGATGCTCTTTGACTACTAGCACTACATTTGACAAAGAGTTGTTGCCAACACCCCCTTTCTCGTGCCTTTCATCAGCTTAATGTAATAGGATTGTAAAGTGGGCAGTCATGTAAGCACTGCTCTCGTCTTTGAAACAAAATTTTGGAGTGCCAGAAATTCTTACATGAGACTGAAACTTTCTTCTGTGAACCCATCCTTCACTGGTTTTTTAAACCATAGTGCTTCTGGTATGTATCAGAACAACACAAGTGAAGAAATTGCACAGCTGTTTTAATCAAAGAGCAAGCAAAGTAGCTTCAAACAATGCTTCCCAAGTTAAAGGAGAGCCTGACTGCTTGAATGATCATCCTTGCTCAATCAGTGAGAGAATATTTGCTAGATATGACTATTGGTGAATACCTCTCTGAACTTGTAAGGAAGACCATCTTTGCCAGGCTTTGGTTTCAGCTGACTTTCCCGAGTCTCTCAGTCATCCATTCTGGATAGTTAAACTTCATGGACTTGGTTCTGAACCTATGGGCATCTAGGGAGTGATGTAATAGAGGTTAGGATTTAAACACTGTGCACCGTAGGTTCCAGATCAGATGGAATATATTACAAGAAGTGTGTATGGCAAATGCCATCCAAGCTGTAATAGATGGTCATAAGATTGCTAGAATAACTTTATGGCTATATTTACTCTTGACTAGGGTTCTATATATGATAAAACATCCAGTACGCTTCCTTATACGTATCTGTTCATGTTACTTTGCAGTTATGTCTGTGAGAACAGCAAAAACAAATGCATTTGTACACACAGCTTTTGGTGTTAAATAAGATCGTATAAGGCTTCAAATCAAATCAATCAGTGTTGATACTACATGAAGAGAGAGTACTCAAGATTTAGTTTTATTGATTTTTCACAAAGCATACCAGAGATGTACATTCAAAATTGTTAGCAAAACAGATTGAACTTATCAGTGGATGTTTTGGGACAAAAAAAATTTCTCCCAAACATTACATATACATAATTCTGCAAAACTTTCCAGGCTTTCTTTCACTTCAGATTTGTTTAACTGGTTCTTAACATATTCATTTAATTCACATATCTAACAAACACTGCAATAAATATATATTTTAATGTGCTTGGGTTTTATTTGAGCAGTTACTATTCCATATTCTTTTGTAATTAAAAAAGTTCTAAGGTTAAAGCATGTAGAACATATGGCAAGTGAAGTCAGAAAAGAAAGGACCTATTCTGATATCAAGATAAAATTCAAACCTTTCATTGCAAAGTATGATTGAGATGTGTAGTACCCAGAGTCAATTGTGGTAACAAATTTTGATTACTCAAGAAATTAAACAGATAATGAGCTCAGCAGCATTTCTTACTGAAGCCAACTGTGATGCTGCAGTGCAACATGCTAAAGGAACTGTGAATTCCTAAAACATTTAACATCTTCATGTGAATGATGTATTAAAAATGCTTCTGGCTAAACCATCTGCTGATGGCACAGCAAATGCAGGATACTTAGAGTCAATCTTGAGAATATTTGTGCCCTGGAGAACAGAAATTAAACATTATTCTACTTTCTATTTCAATTAAAATACTCCAAGATGGAAAAAAACTGGTGATTTTCCCAAGATACACAGCTGCTAAATTAATTATTAGTCCTTGAAGTTAGAATAGGTTGAATAGGTCCACTGTTTCTTTTGCCTTTTTTGTTTGTTTGTTTGTATTTAATTTTCAGGGCAGCGCAACTTATTTTCTGTTTATTTTAAAGGAAGGAGTCCTATTCAGAAATAGCTATAATCACTCATTTTGTTCCATGAGTTTTTTTCATAGATTTTACACCGTGGAATCAGATGAAAGTCAAGATGAAGAAAGTTAGGCCGTACCAATTAATCTTTAAAAATACTGGTAAGTTTGAAATTGAGTAATAAGAAAGCAGGTTATTGCTGTGATGTGATATTCCAACCACCTCTTGTTACCTGTATATTAATTAACCTTTTTTTTTTTTTTTTTTTTTTGTCTATCACTGTCATAAATTTGTGAGGCATGAAATGGCCTATCGTCTCATGATTAAGGAAGATAAGAGAGTTGTTTGTGTCCAAGAGATACTGATATAAAGTTAAAGGCACTATATCTTCTAAAAAAAAACCCAGTAGTAGAGGGAATAATATTAGTATCTGTTGATTTTTTTTGTGCAGTTTATCTCTTCCTCAAGTACCTAAATTCTAATTCATTTACATTAATCATCTTAGTTTAATAAATGTACAGAACCCGATGTTATCATTTTTGTTTTAAAATGAAAACAGTAGAAAACAATACAGCATAAGTCAAGCTTTGTGATTTTTTGTTTGTTTGTTTTTCTGCTTGAAACCTGTATCGTTGTTCTAATTCTTCAACATAATGTATTCTGATGTACTAAGATAGTTATGCAAATCTTTCCATCTTACTTTTTGAACACCTCCCACATGAACCAGGCAAATTACAATTATGGTGATGTTCATTTTACATCAACATTGTTTCATTATTAGACTTGCCCTTTTTGGCATCAATAATAAAATATTTTGATCAGGGAATGTAATTACAAATTCTCTATAGATCACACTTGTCCAGAATTATAGAGCTATAAGACTTTATTATATAATGTAACTTTTAAACTTATAATGCTTGTGGGAACAAAAATTCTTTTAAACTAAGGAAGCAATCTTTTACATATCATTGATTTTCTTGCTACTGATTGGGAGATATACTTAATATTGCAAAATACTTACTATAACCTTTTTTACTTTCTTATAACTACCCCAAATATTCATCTGTGGGGCTGATGTATTCTTTGCTTGATTTCTGATTGAAGATATGTTTCTTTTAAAGAGGCTTTTGGAAAAAAAAAAAAAAAAAAAAAAAAAAAAAAGAGTCTTCAAGTCTTCTCATTTTGTTATTAGTATTGTTGTTATTTTTTGTTAGTCTCATGAATATTAGACAAAAAATAATCTGACTGCAGTCAACATATGAAAGCAGAAGATTCACAGTTCACAGTATTATATTCTGTTTTGGAATGTTGTTTTCTTCATCTGGAAAACGATAAATATGATGAGCATACTAAAAATTAAACAGTGGGAGTATGAAGCACAGCTTTTCATTAAATTATCAAACAGGTGGTCAACAAATAAATGCAAATTCAGAACATGAACAGCTTTAAAAGCTGAACCTGTTTGGTAGCCTGTCTCTTCACTGAAAGTGTTTCCTGGTATGTGCTTTTTGGTTTAAAATTGTCAAAGCTTTACTACCTCAAAGAATTTGCATATAACATCAAGTTGATACATGTCATTTTACTGCTGTTCTTAGTCCATCATAAATCTGCAAGTCCGTGTAATAGATTATTGAATGCTAATCTCTGCCTGGTTTGATTTTTGATGTTCTTATTTTGCCTTATCTATTGTACCTCCTATTATGTCTTAAATTTGGATATTGTTTTAGCTATTATGTCTGATCTTTGACTGAGTTCCTTTTTGATAGTTCCACATATGAGACAGCATAAATCATACTTAAATTAAAGTTAAATTAAAATTGTACTCTTTTACAGTTTAGCCTGACCAATCTGGTTAGAGGAGAATTGAGAAACAGAGACGGAACTGAGTACTTCTACTGTCCCTGAATTCTGATCAGCTTGAAAGTTGAAACTCACTCATTCCAGGATTAAAACATGTTTGACATTTCCAGGTCATTCCCAGTTTCTACTAGTTAAAATGAAGTAACATACTTTGAAAGTGTTCTTGGAGATAGTGTATGCAAAAAACTCTTAGTCATATGTGCATGCCAGGGCGTGCTGTAGGGAAAACAAATTCATTTTGTTAGAGGCTAATTTTTTATAATATTGTATAATGTTTATAATATTTTATAATATATATATATTAACCTTGTGCACTATTATTTCTGCACAGGAGTATCTGTGGAGTATGTGTGATATGTGGACATGTTTTGTAGGGTCAAAACACAATATTTAGGTAAAGATTTTTTTAATATTTTTTTTTTTTTCTTTTAGTGGTGTCTAGAAATATCAAACAAGAATTTGGCCTACAAATTTTTGTACATATAGAAAGTAAGGAGTAAATGAACTTTGATTGAAGGAACTGATAGAACAAACTTTGTAAGATCTATAACAGGGCATATTATACATGAGTTATAGAATGATTAAATGACTCAAAACATGTCCATCAGAGCCAGCAATGAACATAGCAGTTTTCAATGAACATAGTTTTACAGCAAATAGTTTTAACTGCAGGACAACTTCTTCCCACTTTTATATGCGTTCCTTTGATTTCCAGCTGTAATGAAGTATTTGTAACATATTTTAACAATACCAGGACAGTTGATTCAGTCAGAATTTGTGCTATATACATGGGTATATAAAACTGCAATTAGTAGATCAAAAAGAAAATACAGGGACACAAAGGCATTTTTTTCTGTCATCTCAGTACAAAGCTCAGCTCAAAGAAATCATGATGTTTCCATATCAGTTCAAATTACAGTAGTTGCATGAAAGAAGAGTAGAATATGACCTCAGTTTGAAATAATTTGAAGATCATGTAGTAAAAATTTACCTAGCCTCCCACATTAGGTTAAGGCAATGAATGTAGTATGGAATTTTCCTTTTGTGTCAGCTTATTCTTGTTACTCGTATTTATGATATTGCCGATTTCACTTTGTTGTGCATGCTCATCTTGCATCACTAAATTTACTCCCTTGGTGTTAAAATCCATTCACCTTATTTCTTTGGACTTTGTTACACAAGAAAAGGGAAGGATAACAATAATTGAAAAGAGAAAATAAAAAAGAGAAAAAATAATCAAAGGGTGCTAACATACCGTCTGGATGCCATCCTACATAATGCAATCTAGATGATTCTGCTTGGCAGCGACTTTGGACTAGATGATCTTCAGAGGTCCCTTCCAACCCCACCCATTCTGTGATTCTGTGATTCTGTGATTCTGTGATTCTGTGATTCTGTGATTCTGTGATACTTCTACTTTTACACACAAAAAAATATGGTTACTTTAATTTTTATTGTAAAAAATTCCTGACTCAAACTCACGATGCTGTTTATTCACTCTCCTCTCAGAGGTTGTTCCATCTCAGAGATGGAACATCTCATAATTCTGCTTCCTGAATTTTTCTCAGGTAAGCATGAGACAGTTTTCCTTACTTTCAATTTTTTCTTCTTGTGCTGTTGGCTACATGGGTTTTAGAGTAGGATATCCTTGAGTAAGAGTTCTATTAAAAAAAAAAAAAAAAGAAAAAAAAAAAAAAGTAAAAGTAAAAGGAGGTGATCAGTAATGTAAAAGTACAAGGAGGTGATCTGAGACAGCCAGCATGGCTTCACCAAGGGTAAATTGTGCCTGACTAATCTGGCAGCCTTCTACAGTGGAGTAAGTGCATCTGTTGATAAAGACTGACCGATGTCATCTACTTGGACTCCGAAAGACCTTGGACACAATCCAATCTGACATCATGATCTCCAAATTGGAAAGAGATAGATTTGAAGGGTGAAACATTCAGTGGATAAGGAATTGGCTTGAAGGTCAAGCCCAGAGAGTAGTGGTCAATTGCTCTATGTCCAGGTGGAAGACAGTGAAGAGTGGTGTCCCTCAGGGGTCTGTCTTGGGACCAATAGTGTTTAATACCTTTATCAATGACATGAGATCAGGTGCACACTCAGCAAATTTGTAGATGATACCAAGTTGAAAGTTGCAGTCAATGCAACAGAAGGAAGGGATGCCATCCAAAGGGACCTGGACAAGCTTGAGAAGTGGGCACACTTGAACCTAATGAGGTTTTACAAGTCCAAGTGCAAGGTGCTGCATGTGAGTTGGAGCAATCTCAAACAACAGTAGACTGGGTGGATAACTCATTGAGAGTAGCCCTGCAAAGAAGGACCTGGGGGTTCTGGTGGACAAAAACTTGACATGAGGCAGTAGCATGCGCTTGCAGCCCAGAAGGCCAACTGCATCCTGGACTGCATCTACAAAGGAGTGGCCAACAGGCTGAAGGATGTGATTGCCGGGGGGGGGGGGCCCCCCCCTTCTGAGGCCCTACTTGGAGTACTGTATGCAGGTCTGGGGACCCCAGCACAAGAAGGACATGGATCTGTTAGAATCCTCCCCCCAGAGGAGGGCCATAAAGATGATCAGAGAGCTGGAGCACTGCTCCTATGAAGACAGGCTGAGAGAACTGGGGCTGTTCAGCCTGAAGAACAGAAGGCTCCCAGGTGACCTTATTTCAGCTTTTCAATACCTAAAGGGGGTTTATAAAAAAAGAGGAAGAGCAACTTTTTGCTCAGTCATATAATGATAGGGCAAGGGGAAATTGTTTTAAACTAAAAGAGGGGAGATTTAGACTAGGCATTAGGAGGAAATTCTTCACTGAGAGGGTGGTGAGGCACTGGAGCAGGTTGCCCAGAGAGGCTGTGGATGTCCCATCCCTGAAGGTGTTCAAGACCCAACTGGACAAGGCCCTGGGCAACCTGATCTAGTGGGTGGCATCTTTGCCCATGACAGGGGGCTTGGAACTAAAGGATCTTTAAAGTCCATTCCAACCCAGGGTGTTCTATGATTCTGTTTCTAAGATGAAAAGAGACAACTGTAGCTTCTCCTGACAGATACTACTAAATATTGCAAAATATTTAACAATAAAATTGTCTACCTATATTTAGGTATACTTTATCCCATTGAAAAAATCTACCTGTTATTAATACAGCTTGCAAATGAAACAAAAAGGGAACTGTCTTTGACAGAGCAGAGGTAGGAAGTAACAAACAGTAAAAGAGCCTGAAAACCCAATTGTCATACTCTTCACTACCAAACTTGCTTATCTAAATTCTTCCATATTTTAGTGTAGGTTAACATTATGCAACAGAACATAAAATGACAATATTTATAATTAGGGTGCAAGTAATAAGAGTCAAGCTTTGTCCAAAGTAAATGATTTTAGTGGACATTGATTCTGTTGAACACAAAACATTAAATTGTCTACAGACTGTTTTTATCAGGTCTGCAGATAATTAATTAAGCACAGATGTCTCACCAGAAGATGAAATTAAATGCATGCACAAATACTTCTCAGAAAAGCAGAATCAGAGAAGAGGATAAGGAATAATGAGAATTTGAAATACAATATATCAAATAAAGAAAATACGTAGGATAGGGACTAATCATATTGTGTATTATACAGATGGTCTGGGAGAGTATATGCACATTGAAAGCAACAAGTGCATTTAGTATTCAAATTGCTACACTGTGATTTTACAGTTTCTAAGGAGAGCACATTCAGTTAATTCAGGCAAATCTTGTATGCTAAGTAGTACAGCATCTGAAAGCTGGAAACACTTGGGATTTTTCATTTTTCCTAGTTGCTGAAAATTTCCCAGTCACTTAAAGAAGGAAGTCCTACAGTATTTTAAATGAATATCTAGGCACTCGTTTTTTCACCTACTTATGCCACTTCATTTTTTCCCATTAGAAGTTACTCAATAGTCCAACGTTTATCAAGCTGTATCTTGTACTACAAACTATACCACTGTGTCCATAGTGGGCATGTAGAACATCCATCTGACTGATACTTCTTTAGCCCTGAGTCTCTTCAACACGCCTATCTGTTGAAGAATTTCATCAAAATAAAGGTAGAACTTAAATGAAGAAATTAGCTTTCTCATTTAACATTAAAGTATCAGAGATAAATCCAGAATGTTAGAGACTCACTAATGGTTATTTTTTGAGTGTAAGAGAAGACATAAATTCAGCATGCCTCTAGTATCCTTAGGTTTAAATGAAGTTTAGTGAAAGATTGTTAGTGAAATGAAGTGGGACAAGGATTCAAAAACAATTATAACCTCCATCAGAGCATGTAGTTGTTACAGAAGTGTTTCTTTCTACCCTATGAGCTCTGACCTAGAATTGTGGACATTGAGTACTATATTACTATGGACTGACTTAGATTCTAATTATACCCACTTCAGCTTTACGGTACTGATGTTTCTGATAGACTACTACCAGAAATACAGCACAGAAATAAGGTGTACTAGTCAACAGTTTCCTTGCATTTGGGTGTTTCATAATTTTTGGAGAGAAATCTACTTGATTATTGCATTTTTAAATATCTATCAAAATTTATGTTTATTAATCAAATTTTTACTGCAGTTATTTACTGCAAAGATGAGTAAAGCTCATCCTTGTGCTTGCAAAGTTTTAAATACTACTTATTATAAATGTATAAATAAACTATATTAAAATGTTACATTCTAACTGTTTTTAGCTGATTAAAATAACAAAAAAAAACAGTTAATTTGATAAGACAATAACTTTATTATAAATATTTTAACATTTAGATCAGCTTTAGTTCAAGGAAACTCTCTTATTTATAGGCTTGGACATGTAAATTTCCTCCAAAGTAGCAACAGTATAAAATTCAGGGAAAATATGTGATTCTAAAAGAACAGTACAGTTAACGATTCTTATTACTGCTGTTACTGGACCAGTTCTCACATTGCAGAGAAACTGAATACTTTTACCAGTTGGGTTTGCCTAACTGTCATGCTTTCTTAACCAAAGGCATAAAGCATTGAAAGTCTGTTGCTGAAGGAATTAGCAGCTTTACTGATTATGTGTGAAACTAGCAAACCAACAGCACACTTAATGATAAAGAAGCTGATATAGCAAAGGAAGTGTGAGGTGGTAGTTTATTTTATTTATTTATTTATTTATTAACTTTTCCATTGTTTTCAGCAGTGATAACCACGCTTAACCACAAGGCAAAATTAACATGTTCTTTGCACCCAGGTTAGTGAAGACATGGACAATGTTGGTTAATTTGAAAATTACTTTATGACACATAACGTGGAGAAAATTCATTTTTTTTTTTGCATTTTAGCCTCTGCAGGTGTAAAAGAGTAAAGAAAGCACAACACAAACAGTCATTTAATAAAGCTGTACTTTAACATTAGGATGAGACAGGAGTGGAAAGAACAAAAAGCAAGAGAAAAGAAAGGCAAGGAGTGAAAGTATTCATGAAGGAAGACAGATATTGTTTCCCAGCTCTGACCAGAAGTTGTCATTAAAGATGTTTCTGGTCTCATGGCTTCAAACAGCACGTGGCATTGCTAGTGCATGCATTATGATGCAACAACCCAGAGCATAACAGGCACTGGCAGTATAACATGGGTAGTCTTTGTTTAAGTCTTTCTTTATAAGAAAAAAAAAAAAAAAAAAAAAAAAAAAAAAGGAATATTAAATGGGAAATAAGTTAATGCTAAAATCACACATAGAGAAAGAAAAATTAAAAAAAAAAAAAAAAGTTATGTTTTTTCTGTTACTTACGTTCTATTCTCCAGGACTTGAGTTACTGTATAAAATATCATGGATGTCTGAAAGTTTTACTTGATCCATAACTGTCCTTGTTCTAAAGTGTACTTTGACTTCCACTGTTTTTAGTTTGTGTTTCTCCCCATGTCAAGCTTGTCCCTCCATCCCTGATCTAGGAGTGAATGTTATCTTTTTCTACAAAAAAAAAATACAGATATGCTTTTCAGTATTACTAACATGGTTGGGACCATAAAGCAAGCATTTATTTTCAATGTTTTTGTTTGATTGTTTGTTTGTTGTTGTTGTTATTGTTGTTTAATGGAAAGCAAGATAAAATTCTGCTCCTGTGTTACTTTGAAGTGCTGTCATTTTTTTAGTCCGTTTCAACCATGTATGGAGTAGAGGTCTTAAAGGAAGTTCCTACAAGTTTTATAGAAAAAAAAAAAATGGCTGAAGGAGAGATTATAAAATGGGTGATCCTTGGAGAGAGAGAGTTACAAGACTAACTTAAGTCCATTCTTCATCACAGCAGCCAAATATGACCACATTGGCATGTGTTCAGCGTAATTCATTCAAAACATATTGTCACAAATACAAACAACTTAAATAAAGAAGAAGAAACTGTGTTTGCTCCAATATGATATAACAAATATAATCACATTATCACTCACCTAGCTTTTGTGTTCTTTGTTTTTATTAAGACATCAGTCTGGATGAATAAAAACCTTTCTTATTTCTGTGGACATATACGCTTATGTCTTCATGACTGTACTGCCTGTCTTACTATGACACATCTGTGTGCTTGTGTCATTTTCAAAACATCACAGCATTCAATATTTAGGAAAACAGAGTGTGTACGCCTCCTAATGTTAAAAGGATATAGCTTAATTGAATCATAGTGTGCAGGCTGGACAAGCCTACACATAACATGGTTTGAAATGAAATTGTATCAAAATGAACAGAATGAGTTGAAATAAAATGCTCTGTTACATTTTAATGAGTTCTGTTCTGTTTCCAAACTTCACATTAGTTTTTACTTTTTTTTTTTTTTTTTTTAGCAGATGGAATTCTCATTAAATATTTTTTATTGAGACTAAATTTCTGAGAGAGAAAGTAGTCCATCAGAAATATTTATACTCAAAGGTTAATACTTCATTTAAAGGCATTTTACTATCATCATTAAAGATTGAAATGTAATAGTGTTATAAGCTTGAAATTTTATCAGCAGTATAATATAGTATAATTCATCATACACAATTAAATAATCTAGTTCTCATATGTCTTGATTTTATGAAATGTACCTTCCCATAAATATTGTAGAAAGACACTTCAAACTGGTTCAATAGTAGTTCAAAAACTGGTGTACAGGGTTATCAAAGTTCCCCAGAGAAACCAACCTATTACAAGTTGCTGATTGCTGTATCTAGAAAGTAATATTACAGGTATATAATGCTGATTACTTGGAAGTAATTGATTCCAGATTATTCTTTCTTTGCTCAGTACAGCTGTTGCCATGCTGGCTACTATGACCAACTACAATAATATTGCACACAATCAAGGCAGGAGTAGTGAGATTGCCAAGAAAAGTAACAGAGTAATTAGAGTTTCTTTTTCACATGAAAAGTACATGTACAACATCTTAGAACAGATTTTTTAAAAATCATTTCACTTACTATTCTTTATTCTTTCAAAAATCCTGCAAGTCTGCCTTGTTCATCTCTACTACTCTATGCTTTGGAAGGGTTATTCTTTTAAAACTAAATAATGTATGTGCCCTATTAGACAAACATATCCTATGTATTCTTTTATTATTCTTTTTTAATCTGCTCTAACTTGTTCAGTCTTTTCTGTTATTTTTATCTTTCATGACTGTCATATTTATCAACCCCTCAGGACTGGGTCTAGTCATATTGAAGAAGGAATTGTGTGAACCGTCACTGTGCAGCTTCTCCCTTCTGAAGTGACATGGAGCATGTGATGCTCTGTGAAGCACTGATTACAGAACCACAGTTTCCTGAATCTTATCCACTTATTATTATGTCGTCTGTATCCCCTCAATTATAACTCTTCTCTCCCTAATGTGCATTGTTAGACATCTGCATAATCATGTGACCTTCTGACCCAAAAAGTTTTTCTTGAAAGATCTTATGTTAAATGAACAAAAGATGACCTGATCTTAATTTATGTGAATGATCAGTTTTGAATGAGGATTGTCATTGCTAACTCCTCTGGCTGATGAAAATGCTCACCGAAAAAGGCAAGCCAGGTGGCCCAATGACATGTCAGTTCTCTTGACTTTGGCTTGCTGACTTCTAAATGATTCATCTCTATCACTCATAGAGATCACTTTGCATGGTCGATATTAATGTATTACATAAAGAGAAAAATAACAATATAAGATTATGAAGACTGAAATAGACAGACCAAACTAAATACCTTCACTCAACATAAGCTGGGTCTATATTATATATAGACTCAGAGAAGTGTCTACTCAGAGTCTATTATATGTACAGGCTGACATATTTTTTTCTGATTCTGTTTAAGAGCATTAATTCATAGCAACCTCTGTCTAGACTTCATCTTTATTTCACAACTGTAACAGAATTATTTTTTTTTGCGAAAGTAATGAGAATCCTATGCTGGAAAAACTATTTGGATCAAGAATTCCACTCTCACTCCCACCACCTTAGTGTATATCTATGTCTTCCATATCACCTACAAGGAACCTGTCCTCACTCTGTATATTCACTCAAATGTAAGAACTTCCCTGGGAGTCATATATAAGACATGCAAATCTGACTCATATACTTCCTGGCTGGTGAAAGGTATTAAAATGTACCACTAACCTTGAGCTTAGTGAACAACTTACTTCTAGAATACTTTAAATAACTTTAATATTGTGATTCTTACATTGAAAAGAAAATTAAATCTAATTTAACTGCTTATATTTCAGTTTAAAAGATGAGGCAAAATGAAGATCCAACTAATAACGGCAGCTTACTTTAGAAAATAAGAATTACAGAAATAGACAGAATCTTTCTGAGTATGATATTTTAGTTTTTCTACAGTAGAGGAAAGGGAGGAATCCACTATTATTTTCTAGATTTTTTAAAAGTCATCTTAATTAACATACAGTAACCAAGTTAACACAGTTTTTTTAGTACATTGCATACTTTCAATGTCCTCTGCTTTGTGTTTCATTTGTTTATTTAGTAAATTCTTTGTAAAAACATTTATTTTAAAAAAATCAGAAATTGTTTAAAATATATTCAGACAGCACACAGAAAATGTATCATTTTAAAAAAAAAAAAAAGTAAGTACTTGAAGTCTTCTTTGTATCTCACATTTGCTGCAGAAGAGGCTTGCTTTTTTAATAGTCTTTTTCTCTTTTAATATATGCACTTTTAGCTGGAATATACTTTCCTTCAGTACATCATAAAGCACGCATGGTAATAGAACTTGGCAAGAAGAATAAACATATTTTTCTTAATGTTAACTATGAATTGGTAGCGCGTTCATGCAGTAAAACTTTTTCTTGTGACTTCATCTTACTGTCATATAAAGAAATGTCTTTAAATGTGCTATTAGATTTGCATTTCATTCTGCATGATAGATTTAGTTAAGGCCACTATAGTGGTGAGTTAAAAAAATAAATGCAACATATGTCAGTAATAATGGTCTACCACAGAATGGAATGATTGCTAGAGATTAAATAAATAAATAATAAATAAATAAACAATAATGTGCAAATTGTACAGACAATACAAACAAGTAATAGGTATTACAGATATTGAATACAGACAATGGTAACTATTTTTGACATTGTTTTCATTAATCACTGATAGCATATTAGCAGTTAGTGCATAGTGCTAATGTTAATGTATAGTATTACACCCATGAGTTAAAGAATTAAACAAATCACATTTAATATGGGAAACAACATCCATGAATTGCAATACCTGATTGATCAGAGTCAATAGTATATTTAAGAAAAGTCTTCAGGAAGGGAACTGAAACAGCATAACAAGAAATAAGAATTTTGCAAGGCTAAGGCAGAGGTCACTAATATGACTAAGGGCCTGTCCAGTGAGAACCAAAATGTGAGGGCTGGAACAAAAAGGAGAGGATAAACTCCAAATAACAGTATAGCCATTGTTGTTTAGAATTTCAAGACAGAGCTAAAAATATATATATATTTGCCTTTGTATGACAATTTTATTGCCTTCGATGTGTCTTCCTGACCTATGAACCTCATGCGTTGTGTATTGCAACTGATTTTATAAATCACTTAGGGAATTAGAAATTGTAGGGTTGGCACTGTTTAGAAGAGTGAAAAATCAGTTTTAAACTTAAAAAAAAATACAAAAAAAAAGTATCCTAGGCTGACATTTATCAATAACACATCATATTATCAAAGGAGCTCTTAAATATTTTTTATCATTATCACTACTTATTCCAAACAGTTCATGATAATCACATCCTGAATTAGCTGTATGCCACAGTATTCATAGCTAATGGCTACAGCCCTTTGTCATCAAGGTCAAGGTAGGTAACCTTGAGAGCCTATTGTTAAGAGAAGCTGGAAATGTACTGGTTTTCTGTTTTTAACTCTCCCCTCCTCATATTTGATAACTTTTCCTTTTGCTGAATTTCTAGAGAATTGCTCACCCTTGGCCTCCCAACCCTCTAGACTATGCTTTCTGCAATGCTGAGGCAGGACTGGTTTCCCAGTTTTCCAGGCCACAGTGTATGCCTTACCCTATTGCTTTGCTTTTTTTTTCCTTCATCTTCTTCTTTTCTCTTTTTTTCTATATATATATATTTTTTTCCTTTGCTTAGCTGCTGCTCCTTTTCAAAAAGCAAAAGCTCTTCTAGTTCTCAAGGTTGTGTTTTCTCAGAGATCAATAATTGACTATCAGTCAATTGTTTACAGATTTGGGTCCTCTGATTTCAGCCTGTGCTTATATTTTCAGGTATTTGCTGTTATCCCATGATAAAACTGTACATCAAAAGAAGAGAAACCTGTTTCAAAGCTCTGGTTCACACGGCATGTTCTCATAGCAAGTTGATAACAAGCCTAATAGGTCACAACTTGAGCCTTGAATGTAAGACAGTAACCATGGGGTCTCTTTCTTCCAACAAGCAATGAAAATTCTATTTTTACAGGAGCATTGGTTATAAAAATCTTTATACAATTATAAGATATTGGTGCACTTAGGGTTTAAGTTCAAAACAAACCAGTATTAAAGCCTGATTAATGGGCTTCTAATTTTACAGACACAAAAATCCTCTGCTTTAGCTACATGTGTTTAAATTTTTCAAGTTTATCATTCCAGTTACTGCTGGCAATGTCTGTGGCAAATCCTTTGGAAGCAAGATATGAGTTCTTCATTAGGCTATATCTTACGATCAAACGATCTTTGGATACTTAAATAGACAGCTCTCTTTGGAGACTCTCTCTTTGGAGACTTAGACATTCAAAGACTGTCCTGCAGCCATCCAGCCCAAGACAGGGGAATTCTCTGAGCACTCGAAATTCTTTGCAGCACTCATGTCTAGAATTGTACTGGTGAAGCAGCTAGAATTCCAGGCATTGCATAAACTATTCAAGTGTTTAAACAATAGACAGATTACAGAGAATCACAGAATCACAGAATGGCCGAGGTTGGAAAGGACCTCTGAAGATCATTTAGTCCTATTCCCCTGACAAGCAGAATCAACTAGAACACATTTCACAGGATGACATCCAAGCAGGTTTTTAGTATCTCCAAAGAAGGAGACTCCACAACCTCTCTGGGCAACCTGTTCCAGTGCTCTCTCACCCTCACAGTAAAGAAGTGCCTTCTCATATTCAGCCAGAACTGTCTGTGCTTCAGTTCATGCCCGTTGCCTCTTGTCCTGTCAATGGGCACAACTGAAAAGATACGGGCTCCATCCTCTTGACACCCTCCCCTCAGACATTTATACACATTCATGAGGTCTCCCCTCAGTCTTCTCTTCTCCACGCTAAACAGGCCCAGCTTGCTCTGCCTGTCCTCATACAACAGGTGCTCCAGTCCTCTAATAATCTTAGTAGCCCTCCTCTGAACTCACTCTAGTAGTTCTATGTCCCTCTTTTACTGTGGAGCCCAGAACTGGACACAGTGCTCCAGCTGTGTCTCATCAGGGCTGAGAAGAAGGGAGAGGATCACCTGACTTGACCTGCTGGCAACAGTCTTCCAAATGCACCCCAGGATACTGTTGGCCTTCTTGTCCACAAGAGCACATTGATGACTCATGGTCAGCCTGCTGTCCACCAGGACTCCCAGGTCCCTCTCTGCAGAGCAGCTCTCCAGCAGATCAGCCCCCAGTCTATACTGGTGCTTGGGGTTATTCCTCCCTAGGTGAAGGACTCTGCACTTGCCCTTGCTGAACTTCATGATGCTTCTCTCAGCCCATCTCTCCAGCCTGTCAAGGTCCCTCTGAATGGCAGCAGCACAGCCCTCTGAGGTATCAGCCTCTCCTCCCAGCTTTGTGTCATCAGCAAACTTGCTGAGGGTGTACTCTGTTCCATCATCCAGGTCACTGAAGAATAGGTTGAACAACAATGGACCCAGTATGGACTCCTGGGAGACACCTCTAGCTAGAGGCCTCCAACTAGATTCCTCACCACTAAGCACAACCCTCTGAGCTCTGCCATCCAGCCAACTGTCAATCCACTGTCCACTCATCTGCACTTCCTGAGCTTGCCTATGAGTATGTTATGGGAGACAGTATCAAAAGCCTTGCTGAAGTCAAGGTAGACCACATCCACTGCTCTACCCTCATCTACCCAGCTAATCATCTCATTATAGAAGGAAATCAGATTGTTTAAACATAATTTCCCCTTGGTGAATCCATGCTGACTATTCCTGAGCACCTTCTTATCTTCCCCATGTTTGGAAATAACCTTCACAATGCTGTCCTATCACCTTTCCAGGGATGGAGGTGTGGCTGACTGGCCTGTAGTTGCTTGGGTCCTCCTTGCCCTCTTTGAAGACTTGTGTGATATTGGCTATCTTCCAGTCCTCAGGCACCTCTCTTCTCCATGACCTTTCAAAGATGATGGAGAGCAGCCTAGCAATAACATCAGCCAGTTCCTTCAGTACCTTTAGGTGCATCCCATTAGGGCCCATGGATTTGTGGATGTCATGTTTACCTAGATGATCTCTGACCCGATCTTCTTTGACCAAGGGAAAGTCCTCCTTTCTCCAGACTTTCTCTCGTCTCCAGGGTCTGACATTCCTGAGAACTGATCTTAGCAGTAAAGACTGAGGCAAAGAAAAGGCATTCTGCAACTCTTCCTTCTCCGTATCCTTTGTCACCAGGGCACCTGCCACATCCATCAGTGGGCTGACATTTTCCCCGGTCTTCTTTTTTCTACTGATGTATTTGTGTTTGTATTTCTACTGATGTATTTGTATTTGTATTTGTATTTCCTGTCCTTGACATTCCTGGCCATATCTAATTCCAAATGGGCCTTGGCCTTCCTTGTTGCATCCCTGCATATTCTGACAGTGTTCCTATATGCCTCCCAAGTGATTTGTCCCTTTTTGCACGTGCTGTGAACTTCCTTCTTCTGTCTGAGCTCTGCCAGGAGCTCCCTGCTCATGTATGCAGGTGTCTTGCCCCCTTTGCTTGCCTTCTTAATCACAGGGATGCACCGATCTTGAGCTTGGAGGAAATGATATTTGAATACAGACCAGCTGTGTTGGACCCCCTTTCCTTCTAGGACACCAACCCATGGAATTCTTCCAAGTAATTCCGTGAAGAGGACAAAGTCTGCTCCCCTTGAAGTCCAGTGTCACAATCCTGCTTTTTGCCCTGCTTCCTCCTCTCAAGATCCTGAACTCCACTATATCACAGTCACTGCAGCCAAGGCTGCCTGCTACCCTCACAGCTCCAACTAGTCTTTCCTCATTCGCTAATACAAGGTCCAGCAGCACACCTCTCCTTGTTGGCTTCTCCACCACTTATGTCAAAAAGTTGTCATCAGGGCACTGCAGGAACCTCCTGGACTGTTTGTGCCTAGCTGTGTGGTCTTCTCAGCAGATAACAGTCCCCTGCAAGAACCATGGCTTGTGATTGAGAGGCTGTCTTTCTTGAGCTTTCTGAATGTCCTGGTTTCAGCTAGGATAATTTTCCTCCTAGTAGCTGGTAGGGTGCTGTGTTTTGGATTAGGATGACAAGAGTGTTGATAACACACTGATGTTTTAATTGTTGCAGAGCAGTGCTTATACTAAGCCAAAACCTTTTCAGCTTCTCGCTCTGTCCTGTGAGCAGGCAGGCTAGGGGTGCAACAGGAGCTGGGAGGGGACAGACGCAGGACAGCTGACCCAAACTGGCCAAAGGGGTATTCCATACCATTTAAAGTCATGCTAAACAATATATACGGGTGGCTAGCTGGGGTGTGGGGAGGGGAGCAGCTGCTCAGGGATAGGCTGGGCATCAGTCAGTTGGTGGGGAGCAACTGCATTGTGCATCACTTGTTTCGTACACATTATTATTATTAGTAGTAGTAGTAGTAGTAGTATCATTAGCATTTCCTGTCTTAATAAACTGTCTCTATCTCAACCCACAGGCTTCATTTTTGTGTTTCTCTCCCCCATCCCAGAAAGGGAGGGAGCAGGGTGAGCAAACGGCTATGTGGTGTTTAGCTGCCGACCAGTTACACCACAACACTGAAGAAGGCTTCCTTCTCAGGGACCTCCTCTTCCTGATCAGGTGGCTTGTAGCAAACACACACAACAGTGTCAGCTGTGGTAGCCTGCCATTTAATCACCATAAGCTCTAGAAACATCCTTCATTCACCCCTAGGCAGAGCTCCACGCATTCAAGTTGCTCTCTCACATAAAGAGCAACTCCACCACCTTGCCTTCCTGGCTGGCCTTTTCTAAAAAGCATGTAGCCTTCCATGACAGTATTCCAGACATATGAGCTATCCCACCATGTATTGGTGTTTGCAATGAGATCATCGCTTTGTGACTGCATGTAGATCTCCATTTCTTCCTGTTTCCCATACTATACACATTAGTATACAAGCATTTCAGGAAGCTTAAATGCCTATTTCGCATGATGTATGTGTATGTACAGAAACACTTCAGATGTCTTTCATTCAACTCAGCCCCTCGCAGGGCAGACTGAAGGGCCTCATCAGCCTGCAGTTCCTCAAAAATGTACAGTCTCATAGCTTATCACTAAGGGTTGGGTGTATCCCTTTTCCCCTTCAAATCTAGTTTAAAACCCTGTCAAGCAGCCATGGTAACTCCTGGGCAAAAATTCTTTTTCCTGTCATAGAAAGGTGCTCTCCATTAGATTAGTCTTTTCCAAGGACTAATCCATTACGAATGTGTACTTACCATTACATTGTTACACCCCTGTTTGAAACCAGAGGCCTACTGCCCTGACTATTCATATTGCATATACATTAGTTCAAAGGTAGACCCTGTTCTGGAATGAACTAACCACTATAACTTGCTTAATGCCACAGTACATGAGTGCATTATTATGATTTCCAAGACATATAAGCTGCAAATATATCAGCTAGTTATGCTTTAATACTTTTTTTTTGGTAAAGTGAGTATTATATGAAATCATACTATTTATAAGATTTTAAAGTATGGAGTTATATCACATGTTCTAACTGCAATCTAAAATCACTGAACCTGTTATGATAAGAACAATGACTATCCCATGTCTTATGGAAGAAGTAGTTTAGTGGCATCATTATGGAGTCCATCCAATGAACGTTTAATTTGAATCTATCTAGTAAAAGTCACTGTATTATCAGAGGACACTTTTACTTCCAATACTAGCTTTGACCATAATTTGAAAGAAGGATATGATTCACTCTTCTCAGAATTATGTCAACACTCTAATTCTTGCTATTTAAAGGGAAAAAGAAATAGAGGAAAACAAACAAACAAAAAAACAGTAGACGAGTAGAAGGCATTCCAGAAGCAAATATCATACAGAAATGCAGTACAATAATGAAAGTACTTTGTAAAATATACCACCACAGGAAGAAGGAAATAGCTTTTGTGTTTACACTGTTTATGTATCTCTGCTTGCATCTAGTTTCCAGTAATATATTTCTCCAAATCCTCAGTTTATATGCCTTGCTTTCTCATCTGATGACAAGCTTTATGTTTTCCTAGAATCTTATCTCACTTACAGAGATTTGACATCTGTTAGAGACCATGTAATAAAAACCTGAATAGTTTGTTAGAAAATAAATTCTGTTTCCATGGACGGAAAGTGTGTATTTCTTTTAGCCACAGTTTACTAATTTCTTTTTAATTTATTCATATACTTTCACTACTTTCACAAATTACAAATATTACTGATTTAGACTCAAATCTGACAGAAGCCCACATATACTCCTCAGTACCATAAAAATTATATATATATAACGTATATATATATTATATACGTTATATATTATATACGTTATATATATATAATTTTTATATATATGTAATATTCTATATTTTTCTTTCAAGGCTTAAAAGCAATTTGAGATTTCCCTGATAGTCTGGACTGTTCCCACATGCTGTCATTATGTGCAATCGATCAACATTGGAGAGAAATTCAAGCCATGAAAAGACACATTAAATAATAATATTACATTAATACTCTTAGTAGATTATTGAGAGATTAAAGTAATGAGACATGTATTCTTAAAGATTTGTACTTCAGAGTTGATCTCTTATTCTGATCATTTAAAATCACAGTTTTCACAATCCATTCACAGCTTTCCTCTGATCAAGCTCACTCCCTAGCTCTGGGTTATACAAGAATAAAAGTTTAACAAGCTGATTGATTTTATTTGTTTCTATCTTTTTGGTCTATAGACTGAATTCAATATAGCTATTCCATTTGTACGCCAGTCAAGGGTTTGTCTTGGTTTTCCACAGTATGCTGCTTTCAATATAGTACCAATAGTGGTAATTAAATCAAGAAAAACATACCATATGATATATACATATGAAAGAATATGTCAAACTAAAAGTGGTAGTTTCATTAAAGTATACTCACAAAAGCTGGTTAAGTGGTAGGCTATGCTGATCTAACAGCATCCTATCACTTAACAAAGCCTTGCACTTTGTTGTGTCTTTTTACCCTTTCTGTTTCCACATAAATACTTATGTTGAACTAAAATAAAAGCAGAACAGATCTCTTCCATGAACTAGTTTAAATTAACATCTTTCCTCTCCTTTTCCTCCCACAATGGTGAAAATGAAGGGTTACATTGATATATTTCAGTCTATGTGTATGTATTTAATCACGTATCCCACTGAGTCAGAGAGTTACCTCGTAATGGTATAAAGAGAAAGAAAATATACAATCAGAACTAGAGCAAGAAGAAGGAACGAGTAGAGGGCATTGGCAAAAGGGTTTGAGACCTCTTCTTTGATAGCAGAATGACTCCACCATCTTTGTTTCTTTCATCCTCAAGTTGAAATCTCAAATGTCATCTTTAACTGACTGTATTCTGTTTAATGAAGAAATACATCTCATGGTGTTTCTATTTACTGAGTTTTAATTAACATAAACAAGTAAGTATTACACGCTTTCTATTCTCCTTTGGGAAAAATTCATGATGAAAAGGTAAAGTCAAATTGATACAGTGATTTCAGTCTATACTTATGCACATAATCATGTCCAGTTTTAGATCAAGGCATCTAAGTTAATAAATCTGTTTTCTGGATCTCTAGGAAGGTAAACTACATCTATACGAAAAGTTACTAGAAATGCAAAATTGTAAATATATTCAGGTCTTCCTATGACCCAACCTCTGGGCCATTTTTTCCTCAGTTTCAAGTTCCTCATCCGAAACAAATACATGCCTGACAGTTGCTGTGCAGGCAAGGGTCGAATTCCTGGGTATGTTACAACTTGAGTCACTAAACTGTACGGGTTGACCATTACAGGCTGAGGCCTGGTGCTCTTGTCATGGACCTCCAGTGACTCACACAAACTGAGGTAAAGAGAATAAAGGAATGCAAATGTTTAAGTCGCGATCAATGAGGTTCTAGACACCTCCTGGATCATGAGCTGGTTACCTACACCAGATTCACTTTCAACAGGTTTAAAAGGACTGAGAATGGGACATTAGAAATGGTATAAAAGTTCAAACCCCTTCTCACCAGCAGCTGCCTGTGGACCAACAACCTCGTCACCACTGATGCCAACTGTCAGAAAAGGCAAGATTCAACCCAGTACTGCCTGAGTGGGGTGATGACATGCCAGGGAAACCAATTCTAAAGGGGTTGCTTACAGGATGTTGGAGACAGTGGTAAGTCGTGCATCTGTTTTGTTTGGAGAAAGGCCTTAAAGAAAGACACGGAGAAATTGTGGATGCCCCATCCCTGGAGGTGTTCAAGACCAGGCTGGATGAGGTCCTGGGCAACCTGATCTAGTGCATGGCTTCCCTGCCCATAGCAGGGAGGTTGGAACTAGAGGATCTTTAAGCCTCCCTCCATGATTGTATGGCCATTCTATGATTTAGTGATTCTATGATTCTAAGATCAATTGATGGTAACTACCTGTCTAGCTGCAGTAGAAAAGAGCCAAATAAACTTTTTCTTTCTTTTCTTTAACCTTTTTTTTCCTTCCCCCCTCCCAGTTCTTACTTGATTTACATTTATTTATTTTATTTTTTTTTTGAGTGATTGCTTTGTTAGGCCCAGAAACAGGAAGACATGTTGGATGCTTTTCTTGTGTCACAATTATTATTATTTTTTTTTCTTACTTCAAGAAACAAAAATCTTCTAAATCTTATAGTGAAACACTGTGAATTGGAAGAGAAGACCATTTGTGGTCACAGCATTTACCTTTTTGTCTTTGTCCTGTCATTTTCACCCTCACATTACAACGTAGCTTAGTGATACAAAGAAAGAGCAACATCACATTGAACTCACAACAGTGCATTATTAAATATAGTTTAATTGTTGTAATCCAATTTCAGTTAGCATTTAAGCATTTAAAATACTTCATATGACCTCATGAACCTTTGGTTTAATGATCAGTTGGTATGTTCTTGATTAGCAGCTGTGTAAGCTTTTAAAAATCTGACTAGCTTTCCAGGTCCTTGAAGACAAAAGAGAATCACCAACAAATCAAAAACATCGAGCTTTCTGCTGACTGAGGACCATGTCTTCTACTCATTGGATTGCTTGCCAGCTAATATCCTACTAAAACATCTAATGTCTCTCAAAGGGGTTCTAAAAAAAATAGCAGAGCAAAAAAATAGGTCTGCTGAGGGAAAAAAAAAAAAAAAAAAGATTTTTTTTTTTAAAATCATGATTAAATTATAATAATTTTACTTTGCTAATATTAATTCACTGAATTACAGCCACTAATTGAAAATTATTTATTTTATATTAAAATAGGTCAGACACTACAGACACAGACACTTTTATATGGTCATACACTTCCTAATCTCCTGAATTGAATGCAAGTTAAAGCCCCAGATGTAAAGGTATCCCACTATTTAAAAATGTATGAAAGATTATGTGCAGCTTTTAAAGATTTCCTGGTATTGCTTAAATTCCAGACAGTGTCTGGCTGCTGAGTTTTTCATGTACAATAAACCTATTGTATTGATTGGCAAGCAAAAGTACTGTGTTCCAAAAGAGGTGTTAATATTTGACAAAAGATATGGATGAGGTAGGTATGCTTTACTGTAAATAAATAATATATTATTTCTATATAAATAAATAATGTATTGTTTCTATAAGGAACCTGAATATAAATAATATACAATAATTATTTTTGCATATTTAAATGTATTTTGAAAATTGAAATATTCAAAAGTATTCTGGAATATAGAAAATTATTTTTACATAATAAAAGTAAATTTTAAAGAAAACTAATTAACTATTCAATTATGTCAGTCTGGACAGTGTTTTTCTTTCATTTATTATTGTAGTATTGCTGCTATGATTATTATGATTCTTCCTTGTGATGTGTATGATAAGAAATAAAGAAAAAAGAAAAAGATAAAGATTTTTATCTTTTATGTTTGCTGCATTCAGTCCTTTCAAGTATCCCCTGAATTCAAGAATTTGCTATGCTGTTATACTTTCTAATTGTATGGGGGCCTGGTCATAGATATTTTTGTCTCCATTCTGTCTCTTGCACTGTTTTGTCTTCTCAGCAAGGCAAAAAGACTACCCATCTTTACTAGTTAGAGTCAAAGAATTTATGTGTCATTTCAAGTTATATGGTCTCCTTATGTTGCTAGATGTGCTGGTGTTTTTAAACTGCATGTATCTTTATTTTAATGTCTGTTTGACCTAAGAGATATTGAACTGTTTATCACCTACTTATATTTTGAGGTTCTAGATACCAGTTTAGTTAGAATTTTTAAAGACTAGTATCATCTCAGAGGACTTATTCAAGGTTATAATAAAGTACACACACACACACACACAAGTTGAAAGTTCTAAACCAGTTTTTGCTTTATTAGAGAAAACATTTATTTATATTTTGTTCCATTAATGTTAGTGTTTAGTTCATTCAAAATCAAAGAAACACTGAAAATCAAGAAAGATTTTTCCCGTATATGAATATAATGAAGGTGTTATTAAAAGAAATCCAAAAAAGTGTGAAAAACAAGAAATATTTTCAAAACTTGTTTTGCCTATTTATAGTTGAATTCCGATTTCCTATTTAATGAAGGTGACAAAAAATAATGACTAAATGCGAACCACTATTTAGATACTAATTGAGATCCTCATTCCTTATTTGCAAACAAAATAGAAATTCATAAGTTAAGTTTCTGAATAAACGTATATTCAATGACATAATAGTTTAAATAAACAATTGTTTATATTTTTAATTTATATTTTGTCTTAGTAGTTTCCTACAGTAGCATGCTGACATTTGGAATATTTATACTTATTATTGAAATATAAATTATTAAGTATCTTTGCAAAATTACAGGGCAAAAATAAATAGTTGTATATATATGGTAGACAAAATATTGTTCTTACTGAAAGGTTGTGATTTAGAACAGCAGAAAAATAGAATACCGGGGAAGCAGGAAGGAGTTCCTTTTCATACAGGAACTTGATAATCTGATAGAAGATTTTTAGTTAAATTGAAGATTTTTTTGAAGCATTATGTACATGATGCTATCAGAGACAAGCTTTAACTATGTGTAGAGATCATACATCAATTTCTCATGTGCACATTTCCTTCTACCAAGTATATTAAAAGACAGTCATAACTTACACAAAAATGCTGTCCATAATACCTGAGTTTCAAGCTCTTTCAATGTCTTAATTCTCATCATTTAAAACCAAGGTCAGAAAGCAAACCACTTAGAAATTTCCAAGAGGAAGTAAAAATAAAAACATTTATTATGTACTTCAAAAAAATAATTTTAAAAAAAAAACACCCTATCACACTATCACAATCACATTCATTCATCTTTGAGCAAGTCCATTTACTTAGTTTTTCCTTAATTGTGCATAAACAGTTACAATAAAAGTCTTTCTGCTAGAAAAGAATAAGAGAAAGTATATATTCAGACAGCTAGTCAGTAACTGTCTGGGAAATGAAAATCTAAAACCCTGAATCTCCTGCTAAGACTGTGGAAACAATTTTAAATGTCAGCATGCTACAGTACAAGCTGATGAACTATTATTAGACAAAAAATGCCCATGATGCTTAAATGTACCTAATAAGTGTAATAAGTGTAGCTCTCATGCTCAGTGCTGATGTCTATAAATCAGATATATTCAAAGTGACTGAATTTTGTTATAACTAGATATTTTAACTCCATAGACATGGACATAATATTCTTAAATGTATAAGATACGTAAATTAATGGGAAGCTGAAATACCCCCCCCCCACCCGGCCCCCCCCCCCCCCCCCCCGAAAAAAAAAAAGGGAAAAAAAAAAAAAAGAAATCTTAAGAGCTTATGTTAGTAGGGTAGTAGGGCCTGTTTTAAGGTAGGATGAATTGTCAAAAGGAGCATTTTATGAGATGAAATGGCAAATGCTGAGTCCTGTCTTCTTTCCCCTAATGTTAAAAGCAACAACTTCAGTCATATTTTCAGTAACCATCTGATATCTAAGGATTTAAATGGTTGGCTACATTAAGTGATGATGCAAGCATCTATATCTTAGACACAAAACTTACATGCTCACCCATGGTCATATATCTTTAGAATTTTTGGAAGATAAGAGAAGAGGTATGTCATCTCAGTGCAAATAATAAAGTTCATGGTGTGCAAAAAGGCAATGTCCTATTTTCCCAGTCTCAACATGGAGAAAAAAGGTCAAATGTTAAGTAGTAGTACATGGGAAATATTACCCTGCTGAATTCCTTTCTGAAATTGTTCTAGGTCTTTGAATATTTCCACATACTCTTTTATAATTGCTTATTTTACAGCATGCTTTCAGGATAATAAGAAGTAACTGCTCAATGTATATGGAGTATCTGAAAGATGATAGAAGCTAATGTTACTTGCAAAAGCATCACTTCAGTCAGAGAGTTTCATAAAAACTTGTGCTAAGCATCTTAATTTTGGGAATATTATCCAAAACTCAAAGCCTTCTGAACTTCATTCATCCCTAGTTACAGGATGAAGATTCTACATCATCTGGTTGAGATAGGTACTGTAACAAATTTCATTTCAGTAACAATTAAAAAGAGGGAAATACTGAAGTTAATTTATTGGAAAATAATTTTTCCCCTAAAGAATAACAGGCAACAATAAAACAAAAACAGCTAACAATTTATATCATTTAATCTGCTACGCAACTCTCTTGAACATGATTCATAGCAAATACTTGTATGCAAGGGCAGTCAGCTGACAACATACAAAATCATAGCAACTATGGAATGTGCAATATAAATGAAAGCTGCTGTTCATTGTGACCCTGGAGGAATCATGCAGTCACACCTTAGATTGCCACATCTTGCTGCTAGTACATGTCATTCGAAACATTTGCCATCTATGCTTCTAAGAGATCTTCATACATAGTATGGTCAGCAGTTACTCTAAAAGATCTTGCTAAGGATAATAACAAGCTCTTTCTAAAGACATAGAATAGAGAACTTGCCTGAGAATTTGATGTTTCCTGAATGCACTATTCTTTTGTTCGAAGTCCGTAGTTAAGTAAAATAAGCATGAAAATCTTTCTAATATAAGCCTGGAGTTTTCCAGGAAACATGCTGGTGTTACCTGTTCAACCAGGATAGGCATGAAGTCTTAGCACAGGGAGAAGTTTTGTACAGTTTATGACCTTAACAGTTGTTCTGACGGAACTGTCAAGGAGTTTGAGGAATGGAAGAGTTTGTATCTCACCAGGTTCAGCTGTGCAAAGATAAAGTCATGAAGGAGGTTTCCTGTCACACAGCATACTTTTTTGCTTTCCTTACATTAGTTAACTGCTCATCTAGTTAAGAAGAGACACTAGAAAAAATGTGTAATATACATATATATATATTTTAAATAATGTAGCCAGCAGGACAAGGGAAGTGATCGCTCCCCTTTACTCTGCTGTGGTGAGGCTGCACCTCAACTACTTTGTTCAGTTTTGGGCCCCTCAGTACAAGAAAGACATCAACACCCTGGATCATGTCCAGAGAACATCTACAAAGCTGATGGAGGACCTGGAACACAAGTCTTATGAGGAGAAGCTGAGAGAATGGGGATTGTTTTGTCTGGAAAAGAGGCTATTGGGAGACCTTATTGCTCTCTACAACTACCTGAAAGGAAGTTGTGGGGAGCTGGAGGTCAGCCTCTTCTCACAGATAACTAGTGATAGGACTAGAGGAAATGGCCTCATGGTGTGCCAGGGGAGGTTTAGGTTGGAAATTAGGAGAAATTTCTTCTCGGAAAGATAAGTCAGGCATTAGAATGGGTTGCCCAGGGAAGTGATGGAGTCACTGTCCCTGGGGGTATTTAAGGAAAGGTTGGGCATTGTACCTAGGGACATGGTTTATTGGTTATTATTGGTGGTAAGGGGACAGTTGGACTAGATGATCTTGGAGGTCTCTTCCAACCTTAATTATTAGTAATCATAGAATCGTAATTCTATATGATTTTATTTAACATTAATTTAGGTATTTAAGGCTTCTTAGACAAGCAGAAAGGTCATAAATATTTTTAGTGAGAACTGTTTATTATTATTATTATTATTATTTAATATTCAAATTTATCTGTGGCAGTAACTCTAATTAAAATAATCAAGATCTCAATGAGAAGGTATCTCTCTGGTATATATTTGGTCATCCATTTTTGGTTTAGATAATAGATTCTGTTTTATGGAGAAATATGAAAATACTTTACCAAAACAAACTCTTCTATGATTGCATATATCATACATTTTTAGCATATATTGTGCAAGAAGTGCATTTTTGGCTAAGCATTTGTGGCACAAAGCATTGCTTCACAAATATATCTTTCGTATCACAGGATAAGCAAGCCTGCATACAGGTATGGAAAGTGTAGCATGCTAGACAAAGAGAATACTACACTAACATGAAAATACTGCTACTTAAAATCAGCATATCTGTCATGGCACAGCACTGAGCAGGGTGAACATATAATTAATAAAAAAATGTAATAAACTTTGGTTTCTATTTTTAAGTTGCTCTTGGTCAGGTATGATTTGAATACTTTGATTTGAATATTTCCATCCAATTAATTTTCACCAAATTTCACTTTAATGTAAGTACTTATAATTCCACTTAATATGATGCTGTGGATCCTGATTTGTGCACTGATTATCAAAGTTTACCTTCCTGGTTTCCCCTACACTCTCTATATATGTGTATTTCTACTTGTACAATCTAATGTTTGACTGTCCTTGCAGAACCTGTTTTGTCCTTTCTGTGAGGATGTAGGATGTCTAAATCTGTTACCCTTACATCGTGTGCAGAATGCAGTGTAACTTTTTCAGATCAGTTAAGAGAAAAAGTAAAAAAGAAGAAAAAAAGAAAGAAGGAAGGAAGGAAGGAAGGAAGGAAGGAAGGAAGGAAGGAAGGAAGGAAGGAAGGAAGGAAGGAAGGAAGGAAGGAAGGAAGGAAGGAAGGA
>CM021700.1:75924460-75947217 GCA_011074415.1 Stictonetta naevosa | reverse complement strand
AAAAAAAAAAAAAAAAATAACATAGTAACTATAGTCCCTACACTTTAATGATTGTTCTGTAACTGGATTTATTCATCTGATCAGCTGTAGAAAAAGTGATTTTAAAAGGGGTGGAGACACTTCCTTTCTACATTAGGATATATGTTTTAGTATATATCATATCTCAGTTCTTTTAAATCTCTGTGTGGCATCCACAAAGCTAGCTATTAAAATTATTTTAATAGCATTTTTCTGAGTGCCTGAAAAAGAGAGAATTTTCAAAACAAATAATTAGGTGCAGTTGTTCAAAGTGTTTTCTTAATTTAGGTAGAAAAACTCTAAAAATATAGGTTAAAAACAATGGAAAAAAATGGAGAAAATGGCTTTTAATATTTTGATATTTCTTATTGAAATGCTTAACATTGTATTCATTTAATTGCTGCTTCTTTATTATTTATTTTGTCTGTGTGTCTGTTCCAGTCTTTGGCCTATCTAGGAGCTGTTGAGCTGTTTTTCTCAAGAGTGACACAGCTAAGGTGTAGACACCCTATAGTTTTTGTTTCCTGCCTTTTTCTTCACCATTTCTCTCTCTCTCTTAGTTTCAAAAACAATTTATTGAAAGACAGAAACAATCCTTTGGTGCAGAGATTGCAGCCAAGCTGATCCTTCTCATAAGTGAGTGCTACTAGACACCAGCGTGATGCTCGTCCACCTTGCTTGCCATCCTTCTCACCCCATGAGTCTAGAGTTGCTGGCTACAGAGATGTAAGTACTCTCAGTTTGAATGTGCATTGACTTCAAAAGTGATGTGGGAGATGAACTCCTTTTTGCTGTAATGGGAAAGTGTACCCAGATCTTCTCTGGCATTTGTCTAAATATTAATCATTATAAAAAAAGCTGAATATGATCACAACTAGTAATTTTTGGCTACTTGTCCATCTTTCCTCAGTAAAAAAAAAAAAGAAAAAAAAGTTCAAATACTGATATTGATGTCTACACGTACATGTATGGGCGTGTGTACACAGTACACAGAACCTGCAACTTTGGCCAAGGGACAAAGATCATAAATGAAATTTTTGTTGTCTCACTCCTGTGTGGTCCTAGGAAATAAGGAATTAATACACACCCAGGATTGTTCTTAGGATCTGAGAGGAACCTTATCAGCTATTCCTTAGCAATATGTCTAAGATATATTTTAGGGTAAGTTGTCATTTTTTATACTTCTTTCAGAAGCACTTCACTGAATGAAGATAAAATTCTGTTAGATTCAACCCAAATATCGCAAATATTTTTAAGTAAGATGTAAGACCCCTTAATCACACTGGAAACCTTTATTGCTAAAAAATATTGTATTTCCTTACATATGACTATATGTTTGCATGAAAATACAAAAATATTTTGTATTCAAAAAAAAATAATTAATATTTTGTCTTTACAATTTGCTTTGTTTCAGTATTTATGTCAGTAAATTTTTATCACAAAAATAAAAATAAAATAAATAAAACAAAAGCTCTTATTTTATTGCAAAACTACTGATCTACTTATGTCTAATATCTTGACTCATTTTAGTTCATCCCAAATCAAGTGAAGGAATTCTGAATAAAGTAAATAATTCTGTTGTAACTCCAAGTGTTCAGTACTGCATGAAACTACTCTTTCTTTTTCTTTCTGTGTCCATGTTAGTCCTTCTGTCCTTTTTTTTTTTTTTTTTTTTTTTTTTTTGGCTTTATTTATTTGCTTATATCAAATGTGGAATATCGAAGTTCAGTGATTTGAAAGGGTATGTGAAGATTCTTCTTCATGAATATCAGGAACTACTACTTTAGATTATCATATTGTTTCTTCATCTTCAGCACTTTATCTATGAAAAAAAAAAAGAAAAAAGAAAATAATAAAAAAAAGCTATGCTCAAAATCTCAAAATTGAAATAAAGATGTGTTTTTAAATCAAAACACTAGGCACTCAAGTAGATTTTATAACTTTTCTGAACATTACCATATTATTGTTCACTTAACTGTAAAGGTTCTTTTTAAAAGTCACCACCTTAAATTGTTTCTGCTTTGTTAAAAACAACCATACAAAAGTATGTGTATGCATTAGTTTCTGGTTAGAATGTTTTTCAATGAACTATAACTCTCATGCTGGGCTAAGGTGCATTACTTAAAACAAGGATCCTGTAAATCAAACGTAGTGTTTGAGGTAGGGTAGCTAACCACTTTTTTTTTTTTTTTTTTTTTTTTTTCTTTTGAATGCACATCAGTTTTTATTATGTAATTGTTGCTGCATAGAAACTATTAATATACCATGCTGTATTTTCTTCTTTTTTTTCTCAGTAATGTATCATTCTTATGTAGATATGCACATACATAAAGAAGCCCTCATTTGGCATCATTGCAGAATGTCCACCACAGGGCACCACATGAATTGAGAACACACAAAATCATGTTAATCTGTATCAGTAGAATATGCAAAACACCTATATTTATACTATAGCATTACTAGCTTTATTAAATAAAATTCTGGTGAGAAATGGTGGTTATAATGTACTTTAGTGGAAAAGGCTGTCCCACAAAATGCTAAGCATCTATACTTGGCTGTTGAATAGGAGATGCAGAATTTTCAATCAACATTATCAAATCAGCAAAGTTCTTTGTCTATTACTAGAAATCAAAACTATATATATTCTCTGCTGCAGTCTGAGTTCAGTATTTTTCTCACATAGAAATATATATACTTTAAATTATTTCTTCTCTATGCACAGAAAAATATTATTAAAACGGAGTGGGTAAGACTGTTGATTGCTTCCATGCATTAAAACTAGCTTGTTGGCATTAATCAAAAGGTACTGTATGATCCATTAGCTGTGAAAGGCTTTAAATAATTGATTTGCGACATGGGAGATTAACACAGAATCTCATTAAATAGAAAAGTTTGCTATAGTTTTCATTTAAGTAGAAATTATTCTTCGGAAATTGCTTGATAGGGGAAAAACAGCTATCTCAGCTGAAACTCATTACTGCTAATATTATAAAACCTCCATCATATACATGTATTTATTTTATTTTATTTTATTTTATTTTATTGAACAGAAATCTGACATCATAACAAACATATGCTGTTCCCTAGACATATATTGTCTGACAGAAATATTTGTTGAGGCTTGCAATATTATTACTTTTTGGCTAAAGATTACATAGGCTAAATAAGTCTTGCTGTAGACTGACTATGATGTTCATATTTTTAAAGAAAAATAGTGGTGAGGTTATGACACATTAATTAAACAGAATATGACTAACCTGATGTCATGGATATTTAACTAACAAATGAGAGCGGTCTGCATATGAGTGGCTGCCCATTGAAAACACTTTCAAAGGAATGTTCTTCCCTTACACAACAGTTCATCCTTCTGCTAAGTGATAACATCTTTCTGAGCCTTGCAGGTTTCCTCAAGAGAGAAAATCAATGAAATAGATACTGGGTATATTCTAGAGGTTTGTTATTTTATTCAAGTATAAATTAAGCCAGGTGGTCAAGAGTTGGCTGTGTAGCATTTTCTACATCTATAGTTAACTCAAGTCTTCTAATCATTGCACAAATCTGAATTTACCTTTAAATAAATGAATATAATACCAAAAATATTAAGTAAAGATTCTACCAGTGTATTACTTTTCTTAAATAAATAATAATAACAAAATAATATTGTCTTGCATGCTTGCATGGCCTGGCCTGACCATCATCTTGCACCTCCCAGCTTCATAGTTCAATAATATAATTTCTTAGAAATGAAGCAATATTTCTCTCAGTCTGTGCACTCCAGCTGTGGTGAGGCAGAGAAAACTGTCCTGTTTCTCCACTTCCATGGACCAGCTGTGCTCTTTGCTATCCTCATCAAATGCCTGTACACAGCAAACCTTCTATCTCCATGTGATAAGTGAGAGCCTGTAAGTCTCAGCAGAAGCAATGGGGAAGAGAGAGGATGGAAATGAGATAACCACTAAAGTCATGTAATTGCTGCATTCTAGGTTCATCCTGCAAACAGTATTATGGGGTTAAATCATTCAAGAACAGGGTACATTTGAACTCAAGAAATCAGACTAGATAGGGAACAGGGAGGGGGACAAGAAAGTTCCAGAATCATGTCTACATGTTTCAAAACTTCAATAAGTTAGTAACAAAACAGTTTGAGGGTGTCACAGTATTTAGTGGTGTCTTGTTGCTGCCTTTTTAAGCACCATGGATGATTCAAGGTGTGTGAGCCACTACTGCTGCAAAGGTAATTTATTTGAAAGCAGAGGAAACTTCTGAAACTGTCTTTAGAAAAATTGGAAATTTTCTTATGTAGAGATTAAAAAGAAAATTGGAAAAGAACATGCTCTACCTCATAATGCTGTTCAAAGGTAATCGCTAACACAATACTAAATGTTAGAGCTTCACTACAAGGCAAACTAGGAGAATGAAAATACCTGGGCAATTTCTTTGTTTTTGTTTTAATAATTCTACAGCAGTGATTTTCGATTTTAAAAAAAATCTTCCAATTTTACCAACATTCTCTACCAAAAGATTGTACAAGGTACTACAACATATCGGGTCAGTTTTGTCTAATCTTGTTTCTGATACTTGACATTATTAGATGAAAGGGAAGGGAAGGGAAGGGAAGGTGAAGGGAAGGTGAAGGGAAGGTGAAGGTGAAGGGAAGGTGAAGGGAAGTTGAAGGGAAATATAATCAAGAGTGAACTTATTCTATTAAAATTATTTAGTTTTTACTTTTTTTTCACTTAAGTGATGAATATTTACAGCATGATTTTTATTTTGTTTGTTTGTTTTCTATTTGTCTGGAATTTAATTTTGTATTTGACCTCTTAATTTAGATTTCTTTTCTCTCAGTGTTTCTGTGATCTCTTCCATTCACTCTATTTCAGCTAACTTTTTTTTCTTCTTCTTCTGTTTCTAGACTATTTTTGATTCTCTGGACTGTGTCGTATATTGACATAAGTGCTTTTCAATACTTCATTCTGCTTCTTCGAAAACAATCCTAAAATGTTATACATTTTTGGTACCATCAGACGGGTACTACTTTTGTTTGAGATACTGAAAATACTCTATCTGTTGGCTAAAGTAAAAACACTATAAATCCTCAATGTATTGTAAATTTTATTTTTTTTTTCTTCACACAACCTTCTAAATCAGTAAATAAAATTATGCATACATCTGCCTAAGTAACATTTCAGAAAAATAGAATCAAAAATTTTAATTTTTATCTTTCCTCTGCTAATCTAATTGTATGATCCTAAATGCATCACCAATGTGTCATCAACTGACATTCTTAATGTAATAATCTAATAAGTGTCTATTTTAAGAAACAGCATATTAAACAGTTTGGACAAAAGTGGACATGAATAGTTTAATATTGCATAATATTTACTGTGCTTTTTATCATTTTATGGGACAATTACATCTCATAATTCAACAGTTTTGATCTACCGTCCTCTTAATGTGTAGTATGTCCATTTTGCATGAGACTTTAGTTAAAACAGTGTTGAGCATCCTGGAAATTACAGTTAAAATAAAAATGAAAAAACAGCAATGGTTATGAACATCAAATGATCTCACTTCACTGCGCCATTTCTAATAGAGGTGAAGTTTCTTAGAACAGAAGAGTCAAGGATCTGACACTGCTGCCACATAATATGTGCTTCTAGTGCTATTAATCTGACAATTTTAGTAAGCAATGACTTCATTCTCTTTCTCAAAAAGAAGACAACTGAAAATTCAGGTATTAAATCTAAATACTTCAATGCATACAAAAATCAAATAGCCCACAAACACATACCTTATTAAATGAAGCAAAATAATCCTTTTTAATTTATATCAAGTGAATGCACACAACTGTACCACTGTGACACTACACAAGTTTGTAACATAGCTATATTTTAAAAATGTAGACATTTATATATTTATGCCATATCCACTGCTGTATCCACTGTTGTATCACAGAAAAAAAAAAAAAAGACAAAATTACTAAAATAAATATATATTTTTTTAATGTTCTCCATGTTTAATAAATAATCCTCCCTCTTAAACTAGGAAAAGTCAATAGAACTAAAAGCCTCTTATTTAATAAAATAATAGCATATATAATGTTAGCTTACAACTTTCTCTATTCATACACCAAACCTTATTTGGAATAAGGACCAAAAATCTTCCATTACCTTCAGTGAAAATTGTGTAAAACCAGAATAACATTGCATCTTATGCTCACATTTAAATTAGGCAAAGTATCTAATTTATGTTAATTTCTTGGACTAAGCTATATACTTGCATAAATAAATAGGCTCAGAATTTGCTTTATTAATTAATCTTTGGGCTTCCTTAGCCACCACAAAGTAGATGTTGCATTCCTTCATATGTTAAATTTTATTATTTTAATTGTTTAATAGAATCTTAGAATCATTCAGGTAGGAAAAGACCTCTAAGATCATCTACTCCAACCTTTAATCTAGCACTGAAGTCCACCAGTAAACTATGCTACTAAGTTCCAAATCACACATCTCTTGAAGACCTCCAGGGATGGTGAGTCAACCCCTTCTCTAGGCAGCCTATTCCAATGCTGCACAACCATGTGAGTGTACTGGGTCAGGCTGGGATGCTAACTTTCTGTGCAGCAGCCCATACAGTGCTGCGCTCTGCACTTGCGGCTAGAACAGCAGTGGTATCACACCAGTGTTGTGTCTGCTGCTGAGCAGTGCTGACACAGCATCAGGACTTTCTCTAACCCTCCAAGGGGGTGGGAAAAAAAAAAAAAAAAAAGTGAGAAAGAAAAGTCACCAGGGCAGCTGGCCTAAACCAACCAAAGGGATATTCCATACCATATGATGTCACACTCAGCAATAAAAGGTGGAAAAAGGAAGAAGAGGGGAGGGGTGGGCTCTCGTTGAGAAAACATCTGTCCTCCTCCTGAACACCAGCTACGTGCGTTGAGGCCCTGCTTCAAGGACGTGGTCAAGCATCGCTCATTTGTGGGAATTAGAGAGTAATGTCTTTCCTCTGCACTTCCACATAGCCTTTACTTGTTTTGTTTTGTTATTCCCTTTCCCCCTCCCTCTTCCCCTTTCCTTTTTTTCCCTTTAGTTGAATTGTTTAATTAATAATATTTCCTTATTTTTTTTTTTTCTCTTTAATTAAATTATCCTTATCTCAACCTGTGAGTTGTTCTTTCCTTTACTTCTTCCCCTCCTCATCAGAGGAGGAGGAGTGAGAGAGCAGTTGTGGTGTTCAGCTCCCTAGCACGGTAAAACCACCACAGTGAGTCAGCACAGGCAGGCAACAGGAATGATCACAGATTGATAGCTAAAATGCAAAGAGTAGATTTATTCATGTTACCTCACCAGCTGGGGGATCCCTAAAGCAGCACCCGAGCAGAAGTACACAAACATGGGCACACAAATAGGAACGCAAGAACCACTAAACAGGGTCCATGCTAGGAGATCATCGGCCTGCTGGTTTCACCTGTTTTTATCAAGAGTTCACGCAGGTGCAGTTTTTACCACCATGCTGTGATTCTCACTGTGCTTCTTTGATCTTCTCTGTACCAAGACCGGGAGCTCAAATACATCTGATAAAGCACTTCCAATTTTAATTTGGTGCTTAGGAGAAAAACTCAATTCCCACCTCGCTATAGTGTCCTTTAAGGTAATTGTAAAGTATGATATGCTCTTCCCTGAGCCCCCTTTTCTCTAGGTTAATCAACTCCAGTTACCTCCATTGCTCACTTGTTTTCTAGACCCTTCACCGGTGTCATTGACTTTCTTTGGACATACTCCAGCTCCTTGATATTCTTGTAGTGAGGGGCACAAAACTGAACACAATATTCAAGGTGTGGTCTTACCAGATACAGGTACAGCAGGGCAATCACTTCCCTAGCCCTGCTGGCCACACTATTTCTGATACAAACCAGGATGCTTTTGAGCACACTGCTGGTTCATTTTCAGTTGTCTATCAACCAAAAACCCAGGTCTCTTTCTGCCAGGCAGCTTTCCAGCCACTCTTACCCCATCCTGTACTCTTGCGTGGGGTTGTTGTGCCCCAATTGCATGACCCAGAACTTAGCCTTGTTGAACTTCATACTGTTGGCCTTGGCCCATTGGTGAACCTATCCTGATCCTTCTGCAGAGCTCTCCTGCCTTCAAGCAGATCAACAGTCATGCTCAGCTTGGTGCCATCTGCAAATTTACTGAGGGTGCACTCTATCCCCTTGTCCAGATCATTGATAAAGATATTGAAGAGAACTGACCCCAGTATCAAACCCTGGTGGACACCACTAGTGACCAGCTTCCAGCTGGATTTAACTCCATTCACCAAAACTTTTTGGGCCAGGCCACTCAAACACTTTTCAATCCAACCAAATGTACACTTGTCCAAGCCTTGAGTAGCCAGCTTCTTCAGGGAGAAGGCTGTGAGAAATGGTGTCAAATGCCTTAGTGAAGTCTAGGTAGACCAGATCCACAGACTTTTCCTCATCCACTGAGCATGTCACCTTGTCATAGAAGGAGACCAGGTTCATCAAGCTGGACATGTCTTTGATAAACCCATGCTGAGTGGCCTGATTACCTGGTTGTTCCTGTAAGTGCTGCATGACAGCACTCAAGATAATCTTCTCCATGAGCTTCTCTGGCACTGAGGTCAGACAGACAGGCTTGGGGGTTCCTGGATCCTCCTTCTGGCCCCTTCTTGTACATTGCATTGCTTGCTACCAGTTGACTGGGACCTCCCTGATACACAGAACTGCTGATCAATAATGGAAAGTGGCTTGGTAAGCACTTCTGGCAGCTCCCTCAGTACCCTCAGGTGGATCCCATCTGGCCCCATAGACTTGCATTCATCTAAGTAGACTGGCAGGTCACTAAGCTTTTCCTCATGGATTATGGGGGATTATTCCTCATAGATTATTCGCTCCGTGTCCTTATCTACCAGCTCAGGCAAAGAGGACATTAAATACCTCATCCTTTTCCTCATCTTTTATAACAATTGCCCCCGCGGCCCCCCCCCCCCCCCCCCAATCCAATAAAGGATAGAAATTCTCCTTAGTCCTCCTTTTCTTGTTTATGTATTTATAAAAACATTTTAATTGTCTTTAACAGCAATAGCCAGACAGCTCAAACTGGACTTCTAATTTTGTTCCCACATGTCCTTCTCTATTTACAAGCAAAAGGTCCAGTGGAGCACTGTTCCTAGTTGGCTCACTTCCCAGCTGTGTCAGGAAGTTTTCTTCCACACACTCGAGAAACCTCCTAGCTGCTTCATCTCCACTGCATTCTGTTTCCATCAGACATCTGGTAAATTGAAATCCCCCACGAGAACAAGGGCTAGAGACTGTGAGACTTTTCCTAGCTGTTTGTAGAATATTTCACCTGTCTCTTCAGCCTGGTTAGGCAGTCTATAACAGATGCCTTTCAGAACATCTGTTTCATTGGCCTTCCCCCGATTCTTACCCATCAACTTTCAACCTTGTCATCGACATTATTAATCTCAAGACAATCCAAACACTCCCTAACATACAGGGGTACTCCACCACCTCTCCTTCCTAGCCTATCCCTCCAATGCACTCAGGTCATGCAAGCTGGCTCACCATGTTTCAATAATAGCAACTATGCCATAGTTTTCCTGCTGCACAACAGCTTCTAGCTCCTCCTGTTTGTTGCCCATGCTGTGTAGCTAAAGAAACCACAATTCATGTAAAAATACAGCTATATATACTTGTACAAATTCATTTTTTGTTGATGAGAAAGGGGAATCAGCATAGACATTTCAGTACATGACACCATAAAAATCAGTGAATTTAAAGTAGGTATTGATTGAGTGTCAGGTAGAAAAAAATGATTGCCAAAATACATTCAAATTACATTTCCTCTGTATCACAAGCTGTGCTTTTGCCTGTAAATTAACTACTACAGTGAAACAAAGCCACTTTCAGATTACATATTTTCAATATTATGATTGCATACTTTATCTACAGATATAACTTAAGTGCTAAGTATTAACTGAATATGAAACAATGTCAGGTTCCTCCTTATCCACTTTTTGCCTAATAAACAAATCCCACATATTATTCAACATAAAACTGAATTTTCTATAATACTGTTCTTCTCTGATATCTGTTCTTTTTCTGCCAAATTTTCTCTTTGAAAAAATAAAGATTAAGTAAGTAACATGAATTTATATAAGATTTTAATTTTCATCAAGAATGATATAAAATGTTAGAGAAAAAATAAGAAGAAAAGTATTACAGGCTCTTGGAAAACAAACATAACACTGAAGGACAGACACAGTGATTTTAGACAATTTAAATTATGACCATTCCTGTTTCCTAGAAACAATGTGGCATCAATTTGATGCAGAGGCTCAACCACTCTTTTCAGATTCTTTATAACATAGCAGCTTTCTTCAGAAACAATTCCAAAATTGATCAATTCCTGATCATATGCATTTCTTCTGCAATATCCCTTTTTCTATTCTATTTTATCATTTTTAATGTTTACTCAATTCATGCAGATACATATCTAGATAATAATAATAAAAAATAATAAAAAAGTGGAAGCAATAAAGAATGCAGTATGAAAAATTCATTCAATTCAATTTCCTATTCTGATATAGTGCAGTATAGTAAATAAGATTTCTGCCAATACCAGCAAAAGACTACTGACTTTTGATTGACTTGGCTGAGCTGACTTACAGACTTTAGTTTGTTATAGCTGTCATAGTAATTGCCTGGCAGACAAGTAGCTATTACATACAATTGTTTTAGTTAAAATTTAGTTTATAGTAAAAACAAGAAAAAATGTGTATATTGAACTGTTGGTGACTCTCAAATAAAAAATGGTGGAGAAGAGTGCAGACACAAGATAATACCTAAGGGCCAGGAGTTCAATCTTGTGAATCAGGCAGACTTGGATTCAGGCGTAATTGTATGGTTGCCATGAAATTTATTTTCCCCAAAAGTGCCAACAAGAATTATAATAAGAAAATAGCTCCATGATAAAAGTATTCATTATATTAGCTCCTCCATACCCCCCTCCCTGGATCTGAGTTGGGAAGAAAGAATCCAGATAAACTTACATATCAAAGTAATATACTTCAGTTTCAGTTTTAAGATAAAAACATTCAACTTAAAATTGTAATCACCCAATAAAGCAGGAACAACCCTGAGAAGCAATATAAAAAAAAAAAAATATGTATTACGTTAATATGGAACTTAAGATTATGAGAGAAAATAAATGAAGAAAATGCTTCTATGTCTGTACTATTATTATTTATTTATTTATACTTCAAATGATACAACTATGTAGTCAGTCTTTAGAAATAAAATTGCAGTTACCTACCTTAAAATGAGAGACAGTGTTTAAAGAAATAATGGTAGAAACCCTGAGATGAGCTTAAATCAAATGCCAAAGGAGCACTACTTTTATGTTTTTTTTCTTTATTTTCATTATTTCATCACAAATATAAAAATACTGTAACATATCTAATATCTGATACTATTTGTACTATCTATAAATATGTAAAGAATGTGTATATATCTGCTGCAAGAAAAAAACAAAACAAAACAAAAAAAACACATAACCTATATGTTGGCTATTCCCCAAGCATACTAGTTTTCTACTGTTTCTGTTTCAGAGGAACCTGGTCTATATTTTTATTTCCACATCACTTGCAATTTCTGTGTTTGATATCTATCCTAGTTCTTCTTAGAAAGGCTAAAGCTAAGTGAGGTATATATTGGTGATTACTTGTTAATTTTTAGTAACCTTTTACTGACGTTATTTTATCTCATGTTTGTTTTACACCATTATACTAAGTAATAGATTAGTAATAGCCTATATCTTATACTAAGCAATAGATATAGACATAATGAAAGATTTAAAATCAAATTATTCTTCCAATTAACATAGGGTTTTGCCCAATAACATCTCAGAGTTCGCTAGTGTCAGATTTGGGAAAACAGAGAAGCAATGTTTCTCAAATTGAAACTACTTTGATGAAGGAAATAGAGCAGACAGTAAGAGCTGGTTTTCACTCCCCTCTTTATGAAGATATTGGATATGTTGCAAAGATATAATTGTGTTCTTCCCAGTCTTTTCTCATCTAAATAAGCCTGATCATTCCTCAGAAGTATTTTTTTTTTCATTGTATCACTTACTTTTTTGATACCGTCTGTGAATAACTTATGGTAGAAGACCCAACTGGATTTTATTTTATTTTCCACATTAAGAATGTGTTCAAACTACTGGCATAACTAGGGATTTTAGTTACATTGTACTAAGTACTGATATGCATGACATAAAGACATTTTCATTAGCACTTCGAATAATGCATAAATTAAACTTTCCTTTCTGTTGTATCTAATTACTTACCATACCAGAATCTGGCTGGAGCCATTATATTATGGAAACATATTGAAATACATTATAAAATCTTTTTGGCTTTGGGATGCAACCTGTACTCCTGAAACTTTAATTTTTCTCACTTCAGAGATTTGGGATATTTGGCCACATTTATCTCCTTATTCTTGAATTGTTTGTGCAGTATTTCTCTCCCTGGATAGAAAAAGAAGGATAAACTTGGAAAAGAAGGATAAGGCAACTTGCCAGGTCTCTGAAGTCTGCAGCTGAGAACTGCAGTTATTGGTGTATCAACCTTTGGTCATTCTAAAAGTCTAATGCTGAGCAAGCAACTGTCATAGTACGTGATGTCTAAATTAGATCTCACACCTTCTTGTCCTATATTTCCTCAGTAGTTTCTACTTTTGTTCTTGTGTTGTTGAGTATCTAATCATAGAAATAATAGAATCATAAGTGTTGGAAAAGACCTCCAAAATCATCTGGTCCAACTACCACCAATATCACCCACTAAACCATGTTCCTAAGTGCCATGTCCAACCAGGGACATCACCTTCCTGGGCAACCTGTTCCAATGCCTAGTCCTCATAGTTTCAAAGGAAGCCTAACTAATCACTAGAAAAGTGACTACAAATTGATACCTGACTGTGGTTTTTGATTGTTTAATCCTGAAAGTACAGGGATAAATGATAATCCTGAGTTGGAGTGGTATGAGCAATACCATAACAATCACAGCCACTCATCTGCTTTTTGTATGGGACTCCCAGAACCAGCTCCATGGTGTCATGGTGTCTTTTTTATTCCTAGATGAAATATAGAGATCCAATGCAGAGAAAAGTCAGTAGTTTTATGTTCATCACAAGTTTCTTACTACACTGCCTGAGAGACATTGTTACCTTCCCAAACAGATCTAAACTGTGACTTGCCAATCAAATTTTATTTTGTCTGCTATTTCAATACTAACTAAAGAATTTGTAGTGGACGTATAGTGAAGTGTTCATTGCCAATCCTGTGTTTTGAATAGGTTTAACATTTTACACTCATTCACTGCTATTTTTAATTCCATAATTGTAAATGTAGATAAAAATAATTTGAATAGATATATGTACATGCTTTAAAATGTGTTTTGTTTGTTTTTGTTTTTTGTTTTTTGTTTTTGTACCCTGACCAAGAAAAAAAATCTTCATGCATGGAGGTATGTCTTTAAAATATGACAAATTCCGTCAATTACTATTAGTATTTTGAGGAAAGGTTGTCTCAGAACAGTGCTTAAATGATTACACTTTAATGTTCTTTTGTGTGTCAAATGCATGTAACTTTTTCTTTCATCAACATTTTCTCTGTGGATTTTTGGGTCTTTACAACAGTATAATAAAATAAAGATCAGTGGCCTAAAGAAGTTCTCTTTCAAAAAAAAAAAAAAAATACATATCACACATCACATGTTTTTATTCCAATAGTTTATCACATTAGCTTAAAAAGCTGCAATTATGCCCTGAAGAATATCTGTTCAAATTTATTTTTCCAACATTTTCTTTCAAGAAAATTTTCCTTCATATTTAAATTGTAAATGAATCTTTAACCTCATTATTTATTTATTTTCTTACATTCATGTACTACTGCCAATGAAGTATTATACCTACAGAAAATGATTTTTGATACAATCTGTTGAACGTAGGTAATTCCACATTTACTGTAGTCTTATTATATTAACTGATTAACAATATACAATAGTATTCTAAATGTTATTTAAATTAAGAGGAGTATTTTACTACATACTACTTTTTTTTTTACTACAATATGTAATTGTTCTTGAGTGGGGGAAATGGAGAGGGAGGTGTCAATCTCTTTTCCATGATAACCAATGAGAGGACACACGGGAATGGCACAAAGAACCATCTGTTGGAAACTTCTAATAATTACACATAAATTCTTGCCAAACTATGGAGGAAACAAGGGAGGGGAACACTTTCTCCCCTCTCCTTCACCTTTCTTTTCTCCTTCACTGTCCCCTTCTCCTCCAGATTAGTTATAGTAGCTCTTGAACATTTTGAATATCCTTGGAATGCTCAAACCAGCGGGTTCCTGTTATGTCTCCTGAATCTGTTTCAGGTTTTGTTTAAGGTTAAACAACTATTTAAGAATATCACCCAGAGAGCTTCCCTGAGGCTATATAGTTATGAGTGTCAGGGTGTCTATGATAGTATGGGTTGGTATCACACTATTGTGTGTACCTCCAAGTGCTTTGGAACTTCATCCCTGAACAAGTGGACAATCCTGAAAAACTAGTAAAATATTTGGAAAAAAATATGCTGTCACACTGGCAATTTCAGAGAGACACAAATCACTACAACATGCACGGGCCTGGCCCATGCCTACCGAGCCCTGTGAAACTGTACTGAGCCTGGCCGAGATGGAGTTAACTTTCCCTGCAGCAGCCCATATGGTGTTTTGCTCAGCATTTGTAGCTAGAACTGCATTGGTATCACACCAATGTTTTGTCTGTTGCTGAGCAGTGCTGGCACAATGTCAAGACTCCCTCCAAGCCCCCCAAAGCCTGGGCAAAAGGTGGGGAGGGGACATCACCAGGGCAGATAACCAAAGGGATATTCCATAACATATGGTGTCACACTTAGCAATGAAATCTGGGAAAGGTGAATGGGTGACTCTTGTTATAAACATGCCTGTCCTCCCAAACAACTGCTACATGTATTAAAGCCCTGCTTCCCAGGACATGGCTAAACATCACTTGTTGACGGGAAGTAGAGAAAATATCTTTTCTTTTTTTTTTTTTTTTTCCTTCCCTCTTTACTTCCACATGGCCTTTTCTTGTTTTTTCCTCTTTTTTTTTCCCTTTAATTAAACTTTCCTTATCTCAACCTAGGCGCTTTCTCTCTCTCTCTCTCTTTTTTTTTTTTTTTTTAACATATTTTCTTCTCTCCCTCTGTTGAGAAGGGGAATGAGAGAGTGGTGGAGTTTAGTTGCCCAGCAGGGTTAAAGCACCTAATAAACACAATTCATTACCCTCAAGGGAAAAAGTCACTGGGCCTGATGACAAAAGGACAGGCCACTCCAACTCCTGCAACAAAAAATGTGGCTACTCCAATACCTGTGACAGGCCCTTTGGGTACCGCAGTCCCCATGTGGGGGGGTTGCTACTGCAGCTGAACCAGAGAACTAACTTTTGTCAATATCAGTTGCCCCTACACACAAGAAGAAATAACAGATGTGAAAATCAGCTCATGTAGCAAGGGTAGGAGCTCCTACTATGAAGGGGAAGAGGAAGAAGAATATGAGGTAGGCTACACATCAGGAGCACAGGAGGAAGAAGAGGCAGACCCTTCCTCCTAGGTGGCGGAAAATCGTGTGGAGCACACCACTGCCATAGAACAACTCGTTGGCCAAAATGACCTGGAAAGACAGAGAGGAACAAATAGTGGATGAATTCACTGGACAGCTCTGTCAATATGAAGAAAACCTCTCTTCCTCCTTATGAGCCATGGAGTTACGTCAATTCAGAGATTCTACTCCCCACATGTATGGAGCAGTATCTCAGATATTAGAATTAAGCATCCCTCTGCTCAAGAGAGAGGATATAGTGGTACACACCATGCACTACCCTATGATTTTACCTGTGTGACCACATGATGACAAGAGACGGAAAATTTAGTTCTGTCCTAGAAGCATGGTTTTGTGAGTTGTGAGGATAAAAAATCACAAAAGAGTGTTCTTCTAGAAAAATTGCTACTTTGGTTTACACTGAATCATGTTTTTGTATATTGCATTATCATTATTACTATTATTTTTTTCTTTTTCTGTCCTACTAAACTGTCTTTATCTCAGCCCATAAGTTTTAACCTTTTTACAATTCTTTCCACCATCTTACTTGAGGGAGAGAATGAAGGGCTGTGTGGTACTTAGCTGCCTGCCAGGTTAAATCACAACAGCAATTCAGATTTAAGAATTCAAAAATTCTTAAAGGTTTGTCTTAAAGGGTATAGTCTCAAGTGAAAAGAAAGATAGTATACAAACCAAAGGAATAACAAGTTTCAAAACTTAGACCTTATAAGCTAATATAAATAAAGTTGTTTTCCAAATATTTAAAAAAACATATAATTATAATTATAAATAATTTAAATTTTGTTTATGGTTATGTATAGTGTCTTTTCAACTTCACTCTCTCTAACTGATGTAACTAATTTCAGAAACTAGTGTTATCTCTGAACATTTAAAAAATCATTATTTCTCTACCTATCAGCTGAATTATATGTATTGCCATCTAAACCAAATAATGTCTGCAAGAAATGAAAGTACGATTACCTAAAAATTATGATCTCTTCTCTTCTTCAAAAATTGTTCCTATGGGAAAATGCAAACATATTTTACTTATTTCAAATTATCATCTCTTAGAATCTGCTTGCCTTAAATAATTGAGGAACAATAGAAATTCCCAGACCTCAATCCTGTAGGAATTTAGTATACTAATCCCAGTTCCATATCAAGTTGCACACCAACTTTAACATAGAATTCCTTTACTCATTCCTGGCTGAACAGGGTGTTGATGCCCTTGCAAATGTTAAATTAAGTTCCTGGGAAATCTAATAACTTTATTCAAGCAGTTAGAATTTACATAATCCTAGAATTAAAAAACTTTATCAATAATTTTATTAGATCCTCCACATTCTCCTGCCTGTAACTGTCATAGCTATACCAAAATCATTGCTGCTAATGTCACTCATAGTCCTATGAGTGCTAGGTAATAAGAATCATTGGTAGTTTTCTTCTGCATTGGTAAACATAAAAGACATCAAATAGTAGAATCAGAAAAGAGAAAAAGAAACAAACAGGGGCAGGAAGATCAAAATGAAATACCTTCAAAAGTGTTCAATCTTATTTCAAGCATTTGTGCAAACACCTCAGAAAAAAAAAAAAAAAAAAAAAGTCTTGAATATATCATTTAACAAAAATAGAACTTCTCGTTAAATATTTTATGTCTTTTGAAATATTTTCTTCTGACAATTTCTTTAGACATTGATATTTGCCTTTCATTTTAAGATACTACATCAGTTACCAAAAAAAATCTCTAATAAAAAATCTACAGGAAAATCTCATGAAATCCAAAAATGCATGTTCAAGTAGATCCAGATATTGTATATTGTTTTGCTATACAACAATGAATTTTAGCCTGTCTTTACATTATATATTCCAGAAAGATGAAGTCAAATGCTGTTCTAAAACAGCATTATCAAGAGACTGCAGAGCAACATGATCAGGTTATTTTTAATAGAAAAAGTAGTGAAATTTTTTGGGGGAAGACTAATACACTTTTTGATTGAGTTTTCATACTCAATATATAATTAAATGCTTGTAAAATTTGAATTGAAACCAAACTAATATCATACATTACATTACATTACATTACATTTATTTATTTATTTTATAAACCAGAGTTGGGACTCGTTTAATCTATCTAAAATACCTATCTAAGTTCTGGCTCATTAAACCTAACTCTCATCTCTCCATCTAAGCCAAGGTAAAAAATGTAAGTAGGCAAACTAGTATTTGAGAAATACCTGTTTGTCCCTATAATGGATGCAGAGAACAGGTGAAGTTAAATCATTTAATTTTTCCTCAGATAAATATAGATGATATAAATCCACTTCCAGTGACTTTAGTAACATACACTGATATATGAATTTAAAAATCTCTGTATTTGGCTGTAAAGTAAAAATTAATGGTGTTAAATGAAACACGGAAGAAAAACATAAGGATAAAACATAAGGATATTTTAACATCTATAAAATATGACCCAAAGCACACACTTGTACAACCTTGATTAAATTAGAAAATGAACAAAATTATCATTAAGTAGATGGAATTGTTGTATGATTAAGAACCTGAGAGTGAAGACAAATTTTAATGTAGATTTTTTTAGCTCTACAGCAAAATTAAAATCACCATGGAAATACTTCGAATATTAAAAATGTAGTAAAACAGATTTTGAGCTCTTTATGATCTCCATCTTCATTTTCACTGAAATATATATATATTAATGCTTACAACATCACAACTTTGCCTTTATTAATAATTCTTGAATTAAAGTATTTATTTAACATAAGATACCTTGAATCTTAGAGATAATATCTTAAAAAAGGTGTGAATGAAATGTACTGCAAAACAATAGAAATAAAAGAAGTAAACAAAGTCCTTATTTTCTTTTTCTGCTATGTAAACACTCACAAATTCCATCTGCAACCTTTTTTTTTTTTTTTTTCCTTCTCAAAAGCTAGTATTATACTTACAGGTTGGTCATCCTTAATGTATTCTAGTCATACATACCTACCATATTCTGACCACTTTACTTATGTGGAGTATTACTTTCCTCCATGAGGAAATTTAACTTCAGTGGAGAACACTTACTAAATCTTGCAAGCAAGGATATCAAAATATTAGTGTTTATCATTGATTGAGTTCATGTGTAATAACCAATAAAGTGAAATCCTCACTATATCCTCATGACTGAATAGTTTAATCTTGATCTTTTTGTCTTTCATAAATGACTAAAACTCTGGCTTGATTTTATTTATTTATTTGCTTGTTTGTTTTTGTATTCTCCTTCCCTCTTTCATTTAAAATGAATAAATATTTTTCAAAGTAACTGATTTATTTATTTTTTTTTCTTACATTATATGTCCAAAAACATTGTAGATATTCCTCCAGGTTTCTTTTTCTTTTCTTTTTTCTTTTTATTTTTTCCAGCCAACATTTTTTAATCCCTTTCTTACCAATACATCTTACCAATACATTTTTAACCCATACCAACAGAATTAAAAAATAAATAAATGAATCACTGAATACTTGTTAAGTTTACCTAGAAAAGATATGCACATCTTATTTATGGGTTGTTTGTGTATTTTTAGATCTAATAACTATACTTGGAATAATTTGGAATTTAATACATTTTGGAAAATATTTTATGTTACATCACCTTTATAACTGATCTGACAATTAATTATTGTAAATGAGAAATGACCCCACAAACTAAAATGTAGATCATTTTTGTAAAGGTCCTCCATGGCATCAAAGTAAAAATTATTCCATCTTCAAAACATCTTTCTTCATGAAAGTAAAAACAATCCTATTTAAAATTAATAAAATTGTACCTTATTGTTTACTTTTTCATTATTTTTCTTATCCAACACCTACTTTCCTCCCTGCTGATCCTCTTGCTTGCATATTCCATGACTTTTAAAAGTAGGTCATAACAACACACACAAAGAAATACTGCTGGGGGAACAGTAATTAAGAAGGAATCAGTGTAGTAACCTGATCTCAGATTATGTTCCTTCCAGCTGATTAATGCTTATGTGATGATAGTGTCCACATAGTTATACCAGTTCTTTAATTCCATGTATCACCAATAATTTTTTCACTGATGATAGCATTCACATTTCATTTATTAAACACTTTTTTCTATGTTATTTCTTCTCACAAATGACAGAAATGTTCTCACTTAAAAATAAAGATTAAACCAACACACTCATTTTAAAAAACATTTTATTCATTAGCAGCTTTAAATAAAAATTTTGAATATGCTAACTGATTTCATGTGTATTACAGACTTTATCACTCTAAAATTACATCATATCATAACCTACACCTCACTGTTCTCTAGTATTAAGTATTTGTACCTTTATGTGCCTCTAAACTGTGCCACAGATCTGTGCCAAAATCCTGTTGAAACATGGGGATTATCATACTTCTACCGTGAGTTTATCTCTCTTAGTCATATATTATTAAGTTATTAAGTTATTAATTTATTATTCTTATATATATATATTGTTCTTATTTACCTGACAGCAAGAATTCTAAATGCAAATTAGAATACTCAGGGCCAGTCCTTCAAGTACAATGATTGCCAGAGTGTGATACAAGCTTGTTTTTGTTTCATTTCTGTGTCTCCTCATGTCAAAATAAGTAATAGGTATATTTTTTTGCCCTTCTGCTGAAATGTAGTGTATGAACAGTGAAGATCTCTCAAATCTCTTAAATTCCAGATGATTCTTTTATCAATGTATGTCACATTTTCACAGCAAAGAGTTCATTTCCTTTGCCATCAATATTTACAGCCATTTATTGATAAAGTAACATTCCTAATTGCAAGATTTTGCACAATTATATATCCCCCCTTTGACTTCTGAGTATGCACTGTCATAGTAAATGTGAAATACTCTGATCCTACTTACTTTTGTAAGGAAAATCCACACATTCTTTTCACCAGAAATTTCATTGTAAATAGTGGCTGAATTTCCTTTAAACACATGTACCAACATTTCTTTAATATTTGCTTTAAAAACATGTTTACATTTTTTTCTTAATATAAACTTTAATGTGTGATTTTAAAAATTATCTATACTGTTATATTCATTTTAAATCTAAAATTTTATACTAGTTTCCTAATCTTCCTGGATGCATATTACTGTATTATTTTGTACAGTCCAATGTCATTTGTTGTCTGTTACAGCAAGGGATGGGAATCTAAAATTGTTTAATTGCATATATATATTATCAAGGAAAAATTAAATAACTTGCTTAGAGGACACATGTAAAACACAATCACTTAAGTAAAGGTAAAAAGAATATAAATTTATTAATTTGTAAGTATAAAGCAACAGTACTATCTATACAGAGAATAAATTAACCATTCCCAGAATGATATCTGAAGGATTAATTTACCATTTCAGCAATCAAGTTTTTTTTGTTTGTTTTTTTGTTTGTTTTTTCCTTACAATTGCAAATTATGGTTGGCAAAAACATAACTAGCTGCATGAGAAGTTTATCCCTCAAGATGTGTTGTTTCTGTCTGTTACTTTCAGTAGCAAACTAGAGTTGTTGTTTTTTGTTTGTTTGTTTGTTTGTTTGTTTAATATATATTAATACACCATATTTGATACATATGTGTATTAGTCTGACTGTGATTGTTGCATTGCAAGAATTCTCTTTGCTTATCCAGGTAACCTATGCATCAGATAGCCTATGCACCTGACATTTTTGGAGTGTGCTTCTGACACCATTTTCAGTGTTTAATACAAGACGGGTCACTGGTCCTGTATTAGCAAAAGAATGAAGATACATGAAAAGTGAGTATAGATGAATGAATTAACACAATATATATAGAATGTCCCACGCCATTAACTGTCAGCACATTTGGTGCCAGACGGACTTGTGGGATACCAAAATTATTTCTACCATAAATATTAATGAATACTAAACAAAAAACAAGATGATTCACCAGAGAGTGAATGTATTGATGACTTGTTCTTGTTAATGTCAGATTCATTTTTCATGTGTTTTTTTTTCCAAACAGAGGTTGGACCAGGGCTGACTGGAGAAGATTGATTGATATATCTATCTGTCCAAGGAACACATTCACTTGAAAAATAGCCTTTCTGTGCAACATTAAATAAATTATTATTTAGAATAGAAACCTCCCACAAAAAAAAAAAAGATCATTTTCACTGTTTTAGAAAGGATGTGAAACTCATCCTCACTGATTATTTTAATGTTGTTCTCCTGAAGAATTGTTTTGTGTTTTTTTTTTGTTGTTGTTGTTGTTTTGTTTTTCTATTTAAAGCATTTTATTTCATTGATATTGATATTTTTATCATAAATTATAATTCTAAATTCCTTAAATTCAGTTGATTTCTATCTTTATATATACTGTTAGATTTCAAACGGCTGCTCAGTCAGTGTGGTGGTCACACTCATTTGTAACTTGGTTTTGTTATATTTGATAACTTTGATATTTCTGTGCATTCATGTATGCAAAGTTGAAAAGCAAAGCAAACAAACAAAAAATTCAAAATGAAAGTCCTATAGTTTTTGCATTTCTCCATTAAAGTTCCATTCTTAGTACAACAGCATTAAAATATATATATATATATATAAAGGTCTGTTTCTGCTGCTGAGAAAACAATGGATATATGAACAACAGTATGAAATTCAGTACATCAAATAATATTGTTATTAACATAAGACATTTGGAACTTTTTGGAAACAATAAATTACACTTCATGGTCTACTGTAAGCTGTGACAAATCGTATCTAGGAAACAACAGAAATAGTTATAGTAATAAAGTAGTCATAGTAGTTCATAGTAACAACAACAAAGTTATTTTCATTATATGAGAATTAGTAACACTGAGGTAATAGAAACAATGATAGGTAAATAATAATAATAATAATAATAATAAATAATAAATATCTTAATTAAAATATGAAAAAAATGCTTTAAATTTTTCAACAGATATTAAAAAAGGAGGAGGAAGATAGAAGAAATAAAAATGAAGAGATAATAAGGTTTTTTTTTTTTTAAAAAAAAAAAAA